>CM029013.1:187738788-188250385 GCA_016801055.1 Panax notoginseng
GCTTGTTGCAATGGAAGCAAATTCCTTTGCTAGCTGGATCAGGTTTCTTTTGATCATTCACTTTCGCCTTTCCCTTAGCCTTCTTGGATTTATTCTTTTCAGAAGATACCATGGGCCTCTTCCTTTTCTTGGAAGAATCATCCACCAGTAAGACATGGTTCTTCTTGGATGGGAAATGACCTTCAGCAATTTTTGTTAGTTCTTAGTAGGCACAAGTTATCTAGAAGGGGGGTTGAATAGATATTTGAAAATCTTTTCTGATTTAAACTTGTTCTTAGATAGTGATTAAAACTTAGCGGAATTAGTGTTTGTTTTAATCTTTTTAACCAAGCAATGAAGTTATGGACGAGTAAGACAGTTATAGCAGATATAACAGTTATGGCATGAATGTAAATGACACAACTATTTTTAAGTGGTTCAGAGTACACAAGGCTCCTAGTCCACTCTTCTACTCAACGAGTAGGATATCCACTAAGGATGTCTCTTACAAACTTCTGAATCACACTGGATTCCTTCTAGACCAGCAACCTAGGAACTTCTCTAGTTCACTCTTGAACTCTTCAAGTCCAGCAGACTTGGCTATCTTACAGTTCACTACGAATTCTTCAAGTCCAGCAGACTTGGTACTCTTCTTCAGTTGATTGATGATTGTTGTCTCGTTCTGAAGGTTGCCACTCAGTTGCTGTGTAAGCACTGGTTCGTCTAAGAACTGAGTAGCTGAGCAAGCTTTGTAATATCTCAGATCGTAAAGTTGAGCCTTAGAGAATTATCCACGTTGAATGTTTTAATACTTGCTTGATTCCCTCTTATCTGTCTGATCTGTATATATGTGATACAGAAAACTATCCGTTTGAATCCATCCGTTGAGGCATTAAATGCGTCTGAACTTTCTGTGCTGTGATGGTGACATTTCTGCACATCTTTTGAATTCTGTATCCTGGACCACTGACACTGCAGACTACTTTCTCACCTACCACCTGAAAAGGTGTTTTGTCCCTCTTTTCCATAGTACTATCATTGGCTTCTTCAATACGCTTCTTTGTTGCGTCCTAAGGATATTTCATATAATCTGGGACTGATGGGCACTGCAGCTTCTCAGATTCATTCCTCGTATCTTGAATTAACAACTCATGAGGCTTGACGTTTTCTGACATGAGACAGATGACGCTCTACGATTTGGATCGCTATGTTCTACGATCTAGATCGTAGTGTCTTGACTTGCACACTATTATGACATCACTTGAGAGCACTACGATTTCTCTTAAACCTTTATGCACTACGATCTTCTCTTACTCGTGTAGTTGACTCTACGTTCCCGAGAGCACACTACGATCGTTGACTTGTAAACTTCATATTTTTTTCAGCATACTACGATTGTGAAGTTAGCTCGGCGAACGTTGGGACCACTCTACGTTTTCGAAGAGTTCCCTTCAAGGCAGGCACACTACGATCTTCAGGCTCTACAATTTCTTCCTTGACTTCTGCAATGTTGATCAGATTGATGCACTACGATCTCTTCATGACTAGTCTATTACATCTCAAGATCAACCTAACAGATTTGATCTTTCTATCTATACATTCTGGAACAGAATGATACATGTTGAAAGCTTAGATCAACCTAACAATTTTGATCTATCACTAAGTCCTTGTACATATATTCTTTAAGGACCTTACAAATAATCATGAACACATTCATTAAAACATCAAATCATAATATACATTCTCCCAACAATCTCCCCCTATTTGATGTTGACATAACTAAGGAGATTTGTTGTCATGATTATTAGTGACTAGATGCATTTGCAGAAATTTAAACATGACTTAGTATTTCAGTGAGCAACTGAAATTTCTAGAGAATAAGCATGAATTTATTGATGATCAAAGAATATTACAATAGCATTACATCAATAAAGCATTAAACTTTTAACTTATCTCTATTTTCTTGATCTCTTGTATGGAGGTGGGTTTGCATATTCTTCAGCTCTTCTCTTCCTTTGAGCTTCTTCATTTCTTGTTAACTCCTCCAGCTTGCTTCAACTTAGAACTGGATTCTCCTCATGTCTGTGCATGAATGCAGGATCTCCAGTTGGCATTCGAAGGTGTACAGTAGTCACATCTTGCGAGCTAGGAGTTGACTGCTGATGGCTCAGAGGAATAGCTGTTACAATTGCCTGCTGACCAGATCGTTGAGTCTGAGTAAGTGATGGTCTTGCAGGAGGGCTTCTTGATGATTGACCATGGAATTGACTTCTTCCCCTGTCTTGAATTGCATAACCTCCTCTGCCTTTGCCTTCTTTTCCTTGGTCTCCTTTCCCTTCTTGATCTCCTTTCCCTTTAGCTTTCTCCCCCTTTATGTCAGCATCAAGGGTTCAAATATCTGCAGATAGCCTGTTAACCCCTTGGACAAGCTCGTTGAGTTGACTTTGAGTTTGAGCAATGTCCTCTTTATTCTCCTTGATCTGTTGGTCAGCTCTAGCTTCTTTCTTCTGGAGGACTGTAAGAATCGTATCATTATACTTCTCCTGATTTGCATACAATTTCTGGAAGTCGTACACAGAAGCTTTTAAGTTGAGAATATTGTCCAGCATAATCTGATGTTGACGATCTTGATTTTTCTGTATTTCAAGCATAGCTTCTTTTTGTTTGGCAGCAACTTGGAAGTGGATCTCATCTCTGTCTGATATGCTCTTTAAAATTTCTTTGATAATTTCCCTTAGCTTCATAGTGAGCTCAGTATTCATTGTACCAGGAAATTTGTTAGCAGCTTGTATTATTTGATTCAGGCGTATGTTGAGGAGATCAGAGTGAGATTCTAGGCTTGCTTCAATGGACTTGATCATTTGCTCAGAGGTTTCTTTTAGATCGTCTTTAGTGGGTAGGCTAGGGAAGGTATTATCTGGTTGAGGATTGTCTACTGGAGGGGTTCTTGGTTGATCTTGCAGATTGTACAGAGCAAGATCAAGACTGAAATAGTCATTCGATGAGGAAGATGGTACATCAGTTGGGGGTGCTTGGGTTTGGACATGTTGGATAGGTAACTCTTCGATTTCTATGGTTGACTCTACGATTTGGCTTGAGTCTGAAATCGTAGAGTTGGTTAGTTGAGGGAGCAGGGTGATGGTGATTTCTTCTGGTTCTTCAGTTACAGAATTTTGGGATTCTGCAACTGGAAACTGGTCTACAGGATTCAGAATCACTTCTAGCCATTTAGGGAATTCATAGAATTGGCTAAATAATGATGATGGCAAGTGATTTGCTCTAAAGTTTGTAGGGATAGTCAATACCTCAGGTTTAGTATGTGATGAGACATGGTTGGTAATCAACTTTTTAGCAAAGTTGACTTCCCTTGGATATCCATGAGCTAGCACTGAAATTGCTGGATATTCCTTGAAGCTTCAGAACATGTGATCCCATGATTTTTGGATTAGAGCTTGATGATATGCCATCATGGGTAGGTAGGAGAACATCTGGTTGTACAGATAGCTTTTGTATCCATCTTTCCCTACACTTGTGATCATAAGCTCATCATCACTATCATCTTCTTCTTCTCCAATCTCTTCATTTGAGGATTCCATGATTTTAATGGCCTCTGGAATGTTTAACTTTGTTGCAACGTTGTCTTGGGCAGGAACCTCTTCTTCTGTCATTGGTACATCTTGAGGCTCCCCTTCATTATCTTCTTGGAGGTTTAAAAACTCCCCCTCAACTTGTACATCCTCTTCTAAGTTCAGACAGTCCTTTTCATCTTGACCATCTTCTTGAGCTGAGGACTTCTCCCCCTCAGCTGGTGTATACTCAATCATGAGTATTTCAGGGTTCTCCCCCTCAGCTTGAGCCTTTTCCTCTTCGGTTGTTTGGGACAGTTCTACTATTTCTGTCCTGCTCTTGGCTTCTTTCTTCAGTATTTTCGTATTCTTAAGAATGTACTTCTTGACCAGCCTTTTCTTTGGTTTGCTGGTTTTAGTCACCACTTGATTAGCCACTTGCCTTGAAGCAGCTTCCTCCATCTCTGCCACACTTGACCTGTCTTCAGAGAACAGCAGGGTCTCTACGATCGAAGACACTGTTGGTCTTTTGGACTTATGGCCAATCTTGTTCTTCTTTAAGATTTGTGAGATGGTGGCCTGATCTTCTTCTGCTTCTTCTTGAAGTTGTATCTTCCTCAGCCTCCTTAGAGTCTCTATGTCAGAGGGCTCTACAGGAGTGTTGGTTGCAGATCCTTGAGGCTCTTCAACTTGTCTTGATCTCAGCTTCCTTTTACCCTTACTTTTTCTTGCAAGAGTAGATGGTTCTCCCTTGTCTTCTTCTCCTTCTTCTTCGACTTCTCTGACAACAGACATATCCCCTGTAACACCTGCTTTCTTTAGTTCCTCAGTTCTCCCACTAGATTCTGTCATCATTCTTACATAATCAGCAGGGTTCCTTTCCCAGTTTTTGAACAACTGCTGTGTCATTCTTCGGTTTGGGTTAATGGCTTCTCCTTTATCATCCCCAATTTTGTTACCCAAAGCAGATTGCAGAATGATGCTTATGAATCTCCCATACAACATCTTTGGGGTGCTCTTTGACTTCTTCGAGCTGACTATCCATTTTTCGATCCACTCAAGCAGCACAGCCCCATAGTTAAGTTGAGTACCATATACTATGGCAGTCATGAGCTTGAGCTGAGCCTCATTAACTGAGTCATGTCTGAGCTTTTGCAGCATATGCATTTTCCAATAATGTCAGCTAGAAATTCATACCTATGAGGGAACTCCTTTTTCTTGTAGCCTTTCACAGAGAGGTTCTTCTTGTGATGCATCTTCTTCAGACCCTCTTGAAATATTATGCTGTCCAGAAATGGGTGCCCTACATTTTGGAAACCTAGGACCAGATTGACATTTTCTTCCCTTAGCTTTAGTTCAACTCCTCTAACTCGTGTGGTGACGGTGTTATTTTCATACACTCCATTCTTGTAGAACTCCTTCACCAGTTGAGGATAGATGAGCGTATTAGTGCTGAGCGCCTCTTCGAGACCAGCCTTCTTCAGTAAGGCTAAGATCTTGTGGAACTTGGGAGGAGCGGTTTTGAACTTGTCAAAATAGAGTCTGTAGCCCGAAATCACGTTGGAAGCAGCCATTGATTCTGTAGTTGAGAAGAGAGATGGAACTAAGCTTTCTTCTGAGTTAGGGTTTTGCTTTTGAGAGAGAGAGAATGAGAGATAAGCTTTTGAACTTCAGTATTTCAAAATCACGATTCCAACTGTACTTATAGCTTCCCTCTCCCTTTTTAACTTAGTGAAACAGGTGTCTCCTTTTGCTTGGCTCTACGATCTTGTCTGCGTGGGAAAATACTGATTTGTCCTTTGAGTCTTCAGAGCTGAGGTGTCCTTAGTATGACTATGATCGTACAGTTAGTCTTCTGGTCGTTGAGTCTGATCAGCATTCGTAGAGTCTGTCCTGCGATCGTCGAGTCTGTCCTACTATCGTCGAGTCTATTTGGATCCTAGTGATGAGTTTTGACTAAGCATTCTTTTTAAGGTAACTCAGGAAGGGCCAACCTCTTGGTGTGATTCAAGGGTTAGGTTTGTCCCTGAGACACCTCTTGAAGAGATTGCTTTGTTATAAAGCTTGTCATCACAGGATTCACTTCGCTTGTTGAAAGGACTTTTGGTCATCGTCGAGTCTGCACCATGATAGTTGAGTCTTTGCTATGATCGTTGAGGTAGATTTTTGTTCAGCTCTACGATCGTGGTCCTTTCTTGATCATGTCTACGATTTTGAGTTCAGTCTCCCTTTTTTTTATATCTGTCATTGTTAGCACAGTCTAGAGCATATATGTCATGGTGATAGATTTAACATGCCTAGCTCACTTATTAACTTGTTAAATTTGGATTCATCTAATAGTTTAGTAAAGACATCAGCAAGTTAATTTTCAGTAGGGATATATTGTAAAGAAATAGTTCCATTTTGCGCATGATCCCTAATGAAGTGATATCTTATTTCTATATGCTTTGTTCTAGAATGCATAACAGGATTATGAGTAATTGCTATGGCACTTGTGTTATCACAATGTAAAGGTATAGACTTGAAATCAAACCCATAGTCAGCTAGCTAATTTCTCATCCAAAGGATCTGAGTACAGCAGCTGCCAGCAGCAATGTATTCAGCTTCTGCAGTTGAAGTGGACACTGAATTTTGCTTTTTGCTGAACCAAGATACAAGTCTGTTCCCCAGTAGTTGACAAGTGCCACTTGTACTCTTTCTGTCTATTTTTCATCCTGCATAGTCAGCATCTGTGTATCCTATTAGTTCAAAAGAGGATTCCTTGGGATACCACAGCCCCAAGTAGGGTGTACCCTTAAGATACCTGAAGATTCTCTTTACAGCAGACAAATGTGACTCTTTAGGGTTAGCCTGAAATCTAGCACATATGCATGTTGCAAACATTATATCTGGTCTACTGGCAGTTAGGTATAAAAGAGAACCTATCATACCTCTGTATTGAGTTATATCAATACATTTACCATTCTCATCCTTGTCAAGTTTGGTTGCAGGAGCAATTGGTGTTTTCATGGGAGAGGCTGATTCCATGCCATACTTCTTTAATAAGTCTTTGATGTATTTGACTTGGTTGATGAATATTCCTTCATCAGTTTGCTTCACTTGCAGTCCAAGGAAGAAATTCAGCTCACCCATCATGCTCATTTCAAACTTGCTCTACATTAGCTTAGAGAATCTCTTACATAACTTTTCATCAGTAGAACCAAAAATGATATCATCAACATATATTTGAACTAATAAGACTTTATCCTTATGCTTTCTAAGAAATAAAGTGGTATCTACTCTACCTCTAGTGAACCCATTTTCTATTAAGAAATTAGTCAGTGTTTCATACCATGCTCTAGGTGCTTATTTGAGACCATATAATGCTTTATCTAATCTATAGACATAATTGGAAAGAGATGGATTGATGAAACCTGGAGGTTGTTCTACATTGACTTCTTCTTGAAGCTCTCCATTTAGAAATGCACTTTTGACATCCATCTGAAAGACTTTGAACTTCATGTGAGCAGCAAAGGCAAGAAAGATTCTGATAGCTTCTAGTCTGGCAACAGGTGCAAATGTCTCATCATAGTCAATGCCTTCTTCTTGAGAATAGCCCTTTGCCACTAATCTTGCCATGTTTCTTGTGATGACCCCATCTTCATCCATTTTGTTCCTGAAGACCCACTTGGTTCCTATGACAGGATGACTCTTTGGTCTGGGTACCAATTTCCATACTTTGCTTCGTTTAAATTGGTTGAGTTCTTCCTGCATGGCTTCTATCCAACTGGAGTCTTCCATAACATCCTCTATCTTCTTTGGCTCTATCTGTGACAGGAAGCTTAGATAGAAGCACTCATTCTGAGTAGCAGCTCTTGTCCTGACTCTTGCACTTGGGTCTCCAATGATTAGATCCTGAGTGTGATCTCTTGCCCATCTTCTCCCGGTAGGAACATCTGTCCTGATTCCCTCCCGTCTTAGATCTTCAAGGTCTATCTCTTCTTCTGGGAGTGGAGGCTCGCTGTCTTGGATGGGCCTCTCTACGATCTCATTATCACGCTCTACGATTTTACTATCTGGCACTACTATCGTAGTGTTAATCTCTACGATTTCATTCGTGGTGTCTGTACTGCCGGTCGTAGAGTCTTGAGGCACTGATTTGTCTGAGTCAGTTTCATCAAAGATGATGTGTATTGAGACTTCGACACTCAGTGTCTTCTTGTTGAACACCCTGTAAGCTTTGCTGTTTGTGGCATATCCAAGAAAGATTCCTTCGTCTGACTTGGGCTGGAATTTTGTCAGATACTGCTTTCCATTGTTGAGAATATAGCATGCACAACCAAAGACATGGAAGTAGCTGACACTTGGCTTCTTCCTTTCCACAGTTCGTAGGGTGTCTTTTTGATCGTAGAGTGTATGAGTGATCTGTTCTGAGTGTAGCATGCAGTGTTGACAGCTTCTGCCCAGAAGTATTCAGGCAAATGAGCTGCTGCTAGTAGAGTCCTTCCAGCTTCTATCAGGGTTCTATTCTTTCGTTCAGCAACTCCATTTTGTTGAGGAGTTTGTGGAGCTGAGAAGTTATGACTGATGCCATTGTCTGAGCAGAACTGATCCATTTTTGAGAAATCGAATTCTCTGCCATGATCACTCCTTATGACCTTGATTTTCTCCCCTTTTTCATTCATCACCAGTCTGAACATTTTTATTAACTCAGAGCTCGTTTCATCCTTAGAAGTTAGGAAGAATACCCATGTGAATCTAGTGTAGTCGTCGACTACAATTAGAGAGTATCTTTTTCCTCCAAGTCTGGTTGTTGGGATTGGCCCAAAGAGATCCATGTGAAGCAACTGCAGGGGTTTGTCAATAGAGTTGGCAGTCTTGCTTTTAAATAAGCTTCTGGTTTGCTTTCCAAGCTGGCAGGCGTTGCATGGCCTTTCTTTCACAAAGTTGAACTTGGGTAGACCAGTTACAAGATCTTTTGATGCCAATTTGGACATGTTCTTGAAGTTTAAGTGGGACAGCCTTCTATGCCATAGCCAGCTCAATTCTTCGGATGCTTTTGCCAGAAAACATATTATTTCATCTTAGCTTAGTTGACCAAGATCTATAGTGTAAACATTTCCTTCTCTTGTTTCGGTTAGCTTTATGGCAGATGTCTTCAGATCTCTGACTTGACATTGATTGTTGAGAAATGTTACTTGATGACCCTTGTCGCAGAGTTGGCTGATGCTTAGAAGGTTGTGTTGAAGACCTTCCACATAGGCTACTTTGCTGAAAGATATTGCACCATTGCCAACAGAACCATATCCTCTTGTCTTGCCCGAGTCGTTGTCTCCAAAGATGACTGAGGGGCCCTCCTTTTCTACATAGTTGGATAGAAGAGCTTTGTTCCCTGTCATATGCCTTGAGCATCCACTGTCAAGATACCATGTTGAGATCGTGGAGCTCTTTTCCTGTCAAAATATTTGATACTTCATTTTGGTACCCATATGTGCATGGGTCCTTCTTTGTTAGTTCCTTTGGGGACCCAAACTTGTCTGGTCTTGGGTCTCACATGCATGGAGTTATAATAACATTTTGTAGCTCTATGACCATATTTATCACATATAGAACATCTATTATGATGCCTGCTCGTGTGTGTGTGGTGATTCATCTTCCAGTTAGACTTGAGTGGTCTCTTAGCTAGCCTTCTGTTAAACTGATTCTCTTCCTTTCACGTGTACTTAGGTTTCATAAATAGTGATGAGTGTACCTTACTTCTACTGTACCTTCCTAGTTGATTCGTAGAGTTGATTTTTCTTGACTCTACGATTCTTCGAGGTTGGTAAGTAGAGGTTGGGTTACTCTTCTCCTTTATGAAGCCTAGACCATCATGTGATCCTTTACTTCTCAGAGTATAGCTAGAATCAGTAGAACAAGGTTGAACTTGATCTTCCACCTGTGAGGATTTAATAAAAGCAATGCCTCTACTAAAGCCTGAGACATTACTAGAGCTAGTTTTCATTTTCTTTTCTACACTTGGCTCTGAGATGGATTCCCCAAAGCCTAAGCCTGTTCTGTCGAATGTGCTTCTTTGACTGGATAACAGGAAGTCCATGGATGATGAAGATTTGTTCCATGAAGAGATAGTCTTTTCTAGATCCTCAATTTTAGAGGTTAGCTCAGACTCTCTTTGTGTGTGATGTGTGTTTATCTGCTTTAAAGTTTCATTCTCAGCTTCAAGCTTGGAGAGAATATTAGAACTTAGAAGGGCTGTTTCAAGCTCTTCCTGAACTTTCTTCTTCTCCTCTTGAAGAAGTGAATGGTTCTTAGATAACACTCTGAAACACTTCATATATTGATGTAGATCATTGGTTATGCCACGCAGTGCAGTTCTTAAGTCATTCATATCTACATTAGGTGAGTTGAAATCAAATACCTCATCAAGATCTACATTGTGAATGTTAAGGCTTTGTTTGTCCTTTGCATGTTTGGCCATCAAGCACAGATTGGCCACTTATGGTTCTTCTTCATCTCCAGAGTCAGCATTTGAGTCATTGTCTGAATCACTCCATGACCCTCCAGCTACTAGGCCTTTGTCTCTTTTCTGAGGCCTCTTGCTTCCTTTGTATTCTTTCTTTCCATGCTGTTTCTTCTTTAATTC
Source organism: Panax notoginseng (assembly GCA_016801055.1). Classification (NCBI taxonomy): domain Eukaryota; kingdom Viridiplantae; phylum Streptophyta; class Magnoliopsida; order Apiales; family Araliaceae; genus Panax; species Panax notoginseng. The sequence continues at coordinate 187,748,956 of CM029013.1, forward strand.
TTCTCTTAGAGGTTTGTTGCAGTCGGCAATAAAGTGACCAGGCTTCTTGCAGTTGTAGCATTGATCATTTACTTGTTCCTGGCTGGTGTAGTTGCTGACCTTCTTTTGCTTGCCAGCTTTGCCTCGATGTATGAACCTTCTTAGTTTTCTTACCATCATGGCAAGATCGTCATCATCGTCTTCATCATCGTCATATTCATTATCAGTGATGACTTTAGAAATATTTTTAGTTGCTTTGAGAGCAACACCCTTTTCCTTTCTTCTTCCTTCTGAAAGGGTCTCAGCACGTTGAGTCAGCTCCAGCTCATATGTCAGAAGATTTCCATACAGCTGTTGAACTGTCATCTCGTTAAGATTCTATGACTCTCTTATTACAGTGGTCTTGGCATCCCACTTGCTTGGCAGGGCTCTCATGAACTTTATGGTCATATCTTTGTTAGGGTAGATCTTTCCATAAGCTCGTAGAGAGTTGAGCAGTATGTTGAATCTTTCATAAGTGGCAGTTACGTTCTCTCCTTGCATATGAGCAAACATCTCGTATTGCTGTGTTAGAAGAGACTGTTTGTTCTCCCTAACTTCTTCAGTTCCTTCGTGCATGATAAGAAGAGCTTCCCAAACTTCCTTGGCTGTTTTGCAGTTTACAACATTGTCAAACAGATCGTCCTCCAGAGATTGGAATAGGATGTTCTTGGCCTTTTTGTCAAGTTGGACAACTTTCTTCTCTGAGTCTGTCCATTCTTCTTTAACTTTGATTTGAACTCTGTCTGGATCATCAGTGGTTGGTGCAAGCTTTGTTGGTATGTAAGGCCCGTTCTGAATAGTCTCAAATAGATCTTCGTCTATTGAGTCCATGTAAGCTTGCATCCTGACTTTCCAGTTGGCAAATTTATCCTTGTTGCACATTGGTGGTTTGTTGCCTCCACCGGTCCTGGATTCGCTTGGTACTAGTGCCATTTGGATCTACTAAAGCGTGTAAGCTGTAAAAATAGAACCTGCTCTGATACCAATTGTTAGTTCTTAGTAGGCACAAGTTATCTAGAAGGGGGGGTTGAATAGATATTTAAAAATCTTTTCTGATTTAAACTTGTTCTTAGATAGTGATTAAAACTTAGCGGAATTAGTGTTTGTTTTAATCTTCTTAACCAAGCAATGAAGTTATGGACGAGTAAGGCAGTTATAGCAGATATAGCAGTTATGGCAGGAATGTAAATGACACAGCTATTTTTAAGTGGTTCAGAGCACACAAGGCTCCTAGTCCACTCTTCTACTCAACGAGTAGGATATTCACTAAGGATGTCTCTTACAAACTTCTGAATCACACTGGATTCCTTCTAGACCAGTAGCCTGGGAACTTCTCTAGTTCACTCTTGAACTCTTCAAGTCCAGCAGACTTGGCTATCTTACAGTTCACTACGAACTCTTCAAGTTCAGCAGACTTGGTACTCTTCTTCAGTTGATTGATGATTGTTGTCACGTTCTGAAGGTTGCCACTCAGTTGCTGTGTAAGCACTGGTTCGTCTAAGAACTGAGTAGCTGAGCAAGCTTTGTAATATCTCAGATCGTAAAGTTGAGCCTTAGAAAATTATCCACGTTGAATGTTTTAATGCTTGCTTGATTCCCTCTTATCTGTCTGATCTGTATATATGTGATACAGAAAACTATTCGTTTGAATCCATCCGTTGAGGCATTAAATGCGTCTGAACTTTTTGTGCTGTGATGGTAACATTTCTGCACATCTTCCGAATTCTGCATCCTGGACCACTGACACTGCAGACTGTTTTTTCACCTACCACCTGAAAAGGTGTTTTGTCTCTCTTTTCCATAGTACTATCATTGGCTTCTTCAATACGCTTCTTTGTTGCGTCCTAAGGATATTTCATATAATCTGGGACTGATGGGCACTGTAGCTTCTCAGATTCATTCCTCGTATCTTGAATTAACAACTCATGAGGCTTGACGTTTTTTGACATGAGACAGATGACGCTCTACGATTTGGATCGCTGTGTTCTACGATCTAGATCGTAGTGTCTTGACTTGCACACTATGATGACATCACTTGAGAGCACTACGGTTTCTCTTAAACCTTTATGCACTACGATCTTCTCTTACTCGTGTAGTTGACTCTACGTTCCCAAGAGCACACTACGATCGTTGACTTGTAAACTTCATGTTTTCTTCAGCATACTACGATTGTGAAGTTGGCTCGGCGAACGTTGGGACCACTCTACGATTTTCGAAGAGTTCCCTTCAAGGTAGGCACACTACGATCTTCAGGCTCTACGATTTCTGCCTTGACTTCTGCAATGTTGATCAGATTGATGCACTACGATCTCTTCATGACTAGTCTATTACATCTCAAGATCAACCTAACAGATTTGATCTTTCTATCTATACATTCTGGAACAGAATGATACACGTTGAAAGCTTAGATCAACATGTTAAGTAACTCAGGCAAGCCGACTTCCAACTTATTCACGTGAAAATTCACAACAAATTATGAGTCGGTGTCAGGGAGTGATTGCAAGATCAAATCTTGACTCAACTCCCCATCTATGACGAACCCAAGCTGTCCAAGACGTTCAATCAAATTAATCATCTTTAAGACATGAGTCTCAACAGTAGTACCCTCGATCATCCGAGATCGGAAGAGCTCCTTAGATATTTCATATCTAGCAGTCCTACTTTGCTTACCATACAACTCTTGAAGGTGCAGTAGCATAGTAGGAGCATCCATGGTTTCATGCTGACGCAGAAGCTCGTTACTCATGGATGCGAGCATGATGCATTGAGCCACAGATACATCATCTTGCCACTATTTAAAAGTAACAATCTCTTCCTTAGAGGGTGTCTCTGCAACTTTTTTAGGTATGAGCGAATTTAGGACATAAGAAATCTTTTCAGCAGTGAGAACAATTCTCAGATTCCTTAACCAGTCCGTGTAATTCGGTCCGGTCAGTTTGTTAGCATCAAGTATGCTACGCAGTGAAATTAGTGAATGTGACATTTTCAAAATTCTGCATGTAAAAAGATAAAATTTTAGCAAACATTCATTTAATTAATTACCAAAATAAATTAGGTCTTATTTTATATTGGTATCTCCCATTATTTTCTTCAAACTATATTACCCTCATGAATATAGTTCGGCAATATCTAATTAAAGATTTGCTAGTGAGAATAAGGATCCTATTTCAAATGTATATAGCCTTGTGTGTGCACCACAAACTATATATAAATAAATAGGTAGACAACTCGTGTCAATTATATCATCATGTAACTCCTTATATTTTGCCTCTTAAATTATAATGGTCAAGTGTGTGTACATCCGAACTAAAATGATTTAAGTTAAGTCATACCCAACATTTTCATATAAGTGAAGAGAAAACTACAGCCCTTGTGTGTGCACAACAAAGCGGTAATGTTCAATTCTTTATAAACATCAAATGTAATAAAAATAACATCTCAAATATTTAATACTTGTCTTGTGTGTGCACAACAAATTCATATTAAATATTTAATACTCTATTATTTTTATCATGCTAGAAGGCGATGTTCGATATTCCAAATATCTTTGAACGTTACAACTTAATATAATTTAATTGAGGAGTTTGTTATTATTAGTCTCATCTTGTTTAGCGCGCATGCAAATATATATATAAAATACGCGTCATATTATTAAACATGCGAAGCATGTTTGCATTATATATATATATATATATATATATATATATATATATATATATATATATATATATATATATAATACTAGCATGCACATATATAATACTATATTCTATCCGGATTGATTATGGACTTTTATTTTAATTTGGTTCACTAGAGCCACCAAGTGAACCAAAAGGTCAAATCCTAGAGTGCAATAATAAACATTTAAATATAACTATTACATTTAAACTCAAGCTCCATTACAAACGGGTCTTCAAGCGCTCCTTACTCCTTGATCTCTAGTTCTTCAAAAAAAATTCTAACTAATCCTATTACATTAAACTATTTAATTTAAATAGAAACCTTGATCAACAGTCAAGTGGAAGTACATAAGAGAGAGATAGAATTTACATCAAGAAGAAACCCAGAAAAGACGAGGTACGCAGACCCCATTTAATAAAATCCATTCATTCAAACATCCAACCAATATAAATCCAATCACATTGGTCAATAGTCAATAATCAATCCCGTTTATTATCATACATATCATCATATGTATCAATAAATAAAATCATTCCATATATATATGAATATCATTTAATGGGCAATTTTAAGTTGCGCAAAATCTAATTTTAAAATTAAAATAAACTCTTTTATTTTAATTATAAAATTATTAAGAATATATTATATAAATTTATAATATATTATTTAATATATAATATCTGTGATATAGTTATATATCCGGTGGCACGCGAAACAAGGAGCAGCTATATAAGTGGAATCAAAAGTTTTGCAAAATCCTGTAGCTTAAGTTATATATATAACCATTATGCTATATATATATATATATATATATATATATATATATATATATATATATATATATATATATAATCATGTTAAGTTAAGGTCCTTAAGGACACATCACGGATATCCGTGCAATATGATTCAAAAACAGGGACAAGTCGTGAATCAGATTAGTTTTTGAAAAATAAAGTCACCCACAGACTCAATAAAAAAAACGTTTTTCGAAAACAGTTTTCGGCAAAGAAATTTTTTTTTCATAAAATAATAATTTTATACAACAAATTATGCCCAATAAATTATTCAAAATATAAACCCATACATATATGAAATCATAACAATTAATAATTTGCATAAAATTTAGCTTTGATACCACTGTTAGGTTTTGTGAAAATCAAAGTAGCAATCAAATTGCAAAAATAGCGAAAACAAAATAAAATTAGATTTTAAAATTTTTCACAAACCAATTACCCGGATCATCCTTTATGCATATTATTAATTAAAACGAATAACAAGAAGTTATGGAATCATACCCTTGTAGATACGAGCTTCCACATGTACGAGTTGACCTCCTACTTCTCCGCGATCTCCTTGAATCTCCGGGTAGATTCCTTCCTTTGATCAATGTAAGCCACCCAAGTGTATAGCATCTAGAGGTGATCCACTAAGGAAGAAGAATTTTCAAAAAGAAAGGTGTATTGGCTTAAACCCTAGTTTTTCATAGCTCTGTAGAAAAAGGGGCATACTGTCCAACAATTGGAATTACGTACATCTTGATATCTGATATAAGACTCCTCTTATAAAGAAATCAGGTAACCCTATTTAATTAAAATAAGGTATTATTTAATTAAACACCTTTAATTAATTGGGTTCCCTAATCTTATTAGGAATAATTAATTAAACTCCTTTAACTAATTTTCCCTCCTAATCCTATTAAAAATAAATGAGAGTACTTATAATAAATTAATTCTTAAACTCTTTTAGAAATTAAAATAATAATAATTGTAATAATATTAATAAGACTCCTCTTATTAATTTATATTTAATATTTCTAAAATATTAAATAATAAATATTAAGCTATTTAATTTATTCTATTACCATAGATAAAATTAAATATACTTAACATATTATTACGATTATGCCATTAACTTCTTAAATAATTATTCTTCCTTTTATGGTGTGACCATTTAGGTTCTCCATTAAACTGGTTGTGAATAAATCAATTAGAACAATTCTAATCTTATTTAAATAAATAAATTAAACTATTAATTAATTTAAATAAATAATATTTATTCTACAATAGGGATAAGCCTCCCTAGCGATTAACGACTTTCCAGATAATATAGATTTCAACATTAATCATAAAAGAACCTTTGAGTAAATAGTTACCGTACAATTCAATTCTTCCGCCATACAATGTCCTAATTAAATTTAAGATATGTAATTACTGTCAAGTCTTATTTTATTTAATTATATGTATTTCGATTTCTAAATGTACAACTCCTAATGAATGTAAATTAGAAACTACTTTCTAATTTCATTCCACCTTAGCCAAGGATTCCTGAGTTGTCATTTATCGAATCACATATGATATTTCTCTTTTTTTACTAAAAGTGGTAGATTCTTTATTGATCATTCATTATCTCCATATATAACTTATTACACCCAAGCATACCCTTTGATATACTCTAAGAGTCTTAAGGAATAAGTCAAAGTGTAATTCATTATATATAAGATACTATGATGATCTCAAGTCTAAGGATCATTTGTACTACTATCACTATAGGAATTTCTATTGACAGGCAAATAAAACTCCATTAGGTTTTTCTTAGCGAGTCACGTTCAGTGAACTTATTCTCTAATAAGCACCTTCATACTTGCTTTAGTTTCTGCACAGAAATGATCATTAGATCAATCATCCTCATCCAATGAGCAAACAACGTACGTACCAATCTATCTGGATTCACAAATTCCCTTTTTTAGTAATCCATTGATTGGGAACATTTTAGTTTTAAGCTATCTAAGAATTTAGATCTCATTAGCATGATCTCATCATGATTCTAAAAGCTTTGCTTAAAACTACAGGTTTATCACATATTATTAAAACAACACCATGTAGATAATTAAATGCCTTTAATAAATAATTCTTTTATTAATAAATAAATAAGATTGATTACAAAGTATATGCTTTATCATCATACACGATTGACTTGTATGCATACTACTTTCACTACGTTCTCATTTCCAGAAAAGAACAATGAAGACAAAATGGTGAGCTCAACTAGCCCAGTCGGAAATATTATGACTAAGATCATGCAGAATAAATTATCGTTAGCCGTCAACAGTGTTAAACAATAAATAACAAGTTTAACTGCAGCGGAACAAGCAATCCATTAGAAGAGTCAAGTAGAGCATGATATCTACTATCTTCTATGATTTAAAAAGTTTATCATCAACTTTATAGTTGAGACTCAACTTAACAAATAATCCACATCACTGAATTATCTATGTACTACGGGACAATGATATTCATTAGTATCACGTCCACAAATTTCCATGCATTACGGGCCAATGATATTCGTGTAATCACCAATGGTCATGATCATACCAGTAACTATCCATCAATGCACTACGGGCTAATGATGACTTTTACCACATCATTTGTAACATTACGGGTCATGATTATACCGAATGATCTTTAGTCATAATCATACCAAGCAAAAGTCCATCTATGCACGTAAGCCAAAGATGACTTTCCTCACAATATAAACATGAGGATGATGACAATAATATAATAACTCAATTAAAAGAAAACAAAGGATAAATTTTTAAATATTTATAATTTAATTTATCCAAAATTTAATAATTTCCAAATTGTCAACATGATACTACTTTGTGGAGTAAAATTCAAGAATAACATTATATCAAAAATGATTTGGACAACAATAAAATTAATTTTTATCATGAATAGTTCCTCGGGTGAATAGTACCCGAGTGAATAGTATCCCGTGAATAGTACTTTATAAATAGTACCCGTGAATAGTACTTTATGAATAGTACCCGGGAATAATATTTTGTGAATAGTACCTCGTGAATAGTATTCCTGCATTAAAAGATCAATAATTATCAAGAATGCTCAGAATAATATTTTCATAAAAAGATACTGGATAAAGCGCAAATATCAAGGATATTCTATTAATTTCACGGAGTATAGAAGTAATACTTTAACAGAATGAGTGTAGAATTAGGAATACGAAACGAAATAATATTACTCACACACTACAGAGTATGAAAGAAAATATTATTTCTTACGAATACTGAATAAAAATAATATCCCTTACCTTAGAAGAAGACTAGATACTGGAATAGTGAAGTAGTAGAATACTCTTCTTCTTCCACTCTATAGCTTCTCTCTCTATAATTGCTCTTGTGAGTCTTAGTGAATTGGTGAGAATGAAAGAAGAATGAGCTTCTATTTATAGGAAAATATAGTTTTGATAATTGTACGTGTTTGGGCTCGAATTATTACAATATAGTACCTTCATCTTTTCCTCCATATTTAATTTAGTTCTGCAAGTATTATCAGTCTTGCACCACCTCCCCTAATAGTAATGCATGTGAACTAATATTTCCATTCATGTGAGCAAATAGTTATATGCATGTGAACTAATAACAATTAATTGCTCATTTATCCTATTAGTTACTCAATTGGTCAATTTAACATCCAGTAATCAATTATTATCGAAATAAATGTCGATTTCCACTAACATAAATAATCCCAACACAATGGAAATATTTTATCAATAATTTCATCTTTAATCAACACGAACTTAATCATCATTAATACTATAACTTATAATATTTAACAACCAGATCATTTCCAGGAAAGAGGGAGCTTTTCGATAAGGATTTCTCCCTACTGGCACGCAATTAGGTGACCAAAACCCTTTCCTTGACAGAACTTTCTAGACATCGTCAATATTGCAAATAATAATATGAATAACTTTGTCGTCTCAATTATTGATTTAAAAATATAAAATATTATACAGATGATACTATGACAATAATTGAATCAATAATATGAGATATATTATGCAGCAATTACTGTAGCAATAATTGAGTATAGCCGAGTGACTTCTCATGTAAGCATCAATAATCAATTTCGTGTGCTACTATGCAATCACGCGTATTACTGTACTTTTACCACCGGGTAGTTCAACAGTTTAACGGTAAAACTTTCACCGTTATTTTTATAAAAAGACATTTTCATCGTTTTATTACTCCAACAGTACTTTCGTTGTGGGGTCCACCAATGATCGTGCCATCGTACAAATATTCCATGTTAAAACGAATATTCCCTGACCAATCGAATATTTTATAACAACTTGCTTACTTTGCAAAATTTGTAAATATTACCCATAACTATAACATTATATCAAATCCACACCATAATATTCAAAAATATATTTCGAGAAAAAATTAATCTTTAATCACAAAAGTTGGGGTCTTACAACCTCCCATTCTTATGAAATTTTGTCCTCGAAATTAGGGTACGTACCTGGTATGTCGAAGAGGTGAGGATACCTTGACTTCATTTTAAATTCTAACTCCCAGGTCATTTTCTCTACATCGTGGTTTCTCCATAAAACTTTGACTTGAGGTATAACCTTGGAGCATAGAATATGATCCTTCTTATCCAAGATTTTAACATGTACTTTCTCATACGTTAAATCTTTCGCTATCTCGTCTGGTTCTAATTCAATAATGTGGTTCAGGTCTTTCACATATTTACGTAACATAGATATGTGAAAAACGTTATGAATACGAGACATACTTGGTGGTAAGACGAAACTATAGGCCACAGTTCCTACTCGGTCAAGGATTTCAAATGGGCCAATGAATCGAGGATTAAACTTTCCTCTCTTTTCAAATCTTGTTCCATGGAGTAGCACGTAATAACACATGATCTCCAACATTAAATTCCACGTCCTTTCGATGAAGATCAACATAACTCTTTTGTCGATCTTGTGAGGTGTTTATATGTTGTCGGATCATTTGAATCTTCTCCGTAGTCATGCATACTAATTTCGGTCCCAACAACGTTGCTTCACCCACCTCATCCCAGCATACTGGAGAACGACACTTGCGTCCATACAATGCATCGAATGGAGCCATGCCAATACTTACTTGATAACTGTTGTTGTAGGAAAATTCCACCAATGGCAAGAACTTGTCCCAACTTCCTTTGAAGTCAAGGACACAGAGTCTTAATAGATCTTCAAGAGTTTGAATAGTCCTCTTCGACTGCCCGTCCGTTTGAGGATGATATGCTGAACTAAATCGTAAATCCGTGCCCATAGCTTTTTACAAACAAATCCAAAATCGTGAAATGAATCTTGGGTCTCGATCAGAAACTGTGGATACTGGCATACGATGCAGTCTTATAATCTCATTTATGTAAATATGAGCAAGACGTTCAAGTGAATAAGTTTCTCGTATTGGTAAGAAATGAGCAGACTTGGTCAATCTATCAACAATGACCCAAATTGCATCTATGCCTTGAGAAACCATGGGAAGACCAGTAACAAAATTCATGGTAATGTGCTCCCACTTCCATTCTAGAATTTTAAGTGGTTGCAATGGACCTTTTGGTACTTGATGCTCCACCTTGACTCGTTGACACATTAAACACCTTGAGATAAACTCCGCGATCTCTCTTTTCATATTGCTCCACCAAAATGTATGTTGAAGATCATGATACATTTTGGTACTCCCACGATGGATTACAAATAGTGTGTTGTGCGCTTCCATCATGATCTTATACTTTAAATCAGGGTCGTTAGGAACACAAAGTTTGGAGTTGACTCGAAGTATTCCTTCTTCATTGATTCTTGCTTCCAGAATAGCACCTTCTTGAACTTTTTTTTTTCATACGCATCAGCTCCAGGTCTTTTACTTGAGAAACTTTAACTTTATCGATTAAAGTTGGTTCTACTCGTATATTTGTCATCATCACGTGGGTCCCTGGAGTCTTTATCTGTATCTCTATCCTTTGTAAATCATACAAAATGGGCTTTTGCATTGACAATATCGCACTCGTATCCGCATATGATCTTGTACTCAATGCGTCAGCTACCACGTTCGCTTTTCCAGGATGGTATTGAATGGTATGATCGTAATCTTTTAACAGCTCGAGCCAACGTCGTTGCCGCATGTTGAGCTCCTTTTGGGTGAAGAAATATTTGAAACTTTTATGATCCGTATAGATCTCCACTTTTTCCCCATACAGGTAATGCATCCAGATTTTAAGCTCGAAAATGATAGCTGCCGACTCTAGATCATGAGTAGGATAATTCCTCTCATATTCTTTGAGTTGTCGTGAGGCATAGGCTATGACTTTCCCATGTTTCATGAGAACACATCCTAAACCTTTGCCGGAAGCATCATTGTATATGACAAATCCCTCTGAACCAGATGGTATTGTCAGAATAGGTGCTGAAATAAGTCTCCTCTTGAGTTCTTGAAAACTCTTCTCATATTCCTGGCTCCAACTGAATTTTGTATCTTTCTAAGCCAGCTGAGTTAATGGAGTAGCGATTCGAGAAAACCCTTCTATTAATCTCCAATAATAACCAGCTAAACTGAGAAAGCTACGTACTTCGGTCACTGACTTAGGTTGCTCCCAGCTTTGAATTGCTTCAATCTTTGCTAGGTCAACAGATATTTCGTGATTTGATATCACGTGCCCAAGGAATGCTATTTCCTCAAGCCAGAACTCGCATTTCTTCAACTTGGCATATAACTTGTTTTCACGAAGCTTTTGGAGTATCAGCCTCAAGTGTTGCTCATGATCTTCACGACTTTTGGAGTAAATGAGGATGTTATCAATAAAGACGACTATAAAGTGATCTAAATATCCCTTGAATACTCTGTTCATCATATCCATGAAGGTAGCAGGAGCATTAGTCAATCCAAAAGACATGACTAGGAATTCATAATGCCCGTACCGAGTTCTGAAAGCAGTCTTTGGAATGTCATCAGTTTTAATCTTTAACTGATGATATCCGAAATGAAGATCGATCTTTGAAAAGAATTTGGCGCGTTGTAACTGGTCAAACATGTCATCAATACGAGATAACAGATACCTATTTTTGATGGTGACATGATTCAACTCCCGATAGTCAATACAAAGTCGCATACTTCCATCTTTCTTCTTTACGAATAGAACAGGAGCATCCCAAGGAGACGTACTAGGACGAATGAAACCGATGTCTAACAATTCTTGTAGTTGGGTCTTTAACTCTTGAAGTTCAATAGGAGCCAATCGATATGGGCTTTGGAAATGGATTTTGTACCGGGTTCAAGGTCGATACCAAACTCGATTTCACGCTCCGGGGGTAGGCCAGGAAGTTCTTCGGGGAATACGTCAGGAAATTTATTAATAATAGAAATATTATTCAAATCTGACGTATTTTTGTTTAAATCTGTGACATGGGCTAAGAAAGCTTGACATTCATTTTTTAATAAATGAATAGGTTTATGGCTTGATATGATAGTGATTGACGCTAGTGGTTTGGTTGTTTAAATTCACATAATAGGTTGGTTAGGAATATGAAAGCTAACAACCTTACGAAAATAATCAATTTTAGTATGATGAGTGGTTAACCAATCAATCCCTAAAATCACATCGAATGAAAGTATTTTCAAAGAGATAAGATCGACAAGTAACGTGCGGTTGCCGATATGAATCAAGCAAGACTTATAAACAGTGGATGTAATGAAGGTTTCTCCCAACATAGTTTTAACAGATAAGTCAAAGTCTAATTTCTCTGGAGTTAAATTTAAACGTTGAGCGCAAGTAGGAGAAATAAAAGAATGGGTAGAACCGGTATCAAATAAGGTATAGACTTCACTAAAGTTTATGATTAGTCTACCTGTGATGACTTCGTTCAGGTTCCTCGCTTTTTGGGAGGTCACGACAAACGCTCTCCGTTGAACTACTAGTTTTGGCTTCTCTGAGATAACCTTTGGTGCTGTTAGAGTTTGTGTCCTAGAGGCCAATTATTTGATATAATTGCTTAACATTTCGATATTATGTTTGATTGAATGAATGAATGAATAATTTTATTATGATTTTATTTACTGCGTTATATAAATGTTAACATAATAAAATTCCTTAGAATAGTGATACAAATTATATAGTTTAAAGTATGTGACTTGAACATGAGATTATATAATTACAATTAGTATCATTACTCTTAAATGTCCCTGTCGACGTCAGGATTTTTAATTGTCCCTTTCCGTTACTTGTTCTTTGGTGTTCTCATTTTAGGTGAGATTTGTTTGAAAAAACAAGTGAAAAAGGTCCGACATGTATAATGTCGACGATTGGACTATAAGAGTCGCCAGTTAGTTTTTTAAATGGTTGTACCAACACAACCGAGAAAAAGTTTGCACATTGACCCAGTGATGTGATACTGCTAAACGGGTCGGTGAAACCGAGATTCATTAGGGTCTGGGGACTTGGTTATGCGGAGGGAAGGTGTTTGGCACCCACCGACATCCGTGTTACCACGGTGACCGCCTCTTTTCAAGAAACTGTTATCTGAATGTGTGTGTGTGGGTCAATGTGCTGTTATTTGGAAGTAGTGCGAGGCCTCGTTCGCACCTATATACACAAGGTTTGAATTTTATGTAAAAATTTAATTTTAAGCAAGATATAGTAGTGATGTTTTATAAAAGACGTTTTTCAAACCTTGATGCTCAATAGTAATTGAGACCTTTTACACTCCCATTTTATTCTGTATTCGGCTGGATTGATTTTATTTGACAGATGCGAAGCATCCGTACGAAAATACTTTACAAAAAGGTGCTGAATTCCTCGTGGGTATGAAAACCATCTGAGGGAATCCAAACATCGCAGAATAATTTACAAGCTGCTCACAGCTGAAAATGTCCATCACGGGAACCGAATCTAGATCCAATGGCTTGAATATGTGATCACATGATTCCTAGGCTCACATGATGCCGCAATTGATATAAACGCAGTAAACAGGTTTATATATAAAAGCTGTAAATATATATATACATACATGATCACCAACCATGAAGCACCTCTATGGGGGATCAGAAATATAAATAAAGCTGTAAAAGCTATCAACCGCCACGGAGGAAACTCCAGGCAGGACGAAATGTAAAGAAAGCTGTACAAAGCAATCAACTGCCACGAAGTGAATTCCAGGCAGGACGAAATGTATATATATATATATATATATATATATATATATATTTATATAAAAGCAAATAAACGCACCGGATGTAAAATCCAGGCTCATCGAACAGAGTTCGACCACAGTTTATATATATATATATATATATATATATATATATATATATATATATATATATATATATATTAAAGCACGTAAACGCTCCGGATGTAAAATCCAGGCCCATCGAACAGAGTTTGACCATAGATAATATATATAAGTATATATATATTAAAGCAGGTAAACGCTCCAGACCGAAGTCTAGGCTCATCGAACAGAGTTCGACACGCAGTTCATATATATAAATATATATATAGGAAAGCAAATAAACGCTCCAGACCGAAGTCTAGGCTCAATCGAGGCATAACTCGATAATGTTAGTCAATATATATATATATATATATATATATATATATATATATATATATATATATAATATAGACTGAAATGAAACCACGGACCGAAGTCCGGGCAAAAGCAAGCAACACGACTCTCAACGTGTAGAATGGTATGTGCAAAGATGAAGAGAAAGACTCTAAAGTGTGTAAGAATGATTACAGTGGGCTGCCAAAGAAGACTTCTATATCTTTAGAGTGAGTAAACACAGACTTTTGTAGGTACAAAAGGGCTATATATGAGCTCACAGGTGTTTAAAAGGGAAAAGTACACTACCTGGGATGAGTGCAGAGCAAATTAGGCAGGGCTTCCTCGCCGTTTTCTCTTACAAAATGGCCACCCCAAGCCCTCTATTTATAGAGGGTGGAGCCGCAGGTGTACATGCGACTGAGTCGCAGGTGTACTAGAGGCAACCCGGGTGGGCCCATATTTTTTGGCTCGGGTCGTCTCGAAGTACGTGCACTCGGGCACTGTATTGTCCACTTGAACTTTCAGAAGTGCAATTTGGGCATCCATTTGAGGTATACAGGACCTATTTCGGACCGCCGTTGTCGAGAGTTACACAATGACATGGGATTAGAATTTGTGCGAAGTCATTGAAGATGGGACGGTGCCCTCCGGTCTTCAAGCTTCAACTTTCATCCGTTATCCCGTACAATAGTCACTTAGGATTGATTAATCTTGTGGGACATTGTTGCGTAGATATGTTGAAACGACGTGGCGTGGCACAATGTTGCCCCTCACCGGTGTTATCGTCGGATTGGGCTGATAAAGCAGACATTGCTCAGCTTCGCTGAGATTGGACTGCTGTAATTTGTTGAAGGTCCTCATTGCCATCCTTGAGGTGTGCCTATCTTCCCGATGTTATCGCCGGGCTGATACAGTGTATCTCATTGTGAGCGCCGAGATTGAAGCTGGTCGCACTTGTAACAAGCATTTTCGGGGTTATCGCCGAAATTACGTTCCTTGGGGTTATCACCAAGGTTGGTGGCTATTCCCAAGGTTGGGACTGAGAGTGGATACCTCGGGATTATCTCCGAGATTAATCGGTCTTCTCCGGTGTGTGTTCCGGTATTGATCTGCATGCCTTAGGGTTATCTCTGAGATTGGAATTGTTACTCCCAGATTGCGATCCGGGGTTGATGTTGAACTTCTGGTAGTATCTGGCATAGATATGGATTGTCTTTCAGGGTTCCCTCTTAAAAGACGAATCTGTCCTCCTGTAATGTTAGTGACAGGTGTACAGAAAATTTCGAGTGTCTACAGATGCCCCTCTTTATCATACTCATGCATGGCGATGCATGGGTAGGATAAAGAATCCTAGACACTTGAAACGTAACAAGACAAATATGGTACTATGAATAGCAACATGATACAAATGTACGATGCATGTGTACGGGGTTGTAGCCTAACACGTTAGGGATGATTGCTGGCTCCCTGTTGCTTCAACTGGGGATTTGCATTGATGACCAAATTTGATGCGTAATCTGAATTTGGTAGGATGTTGATGTTGGAGTTATCACCACCTTCCTGGATAATGACTTGATCCTGCAGATGTACCTCTTATGTGTAAGAGATCTGTGGGGATAAAGCTTGATCTGTTTGAGGATGTGTATAACATATTCCATCATCTATCCTCTTTGATGACATTGACCTCTCCTGGTTAGTATTGCCAGAATATGCCAAGATTCTATTAGGTTTACTTCCAACATCAAATGCTGTTAGGGATGTCTGACCTTCGTTGACGTGTACTTCACCAACATGTGAATCAACGACTGAAAAATCCTGTGGGATATACTGTCAAGGCTGCTTGACCTTCGCCGACATGTGAATCAACGAAACATTACGTTGTGACCCCCGCCGGGGATCTGAGCGGTTGGGTGTGAAAACCTCGAATAACTTCAGAGCTCTGATAGGTTTAAATCGCTATCGACTGTAATAATGTTAAGGCTGCTTGGCCTTCGTTGATTTGTGTGTCAACAGATGAGCATGCGTTGTAACCCCCGCCGGGGATCTCACGTTGTAACCCCCGTCGGGGATTAGCTTGTGTGAAAAGATCGGGGTGACAACCTTACGCTGACGGCATCGGACCTCTATATGGTATTGCCAAATGTGGTATGCACAGACTTAAATCATCGGTATAGTAAATCCTGTGTTTGGGCGAATACCAATGGATGAAAAGGAAGCCACAGTTGGATCCAGAAAAATCAAGGTTTTAGGTTATTCTGCTCAATCGCGTAGCGTTTTTATCCCTGATTTGGCCTTTTCAGCTTGTAAGAACTCCTTTGCAACTCGAACTGGACCAAGCCGGAGGGATGGGACCCACATAGGGGTGCCGCAGGTGCACCTGCTGCAGCCACAGATGGGCCTGCGACCAACCGTGGATGATAAATTCCAGCTGGTTGGTCTCACAAGTCAATCTCAACTTGTTGCGCGAAGGAAAATACGTGAGCCCCTTTTAGATCTGCTGAGTTCGGGCTGCTTTCTACAAATTCTATCACCGTACGAGTGTTCTACACTATCCTGGTAACATATGCCTGTACTTTCTCTCATTTCTGTCCGTTGGATTTTGAGTTATCGCATGAAATGCTTCTAAATACATAGTAGTGATTATGTATGCACAAATGACTAGATAATAAATATCCAACATAGTAAATGTTAGTATTAAACCATGCTGAACATAATGATGTGATAAATTTTGACTTTTGAGACAGTCAAATTGACACCTTTTTCTGCTATATTTTGTCCTATTTGAGGTCCAATGAGCATAAGGTAGCAAGGCAAAGTACTCCTAGTATTGAGGTTGGCTTGATGCATGATGATTTTAATTTTTAATGCATATATTATATATATGACTTTGGGGCAGGTGTGCTACTGAATGACCACCTAGACATGTCTGTATGCATGTGGATAGTCCTATTTTCAAAGGGGACTATGACAAAATTTTTACAAATGTAGGCATTGGGTAGTCATGCATTTTAACTCTATTATATGTTAAAGTAAATGCATGCATGCGTTTAGTCATAAAATGCATTCTAGAAAGCTCCAGGTAAGGAAATACCACACCCTTTCTGAGGTGATTTGGAGACTTGTTGTCCAGATACTATAGATCCGGATCAGCCGAGCAGTTCCTATAGGACCACTTCTGGTGTACGGTGGAGGGCTTCTGAAGTGCCTCGTCCCCGTTCTGTCAGACAACCTCGTCGGTTGGTGGAGGCCATGATACGTCCTGTTCAGGTAGAAGTTCCAGACGTTGAGGACGAGGAGGCAGATATTTCGATAGAGGACCCCGCTCCTGCTGCACCTGTCCTTCGCAGGGAGCTTTCGAGCATTCAGGTGTTGAATCTAGAGTTGCTAGGTGATTTGGGCAGACATCCATCGATGTATATGCATGCTAACAAGGTATGACGTTAGACTTTGATCTTTCTTCTTTCCTATTGATGAGGATTAAAGGGTTTTAATGTTGATATGCATTTCATGCAGGTTCCTGGTTTTACACAGCCTCGAGGGAACTGGTTCAGCATTCACTCCATGTATCAGGCGCTTCATCCTGACTATAGAGCGGTAGTGCATGAGTGGGGATTTGGGGCATTCTTCTCCATCCTTCCCCGTCGTTGTCCCTTGGGTTACCTCAGGGCATTGTCTGAGCGATGGTTTCATCAAACTCAGTCACTCCATCTGCTAGATTGCGAAGTGATGATGACGCCTATGGATTGACAATTTATCACAGGTATGGAGTTTGGAGGGGAGCCAGTGCCTTGCATGGCAAATATTACCCCTACTGCCGTTAGATCCTTATTAGGAGTTCCGGCGGCGACGCTCAAAGGCAGGACTGTCCGTTCAGGTCCTTTGAGCGTAGATGCTATGAGCGGGTTATTGAGTGGGCCTATGCCTGATGATGTCAGAATAAGGGATCGCGTTCTGTGGCGATTGTTCCTGATGATCATTAGAGGCTGCTTCATAGCAGATAACTCTTCTACGGTATCTTTCAGTTTGATCAGCGCCACGCGTGATGTGGACCGTATTGGAGAGAATGATTGGGGCTCCTACACCTTTGCCTATTTCCTCCAGGGCATGCGTATGCGCTCACAGGGTTTGACCGAGGCTTGGCTAGGATTTTACCCGTTTCTGTTGGTGAGTATTTCTCTTGTCATTTACCATTTATAGGTTAAGAGTGTTAACTGACAGCAGATGTTTGCCTTTGTATTGACAGTTCTGGGCCTATGAGAGGCTTCCATGCTTGCGTCCCGTGAGTGTGTTAGGTTTAGACACCTATCCACGAGGACGACGATGGCATCATTCGATTCTGCCAGAGGTCACTGTAGCCGAGGGATTCACTCATTGCCGTATGCAGCTGGAGTTGCTGACGGTCGACACCATCACATGGCTTCCCTATTTCGGGGCACACCTGATCGTGGGTTTTGAGGATGGATACCCGACTGGAGTCGAGTATGTGATTTCCACCAGGAGAGTTCCTTTCTTCATAGATGGAGGCTGAGAGCTCTATTTAGGAGAGCGTGCTATTAGGAGCACCACAGGGGAGATTTGTATACCGATCTTGCCTACTGCCAGGCGTTATTGGCCTGTATCGTAGTCACCCGTCACTGATATCCCCTTGTTGGGGGTTGACGGTTTTGCATTGTCAGAGGGTCTATGTACTCAGGAGACGTTCCATCGGTGGTGGTCCCCTCGCACTATTGGAGCTCAGTCCCGCGCCACACAGTTTATGGGGGACATGGTTCTAGGATCCTTGATGATGACGGATTGGATAGCTTGTGTCCGAGATCCGACTCATAAGACCCAGATTGATAGTTTTACCCGGCAGTTGGACTAGGCACACATATTTATCCGGTATTTGGGCAGAGATCCGGCAGAGGCGGCTTCATTTGATCCTTCCAGCTCAGGCGCTGGCCCCTCAGGTGACCCATTCGGTTTTGCCGGCGCAGATCCTCCTTTATATAGGCCTGACATCCCTGTTGATAGAGATCTAGTGACTCAGGAGGAGTTACATCAGGTGGACAGGATTGATGATGTGGACATCGACACCATTGTCTTCTTCTGATGTGTATTCTTGTTATATCTTTTGATAGGCCTCTGTTAGATATTGGGTGGCTGTGCCCCATTCTTGCTATATCTTTTGATAGGCCTCTGTCAGTAGTAGGGCATCTGTGCCCCATTTCCCTGTATTTGTAGCTGTACAGAGATGATGTATTAGATGACGATATATTTAGGAATGTATGCACTGTTTTTTTTTTCATTCCCTATATCATATTGCCATCTATTATCTGTTATGTATGTATCATGTTATGCATATGTATGTATGTCTAGAGATTTTCGGCATTGACCCCTGGATGGTCTTATGACACGGCCAGCACAGATGTCTTCTTCGACAGTTAGCCGTATAGATCATACCCCACCGTCAGTGGTGGCATCGAGTATGCGATCGTGGTATGATAGCATGTCACCACCAGACAGGGTGATTGTAGATCATTTATTGCAGCATACCATGACCTTTTTGACTTTTCAGGTTCCCACAGGATTTGTGGACGGGATGATAGAGCATTGGCTACCGGATAGGCAGGTATTCCGATTCGGCACCCATGAGTTGACTCCTACTCTGGAGGAATATGCACGTTTCACGATGCTGCCTTTAGACAGACCTTGCGTGCATCTGGCTTTGGGAGACATGAGTAGAAGATTCATGACTCTCACAGGATTGAGGCGCAGAGTGGTACATGATGAGTTGACATTTGGCCACGAGATATCCCAGCATTTTCTGTACGACAGATTTGGCTCGGAGGATAGCTATTCACGACATTCCGGGGATTTCACCGCATCGGAGGATTATTGGCGTTTGGCCAGAGTTGACGTACTGATGCTATGTGTATTGTCATATGTGTATATGCCGCGGTATATGGATGAGATAGATATAGGAGTTGTCATGGCCGTGAGAGCTCTCAGGGAGGGTCATACCATTGTACCTATGATTATAGCAGAGACCCTGCGGTGGGCATCCTACTGCTGCACTTATCCGATAGGAGTGTTTACTGGGAGTTCAGTCATGCTATATGTGTGGTTTATGTCACACTTGAGACCGATTGGCACTCTTAGACGGCATGGGTACTGCTTTACCCATGATGTATGTAAGACCCCGAATTTTATGAAATAAAAGTATTCAATTTTTCTTATAATTACTATTCAGTAAATGGTTAAATTGATAAATGTTAAAGTTAAGGGTGATATATAAATTTTTTCAAAATACACAAATGGTTATAAAATATTCATTGTTGTCGGGGAATATTCGTTTGGTCGTGGAATGTTCTTTCTGACGGGGAATATTCGTACGACGGCGCAGCCTTTTGTGGGCCCCATAACGGAAAGCGATTGGATGAAAAAAACGATAAGTATAAGTTGTTTATAACTAACGGCGTAGTTGTTACCGTTAATACTGTTGGAATACCTGGTGGTTAAAATACAGTAGCACACGGTATTGCACCAATTATTGATTCTTACGAAAGAAGGCACTACTCAATAATTGTTACAGTAATTACTGTTCAATATTTTATTTTATTGATTCAATAATTGCTACGTTAAAATTTTATATTATTGTTGTTCAATAATTGTCACTGCACAGTATTTCCCATTATCTGATCAATAATTCATATTATTTGAATAATATTATTAGATAACATTATTGGCAATGTCTAGAAAGTTCTGTCTAAGGAGAGGTTTGGTCACCTAATTGCGCGCCAATAAGGAGAAATTCTTATTGGAAAGCCCCTTCTTTCCTGGGAACGACCTGGTTGTCATAAATGTGATTATGTAATATTATCTGTGAATAATTAATTATTGATTCATATGATAAGGAAATATTTATTTTATGTGGATATAAATGAGGGATATATTTTTGTGGTTAAAAATGAAGGAGTTAATGTTGAGGTGTTTTATTTGTATTTTTGTCGGAACGGAGGTATTGAAAATCAAATTAGGGTTTTTGAGATATTTTGCGAGGGTTATAATTTTTAATCCGACCGTTGGATCGTGGTGATATTTGGATATGTTATACATATATAAGTTGAGTATATATCCACAAATTTTGAACCGTTAAAAATGAACGTATAATTTGTTATGAATTTTACGAGATGACTGGTTCAGAAATTATTGAATTTTCGGAGTTAATCATTTTGGTGGAAAATTCTAGAATTGGTGGGCCCCACTCTTGGTTGGTGAAGAAATGTGCTGAGATTTTTATTCAAATGTGGTGGGTGAGAATAGTAGTAGGTAAAGCCATCAGGTTACAGGTTAAGTCTGCTTCAGCGTGCTAACATTTTCCTATAAATAGAGGGCTAAGTTAGAATTAAAAATCACACCAGAAACATAAGCTTTCTCTCTTTCTCTCTCTATATTATGAAGCATATTTTGTGAGTATTTAGATACTTTGAGAGTTGCTATTTAGTGCAAGTTTCCTTCGGCTTTGCATTCCAATCAGAAATACTGCACTTTTGAGGTAAGGGATAGTAAGGGATTTTAAGGGTTGTTATGTTTTTCAGTTTCGTAATTTTTTTGACCTTCAGAAAATTCTGGAAAAATTTAAAATGATATTTTGATGAGTTTTATTGATTGTGTCCAAAAATGGTGATTTTTGGATGTATAGATTAAGAGTTATGAATTTTATGAGAAAAGACTATTTTAAAAGTAACCGCTTATAATTCCTTGTGGTTAACTCAAAAATTGGTGAAATTTTTATTGGGAGTACATGTATATGATAGAAGTATACTCTGTAAATTTCAGAATTTTTAGACAAAAGTACAATTTATGATAAATATCTAAATATTCGGCTGTTTTGGCCATATGAAAAATAGTAAATAATTTTTAAAAATTCTAAGAAAAATATATGTTCAATATGAGACTATATTCTACTAAATCTCAGGAAAGAAAATTTGTCTGTACTGATTTGGTATTTTTCATGAAAATAGACTAGTTATGAGTAAAGGAATTAAATATGTTATGTGAAGTAGGAAATTTGAAAAATAGGATTTTATGGCTTGAGAATCCTATATGAGGTATATGCAGATTTTTGATGAGGGTTTTGGTTATTGGTGATGAAATCTTATGAGTTTGGCATTTTAGGATGATTAAATGCATTATATAGTAAAGTGTAAACAATTAAAATAAATTGTTTATAAGCTTAAGAAATATTATTCTTTCAATATTATTATACCGAAATATTGGTATGTATTTTATTGTAGAATTTATACCTTTCTGTGTCGAGTTTACTATTCATGAGTTACTATTCACTAGTTACTATTCATGAGTTACTATTCACGAGTTACTATTCACGACAAAATTGGTTTCTTTTTCCGACCAAATTATAGTTGGTTTATGAATATTACTCTTGAGATTAAATCTATATGTTGATTATATTGATTTTATTTTATAACCCTAATGATGATATTTCTCTTTGACTTGAGTGTAAAGATGGGTAGATTTCTGGTAGGATCATGACTATGGGTTCTCTTTGGCCAGTAGTGCAAAGTTGAATTGTTGACTGGTATGATCATGACCATTGAATTTATAAGTGAATATCTTTAGCTTAAGTGCAAAGGTGAATTGATCAACATGGTTATAATTATTGTTCTGAAATGATTGTATATTTCTTTGAGATATTAATATATTTGGCCTGTAGTGCGAAAATGAACTGTTGATGAATATATTTGGCCGTAGTGCAAATATAAACTGTTGATGAATATCTTTGGCCTGTAGTGCAAAGATGAATTGTTGATGAATATCTTTGGCCCGTAGTGCAAAGATGACATGTTGTTGAATATCTTTGGTCAGTAGTGCAAAGATGAACAGATGTTGAGATGAACATGACCAAATGGTGATACAAATGAATATCTTTGGCCGCAGTGCAAAGATGAAGTTATTAGTATGATTATGAACAGGAAATGTGATTTGGTGTAACCATGATCTTTGATGTTTCAGGTAAAGATAGGTGATGAAAATTATCTTCGTCCTGGATGAGAAGAGGAATTTAGAACTACAGTTATGATTATGAGTTATTCATATGATTGTGGACCAGAATTGTTGATTGATGTTACATGGATAAAACATTGTTGGTGGATTTTTAACATGGAGAAGATAATAGACTTTATAGTCTATTTGACTCTTCTAATGGATTGCTCGTTCCGCTGCAACTATGGTTGAAATTTTTATCATCTACCATATGTTCTAAATCTCTGATTTATTACTGATGAAGACTATTGATAATTTATTTATCTTTAGTCATGATATTCTTTACTGGGCTAGTTGTGCTCACCCTTTTGTTTCACAATTCTTTTCAGGTAATAAGAGTGTAGCTGGGTCGAGCGGGGGTAATAAGGGAATAGAATGGTGGTCATCATTTAGTAGTTATATTTGGTGAAGAAAATAGGGTGAGGCGAACCCAACGTTGGAAGGGTGTTTCGTCACTATCATACAAGATGTCTAATGACATACAACCTCGTGTCATCATAAGACAGGATTGTGCTCATCCACTTGCTGAGTATATCTACGAGCACTACCTATATAATCTTGGTATTTGTTTGAAGTATAATTCACGATTAAAGACAATGGAGATAATGATAAGTCAAGAGAAGACTCACCATTGGGAAGAATATGATAGTAATCTTCTCATTTTTCTTTGGGGTATATTGGGTCAACCAAGGATAATTCTGTGGCAATATGATATCTATCACAACCTAGAAGCATAGCCTCCCATGTACGAAGGTTTCCTTGAGTACTTCCCAAATATTCTAGTTTCTAAAATAGTTTTTAACTGTACCTTTATGTAAGGTACCTTTGTGAGGTGCTGATACATGATGGTGTCCAATGTCACATTTGGTATATATTTGTATCCAAACTCACAGCATATGTGTTGTTGTATTTTGCACGACAATTGTTGTAATAAAGTTGTAGTTGTTTTCTGTACCATGTATTTGACGACTCAGAATGGGTTGGGTGGAATGGACCTATTTTGGGGTTGTCACAATGTAGCTATGTCATACTCTTTTCAGCCATCAGAGTGTTTAGATGCTCTGTCCTGGTCCACATTCTTGGCAGATATCATAGATCCATTCAACATATTGCCGTGTTTAGGGCTTAGCTCACCATACAGCTTCATTACTCATGCTCCGGGCATGGACTATCTCCCTCTGGCTGGTTTGAGGGGAGTGACCACTTATCACCCATTGGCCGTGATGTCGCAGTTCGACCAGTTTCAGGATTTTCATCCTTTTGAGGGGGCGACAGGTCAGCGTTCAGCTTCTCGGTACCTCTCAGCGGAGGACCGATCTCGGGTATACGCTTGCTGGAATTGGCGCGAGATAGCGGCTTTTTCTGTCAGTCATCCTAGTTATTCTGCAGAGTATTCCACGTGGATGGAGACATAGATTTTATCGGCTGCAGTACCGGAGCGCGAGTTGGATGATGTAGAGCCCATGGAGGACATTGATCCCTACATCGAAGAGGAGTCCACTGCTGGGTTGCCAGCATTTCTTCTGGATTCTCCTTGTACCAGTACTGTTGTGATTCAACACTCGGCACAATACTTAGAGCAGAGTCTTCATCTGATGACCTTTGAGAGAGATCAGATTCGATCTATGATGTCGACTGCTCTTGATGGGAGGGAGGCCGCTCTATTGGAGAGAGAAGAGGCATTGGCTCATAGGGATGCCGCCGTTGTTGAGCGGGATGAGGCTATATCAACCAGAGATGCAGTGATAGTTGAGCGGGATATCGCCATATCTGCCCGGGATGTAGCCGTCACAGATAGCACTACAGTGAGGTCCCTTACCACTGTCATGATCATAGAGATGAGCACATATATTGATGATCATATGGTCACCATGCAGATGGCTGCAAATCTGTTGGGTCGTGTGGATATTCTCATACAGGAGACCATAGCTTTACCTCCATTTTCTGAGAGGGACTCCATGTTGGGCTTGTTAGCTCGCATATACCCTGACTTGTAGGTGATCTTGTATTTTTCTGCACAGACTAGCTTAGCCATTTTGTCCTGTACAGTTTACATTGTGTATATCAAACAACATTATATATATGACAGGGAAATATATTTTTGGATCACTTCCCTTTTAGATCTCTTTGCTACTTGCTTGATATTTTGCCTGCTGCTTAAGGGCTTGTGATCTTGATGTATTCTGAATTATTCCTAGGTGGATGAACATTGAGTTGTCTCTGGATAGTTCATAATGGATCATCGATCTGTATGTATCCCTACCATCTTTCGGTGTCTTGGGACTGGTTTTTGTATGGAAATGAGGAGAGGAGTGTGGCTTTCCTCTCTGAGATTGACCGCACCACAGATGGTCGCTAGTACTTCTATTTAGGAGAAGCCTAGTTAATTCCATCTCTTATGGATTGGTGTTTCTCTTCAAGGTATGACCGCAGCTTAGATGGTCGCCGAATCTCCTATTTGGGAGGAGTTCAGGTAATTCCATCCCTTTGGTCTGAAGCCAAATGAAATGTAGTGGATTGAAGGATGATCCCAGTACCAACTGACATGTGGTAAAGGTTTAAAGAACCGGAATGACTGGTGAACTGATGGTCTACCACCAGGATATTTATTTGATGGTAACTTCAGACATAGTATCGTTTCACGGTGTCTGAGTTGATGAATTGCCAAAATTCATCGCCGTCCATTTCTTGCAACCTGAGAGCGCCTCCTGTCAATACTTCCTTGACAATAAACGGGCCTTCCCAGTTAGGAGCGAATTTTCCCTTAGACTGATCTTGGTTGTCTAGTATTTTCTTCAAAACCAAATCATGTTGTCTGAATTGCCGTAGCTGGACTTTTTTGTTGTAGGATCGGGCGATCCTTTGCTGATATAACTGACCATGGAAGATAGCCGCGGTTCGCCTTTCGCCTATTAGAGACAATTGGTGATACCTATCTGGTACCCATTGGTCTTCATCCAACTGAGCATTTATCAATACTCTGAGGGATTCCATCTCAACTTCTATGGGGAGCACTGCTTCCATCCGATAGGTTAATGTGTAGGGGTTTGCCCCAGTGGAAGTGCACATTGAGGTTCTGTAGGCTAACAGAGTCAGAGGCAATAGGTCAGGCCAATTTTTGTGATTGGTGGACATCTTTTGCATAATCTTCTTGATGTTCTTGTTAGCCGCTTCAATAGCACCATTCATCTACAGACGATAGATGACTGAGTTGAGGTGTTTGATGTGGAATTTACTGCATAATTCCCCCATCATTTTGTTATTGAGGTTCTTGTCATTGTCGGACACAATCACCTCTGGTTGTCCATATCGACAAATAACATTGTTTCTGATGAAAGCAATGATGACTTCTTTAATAACCCTGGGGAAGGAGGCTGCTTCTACCCACTTGGTGAAGTAGTCTATCATGGTAAAGATAACTCGATGACCATTAGTGGCTTTAGGTTCAATGGGCTCGATAACGTCCATTCCCCACATTGAGAAGGGCCAAGGTGAACTCATATTGTGAAGTTCCCGTGGAGGGGCGTGTATAGCATTCCCATGAATCTGGCACTGATAGCATCTCCTGACGTGGTCATTGCAATCAGCTTTGAGAGATAGCCAATAATGTCCTGTCCTGAGGACTTTCTTGACAAGGAGGGGGCCACTCAAGTGGGGGCCACAGACTCCGCCATGGATTTCGTCCATAAGCCTTTGGGCTTGATCTTTGTCTAAACATCTAAGGAGACCTAATCCTGCATCTCTTTTGTAGAGCGCATCTCCACTCAGGCAGAATTTCATAGCCAGTCGGTGGATCCGCCTTTGTTCAGTCGGGCTCGCCTCAGCGGGTGTAGATCCATCTCGCAGATATTCCTTGATATGCTAATACCAAAGATGTTGGATGGGAGGTAGCTCATCCGATACTTCTCCAACGTAATTCCCGTAGGCTGGGGCCTTGTGCAGGGAAATTGTGACACTTGGCAAGTGTTCCTTGTCTGATATGCGAATCAAGGAGGCCAAAGTTGCTAACGCGTCTGCGAAATCATTCCTATTACGAGGAATGTGTAGAAATGATATTTCTTCGAATCCCAAAGCCATCTTTAAAACCTGTCGATGGTAAGGCAGTAAATGTAGTTCCTTGGTTTGATAGATTCCGGTGGATTGTCTGATTACCAACTCCGAATCTCCAAGG
This sequence comes from Panax notoginseng, assembly GCA_016801055.1. NCBI lineage: Eukaryota > Viridiplantae > Streptophyta > Magnoliopsida > Apiales > Araliaceae > Panax > Panax notoginseng. The sequence goes on from CM029013.1 coordinate 187,776,272, forward strand.
ATAGTTAACCGCCTGATACCCATTGAATGGGCAAGTTTTAGCCCCATAAGACAGCCTTCATACTCTGCAGTATTGTTAGTGCTGACAAACTGTAATTTGACGGCGACGGGATACTGCTCCCCGTATCAGATACTAGAACTACTCCAGCTCCAGAACCTTTCATATTAATAGCTCCATCGAAATACATCTTCCATGTTTGTCGTGTATCGTACTGATGGTGTTGCTGAACTGTCATTACTCCTTCATCGGGGAAGGCATGTTGTCACTCCTCATTCCATTTCATGGAGGAGTTCTTCCTTAATAGCTTGAAGATTGGCTCACAGGTTGCTGTGAGCTGAGAGATAAATCTGCTAATGAAGTTGATTCTTCCCAAAAATCCCCATATTTCCTTTTCTGTCTAAGGAATGGGCATTTCAGTGATGGCTTGGATTTTGGCAGGATCCAGCTCTATCCCTTTGTGGCTGACTAGAAATCCTAGCAACTTGCCTGATTTAACGCCAAAGGCGCACTTAGCTGGATTCAACTTCAAGTTGTACTTACGCAACCTGTTGAACAACTTTCTGAGATGGTCTATATGGTCATCCTCCTTCTGGGACTTGACAATAATGTCATCCACGTAGATCTCGATCTCTTTATGCATTAAGTCGTGGAAAAGAGCCATCATAGCTCGTTGATAGGTAGCTCCAGCATTGATGAGGCCGAATGACAACCGTTTATAGCAAAAAGTTCCCCAAGGAGTGATGAAAACAGTTTTTTCACGATCTTCCTCGGCAACCATGATCTGATGATACCCCGCAAAGTAATCTGCAAAGGAGTACATATCGTATTGCGCAGTATTGTCAATGAGAATGTGGATAAATGGCACGGGAAAGCTATCTTTTAAGCAAGATTTGTTCACGTCCCGGTAATCCACGCAAACTTGCACCTTCCCTCCAGGTTTAGGTACGGGCACGATGTTGGATATCCACTCAGGATATGTAGACACCATTATGATGCCGGCTTGAAACTGTTTCACAATTTCTTCTTTCACCTTTAAACTCCATTCAGGTTTCAATCGTCAAAGCTTTTGCTTGACTGGCTTAAATCCCTCTTTAATGGGAAGGCGATGAAGGACAATGTCAGTGGAAAAACCCACCATATCCTTATGAGACCATGCAAACACATCCTAGAACTGGGTTAGTAGCATAACCATGTCATTCTGTTTGTTTGGGGTAAGGTCAGAACCAATCTGGATTAACTTAGGGTTTTCTAAGGTTCCGAGATTGAAAGGAGTGGTTTGATCAAGTTTGGGTTTGGGTTTGTCTATGACCCATTCTTGAATTTCTGGAGGCACCTCAATGTCATCCGGTATATCCACCAAGGCTGAATTCATCTCTACATTAAAGGTATAATCCTTGTGGAGAAGAGGCACCGTATCAGCAAGTATCGGCACATCTAAATTAAGAGTCCTGAAACAAAATATGCTTTCACTTAGTATATATGAAATGTGTTGATCAAGCATAGTGTTAGCATATACTGGCAAAATAAACTGCTAATACTGTACAGAAAAGTAAGCAGTTATTATATCTACAGGGCAGAAAGAGTTTTCGCCCGCTTTACCCTTGATGACTAATGCTAGGAATGCTGTTCCAATTGGCAAGAGCAAATTTCGGGCGAACCGCAGTGATAGAGGGATTATCATCATCTTCCCCGTCCCGAATGATAGCCATTACGTCTGGGCAGTCATCGTCTGGGGTGTTTTTGTTGGTATGCTCATCATGAACGATGATGCGTATGCCGAACATCATCCTGATGACGTCTTGCTTGATTCTTCGTTCCTCTTCCTCCACTGCGGGATCTGGAACAAAGATTTCTTTCTCCTTCACCGGTACCGGCTTGGGAAATAACATCGCCATTATATTGGTTGACACCTTTACGGGAGGTTGTGCGGACTCAGAGCTTGAAGGCGAAGCTAAACTCCGCATGGTTGAAGCTGCAGGAATCTGCTGATGCTTATGAGGATTCCTGTGACTAGAGCTGGCAGGATAGCCTAGTCCAGCTGTCCCAATTTGCTGGGTTAAGCGAATAGGATACTTGACACCCTGACAATCTTTACCCAACCCTTGTCCCGACTTATGACCCAACGACATCATTTCTTGTGTGGTCGACATTACCTCGACAGAAATCTGGGGTTCGGGCAGTGGCGTTCCAATAGCATGGTTTTGGGTATTGCTTATTTCCAAAGCATGAAAACTAATTGGCTCAACATCCTTATTGGTATTGATGAGCGGCATGTCCCCGTGCTGAGGAATCTCCGGTTCAGCGTTGACTGTGACCAGGCTATTGTTGATGATATATTTCAACTGTTGGTGAAGAGTGGAGGGGACTGCCCCTGCCATGTGAATCCATGGTCGTCCCAAGAGCAGGTTGTATCCCAAATCTATCTTGAGCACATGGAAGGATACACAGAATGTATGAGGACCAATCTCAATTGGCAGCTCAACTACTCCGATCGAGTTACGACGGGCTCCATAAAAAACTTTGATAATGGTATGGCTACTCCGAATTCGATTGGGATTGATATTCATCTTCACCAAGGTAGTGTATGGGCAAATATTCAGAGAGGAACCTCCATCTATTAAAACTCAAGGCACCATATATCTGGAGGACAAGACCGCAATGTGCAACGGTTTGCAATGACCGGTCCCTTCGGGTGGTATGTCATCATCAGTGAAGGATATCACATTGTTGTTGAAAATGTGATCAATCAGATGTTGAAACTTTTCCGTATCAACTGATGTCGGTAGATAGGCTTCTTCTAAAACCTTTAACAAGACCTTCCGGTGATTCTCGGAAGTCAGGACCAAGTCCAAGATTGATATCTATTGTGGAGCTTCTTTCAAGCTTAAAACCACCTTGGCTTCGTTATGACCCATAGTGCGGAGGAAATTTTCAATCTTCTCAATGGGTACTTTCCCCTTAGACTTGATGACAGGCTTCATTACCCGTTGGGGATGATACAGTGGATTCTCCTTCGACACTGCAGCAGTTATATGCGAGGTGGATCCTTCACCTTCTCCATAATTCCATGGAACTACGCGCAAGCTAACAATAGGATATTGTGCTCTGCACGACAAGTTGATTGTCTCGGGAGCGGCCACTTTCAAAGGATTATTGATTCCCTTGAGTTGAATTACTGGCATGACAAGTAATTTGTTAACCCCATCATTTTCAACGGATATGACTGCTACTACACTCTTCCACTTAGTAGGACATGAATCCTCACTTTCCCGTAACACAGTGCCGTTATCTGCCAGGCGCAGTACGCCACTGTCGATTAAATTTTGAATAAGGTGGCGGAGTGCCCAACATTCTTCTGTGCTGTGACCGCGAGATTGAGAATGATATTGACATACTCCCTCAGAGTTGTATCGTCCTGAATGGGGGTTGATTGGAGGTAGAAGGGAATTAATCCTTCCTTCATTGACTAACATATGAAGGATTTCCTCCATAGGTTGGCCCAAATATGTGAATTTCCTTTTGTTGGCAAAATCCCGATGGGCCTTATCATTCACTCTCTTCATCACTTTGTCTTCCAACATTTTATTTTCTGAAAGTGAAGAGGGAATATTCATGACAATAGGTAGGAGACTGGCATGCTCCTGGCTAATTAGCTGACGAGTCACTTGATGCTGATAAGTCACCAGTTCTGCCAATTGCTCAATTTGTTTACAGAGAGCTTTCATCTTTCGTTCCATTGTGAATTGGAACTTGGCATAATCCTATCTGTCATCACCATCTTTGGGGGTCTGGGAGGATTCACAGCTGAAATTGGAACTTTGTCCACTGCTCTAATTGATCATGTTGACCTCTTCTTCCTTGTGTTGAGGAAGAGGGTTGTCTTGAACGTGAGGCTGATCGGGTTTGGTGACCACGATTTTACCGTTGTCTATCAGGTCTTGGATTTTATGTTTCAAGGCCCAACAATCCTGAGTATCATGTCCAGGTGCCCCGGCATGATAAGCACATTTCCGAGAAGCATTAAAACCCCGACCATTATGGATGGCTGGTGGAAGCATATGCTTGATTTTCTTCTGTGTTGTTAGAAGATTGAGAATGTTCTCGAGGGTGTCCCCTAAGGTTGTGAATACTCGAGGTCGTTTAACTTCTCCACCTTTTGGTACTGGAGGGTTCGCAGACTATGATTGAAAGGGAGTGTAATTTCTCCGTTGAATAGGCATGTTTTGACTGCTTTTTTGACCCTGTAGTATCAGGGAAACATCCTCTTCTTTCTTTTTATGGACCCTCCGGGGGTTATTCCCATAATTTCCAGATTGGAGGTGATCAGCAACCGCTTTGAGTGCAGCTAGGTCTTGAATCTTTTCGAATTTCAATCCCATTTCAGCCATCTCCCCATGTTTGACCATTTCAGAAAATGGTTTGCCGATGCCGGCTAAAACTCTTTCATAGAAAGGTGCTTCTTGTATGTCTATAAAAGTTATGACCATCTCTGATTCTGTCATGGAAGGACTAACATGGGCAGCCAGGCGTCTCCACCTCTGAGCATACTCTCTGAAAGACTCATTAGACTGTTTCTTGATCTTGGTAATTTGATACCGATTAGGAGCCATTTGAGATTGAAAGTTGTATTGGGTGAGGAAAGCGTGTGCTAGCTCTTGCCAACTATGAATATTTGAATTGTCTAATCTTGTGTACCACGAACGAGCTTCTCCAGTTAGACTTTTTTGGAACAGTTGCATTCTGAGTTTTTCATCCTCTGCATAAGATCCCAGTTCTCCAATAAACACCTTTAGATGTGTGTAAGGATCTCCTAACCCGTCATATTTTTTCAAAGTCAGGAGTCTTAAATTTTTCTGGATAATGAATACCAGGGAAAATACATAAAATCAGCATATGAAACACTCCCGTGTGTTCTAATTCCTTTGATAGTGCGAAGAGTCTCTTCCATTTGGAGGACTTTCTTTTTGATGTCACCATTGTCTGGATCTCTAGTGGGATGGGCAGCATCATGAGTTTTGTTGGTCGGATCCAACTGCAGTTCAGGTATTGTAACGACCTGGGTTCCTCCTTGTGTGGAAGATTCAGTATGTACGGGTATTTTCTGACCCTATGTACACTGGTGTAATTCTTCTAGTAGAACAACCAAATCTGTAATCTGTTTGCTTAATTCGTCAAATTCTTTGTGAGAAACTGGATTAAGTTCAGTCTGGTCGGATGACGACATGATTGACTGTAGGCCTGTTGCCTTTTTGGACTTTGAACGGGTGGTAGGTCCGATTGATTCCCTGCAAAAGACTTGCATAGTTTAGTCTTTAGGGAAGGTGGATAATAACATGTTATACGATGCGTCCAATTTAGGAATTTTATCATGCAAAATGGATGTCAGTTGTTTGTAGCATGCATGTGTACACATTTTTTCATATTTCTCATTACATGGAGATAGATATGGAAGATAATTACAAGTAATTGTGCTTTACAAGTAATTTGAAATGAGAGCATGAAGAGACTTTCCTCCGTTTTGGGTTTTTCAGAGGCTGACCTATCTTAGGTTACTCTCGCGGCTTTTTGGCATGAAGGTTCTCAAATCATCGCAATCTACTTGACGGGAAGTTAATCCGGTCTTTTAACTGGAGCGAATTTGGGTGGTGCCTTTCCTGAGCCTCGGAGAATAAGGCTTCTCACGAGTCCAGTAATCAAACACCGATGGGATACCCTCCTGGTGGAGGGACCACACAACCTACATTCACATATATCGCGTCTTACCGTATGAAAATGATGACATGTGCGAAGCACTAATATCACAAGCAGATATGGTGCGAAGCACTAATATCACAAGTAATTTTATAGTGCAAAACACTAATATCATAAGCAGTTTATAGTGCGAAGCACTAAGTAAGGAAATGCATTCGTACACATTCATCACAAAATGTAAATGCAACATCCACACACAAGTAGATAACAATTTTGAAAAAATTATAATAGCGGCTTAAGTCCTCTTATTGGAATCCCCAACAGAGCCGCCGCCTGTCGACGTCGGGATTTTTAATTGTCCCTTTCCGTTACATGTTCTTTGGTGTTCTCATTTTAGGTGAGATTTGTTTGAAAAAACAAGTGAAAAAGGTCCGACATGTATAATGGCAACGATTGGACTATAAGAGTCGCCAGTTAGTTTTTTAAATGGTTGTACCAACACAACCGAGAAAAGGTTTGCACATTGACCCAGTGATGTGACACTGCTAAACAGGTCGGTGAAACCGAGATTCATTAGGGTCCGGGGACTTGGTTATGCGGAGGGAAGGTGTTAGGCACCCCCCGACATCCGTGTTACCACGGTGATCGCCTCTTTTCAAGAAACTGTTATCTGAATGTGTGTGTGTGTGGGTCAATGTGCTGTTATTTGGAAGTAGTACGAGGCCTCGTTCGCACCTATATACACAGGGTTTGAATTTTATGTAAAAATTCAATTTTAAGCAAGATATGGCAGCGATGTTTTATAAAAGAGGTTTTTCAAACCCTGATGCTCAATAGTAATTGAGACCGTTTACACTCCCATTTTATTCCGTATTCGGCTAGATTGATTTTATTTGATAGATGCGAAGCATCCGTATGAAAATACTTTACAAAAAGGTGCTGAATTCCTCGTGGGTATGAAAACCATCTGAGGGAATCCAAACATCGCAGAATAATTTACAAGCTGCTCACAGCTGAAAATGTCCATCACGGGAACCGAATCTAGATCCAATGGCTTGAATATGTGATTACATGATTCCTAGGCTCACATGATGCCGCAATTGATATAAACACAGTAAGCAGGTATATATATAAAAGCTGTAAATATATATATACATACATGATCACCAACCACGAAGCACCTCCATGGGGGATCAGAAATATAAATAAAACTGTAAAAGCTATCAACCGCCACGGAGGAAACTTCAAGCGAGATGAAATGTAAAGAAAGCTATACAAAGCAATCAACTGCCACGAAGTGAACTCCAGGCAGGACGAAATGTAAATATATATATTTATATAAAAGCGAATAAACGCACTGGATGTAAAATCTAGGCTCATCGAACAGAGTTCGACCACAGTTAATATATATATATATATATATATATATATATATATATATATATATATATATATATATATATATATTAAAGCACGTAAACGCTCCGGATGTAAAATCAAGGCTCATTGAACAGAGTTCGATTACAGATAATATATATAAGTATATATATATATATATATATATATATATATATATATATATATATATATAGACTGAAATGAAACCACGGACCAAAGTCTGGGCAAAAGTAAGCAACACGACTCTCAACGTGTAGAAGGGTGTGTACAAAGATGAAGAGAAGGACTCTAAAGTGTGTAAGAAGGCTTACAGTGGGCTGCCAAAGAAGACTTCTATATCTTTAGAGTGAGTAAACACAGACTTTTGTAGGTATAAAAGGGCTATATATGAGCTCACAGGTGTTTAAAAGAGGAAAGTACATTGCCTGGGATAAGTGCAGAGCAAATTTGGCAGGGCTCCTCGCCGTTTTCTCTTACAAAATGGCCACCCCAAGCCCTCTATTTATAGAGGGTGGAGCCGCAGGTGTACCAGAGGCAACCCGGGTAGGCCCAGATTTTTTGACTCGGGTCGTCTCGAAGTACGTGCACTCGGGCACTGTAATGTCCACTCAAACTTTTAGAAGTGCAATCCGAGTATCCGTTTGAGGTATACAGGACCTATTTCGGACCGCCGTTGTCGAGAGTTGCACGATGGCATGGGATTAGAGTTTGTGCGAAGTCATTGAAGATGGGACGGTGCCCTCCGGTCTTCAAGCTTCAACTTTCATCCGTTACTCTGTACAATAGTCAGTCGGGATTGATTAGTCTTGTGGGACATTGTTGTGTAGATATGTTAAAACGACGTGGCGTGGCACGATGTTGCCTCTTACCGGTGTTATCGCCGTATTAGGCTGATAAAGAAGACGTTGCTCAGCTTCACTGAGATTGGACTGCTACAATTTGTTGAAGGTCCTCATTGTCATCCTTGAGGTGTGCCTGTCTTCCCGATGTTATCGCCGGGCTGGTACAGTGTTTCTCGTTGTGAGCACCGAGATTGAAGCTGGTTGCACTTGTAACAAGCATTTTCGGGGTTATCGCCGAAATTGCGTTCCTTGGGGTTATCACCAAGGTTGGTGGCTATTCCCATGGTTGGGACTGAGACTGGATACCTCGGGGTTATCTCCGAGATTAATCGATCTTCTCCGGTATGTGTTCCAGTATTGATCTGCATGCCTTGGGGTTATCTCCGAGATTGGAATTGTTACTCCCAGATTGCGATCCGGGGTTGATGTTGAACTTTCGGTAGTATCCGGCATGGATATGGATTGTCTTTCAGGGTTCCTTCTTAAAAGACGAATATGTCCTCCTGCAATGTTAGTGACAGGTGTACAGAAAATTTCGAGTGTCTACAGTCCCTAGTCGAGTATCATTGTTGATGGGACAACAATGATGCATTGAGACTAGTATGTGGATTGACTGATGACCAAATCTCATTGGTCATGAATATATGAGATATTAAGTCAATGCATAGGTACATGTTAGAGAACGATGTGCTGGACAGACCCACCATGAGAATTCTACGTGGAACAGTATGCAAAGTGCCATTAGCGATTTTCATTGTGACAATGATGTAATGGTCCTCCAACCTAAAATCACTATACTACTACACGAGAATTTATGTACTTTGATATCATCAAAGGTCACCTTTAATAAGGTGGACTATAAAGGTGATTATTGGGTACATCATGAATCGTGTGAGGAATATGAGTGATCTAGATGGAATTTAACCCTCCTATTTATTAGGGGTGATATCCATAGGCCTCTTGATTGAGTAGGACTATAAAATGCATGGCCATGCTCAAATAGTGATTTGTTTCATATAGTCTACTCATTGATTAAGAAAAACTCAGATTAAATTATGAAGAGTATGACGCATTCCATGACTCGAGTTTAATCTAGGATATTAAGGTTAAAAGGATTAAATTACATTAAAATATTGGTTACGAAAAGGTTGCATCGAATCATCGATCTTATTATTACTTGAGTAGTAGTGATGCATTACTAGATGCCGCTCACTGTTTATAATTTTATAATATGATTTTAAAATTATTGCCAACGTAATAATAACCTATAGAGTCACACACATAGAACGTAATTTAAAAGATAATTAATTTAAAATTTAAGGATTTAAATATATTAATATGATTAATAGTATTTAAATCACGAATTTAAATTAAAAGGATAATTTGTATATATGTATATTAATTAGGTAAGACTTAATTAAGATATATATATATATATATATATATATATATATATATATATATATATATATATATATATATATATATATATATAAATTTAGATTTTAATTAAAATTAGGTTTTTGATTAATTCTTTTTAACAGCTATATATATGATATGTAGCCGCCATATTAGGGATTATCATTAATCTAAAAACCCTAGTCGCTCTTAGAGGGAGACTAAAGAAAAGTTTTCGAAAATCCTGTTCCTTTGGTGGCTAGTACCGCAGCTCCCTTTATTGCAGAATCGTGCGACGGTTCGCGTGCGTTCATGTGGATACCATAGAGACGCAGTTTCGTGAGAGATTGCGTTGGAGATTCGAAGCGTTTCAGAGGCTTTTTCATAATCGGTATAATCTCTTAAAACACTGAATTAATATCTGTTTCGCATGGATACAATTTTGGGTTTCGGAAATTATTTTGTTTTATTCAATTTTATTCCGCTGTGCGTTGCTTTGCTGTGCCGAAAATCCAACAGGTGCCTCCATCCCAACTGGACTTGACTTCACTGCACGACAAAATTGGGCTAGGTGACCTTCTCTTCCGTAATTATAACATCTTTTGGACTGCTGCGTACAGTTTGGACTGATGTGTCCCTCCCTTCCATATTTGTAGCATACTATCGGTGATTGTTCTCCTTCTTTAACAACGGGTGCTGGTGCTGATGTCTTTCCATCATTATTGAATCTCCTCTTCTTGAAATTTCCACTCCTATTGTCTTGGTCATGATTACCACCGAAGTGGTTACCATTTATGGCATGTTGATTCCCTCCACGTTTGTTGTCACCTCTTCGATGACTGCTACCACTGGTATTATAGTTTTGTCAGCTACTCTCTCTTGGTTGGGTTGACTCATTATCACGCTTCAATAACTGAGTTCTATTTACAACATCTAAATACAAACACAGTTTGTGAGAAATGAGGTATTGACGTATTTCAGGATTTAAACCTCTTAGAAACATCTGCGTCATTCTCTCCTCATTATCAACCAAATGAGACGTAAACCGGTACAACTCGGCAAACTTAGCTTCGTACTGCGACACGGTCATATTGTTTTGCTCTAGCTTGATGAACTCCACCTCCTTCATGTGACGAATACTTTCGGGAAAGTACTTAACGTTGAATAGTTCTTGGAACTTCTCCCAAGACATTTTGAGTGCGGTAGGTTGAGTACATTTTACTAATTCCCACCAGTAATCTGCCTCTCCTCTCAACATGAAGGTGGTAAAGGGAACCTTTTTCTCCTCAAAGCATCCTAAGACATCAAATATCTTGGTGATCTGCTTTATCCACGTCTTTGCCTTAAGTGGTTCTGGCTTTCCCACAAACTTCGGTGGTCCCAGCTCCTTGAACTGCTTAGCAGTGACCATCTGAGAGTTGCCAGTGTTTCCACCTGCATTTTGAACAGGAGTCTCTCTCGCCTGATGTTACATGAGTTACATAAAGCCTTTGAACATACCATCGTTCATCATCAGGTTGGTGTTGTTGTTTACCTGAGAATTATTGCCTTCCTGATGCACATTATCCTGGGTATTGATTGTTGGTGACTCAACGGTCTCATGTGCTTCATTGCTTATCTCAACATTTTCAGATGCCATTTTCAAACACTGCCATAAAACAAGGGTTAGTTGACATACCACATATTATCCCTATACTCTGACCAACTAATTAAATAACAAATAAACTTAGGTAGGTCTTACTAGCGAAGGAATTACCCGACTCTTCCCTCCTAGTTCAAGTCTCACATCTCAGCCAGGGATCATATCCCTAAGCTTTGATACCAAATGTGATGCCCCCAAAATAGGTATACAACACCCATTCTGAGTCACCAAATACATGGTACAAAAATCAAATACAAACTTCTTTTATACAATACGACAAAACGTAGTTGATAGTTTTTACACGAATATTGTCTAATAGACAATATTCAAACTTAAAAAGGAGTCCTCATTACAATTACTATCACACTATTTTATAAGATAGTGAGGATTACTATAGCCACCATCTCAGACCATCACTCCGTTCCCCGACTAGTCCCGGCAATGTTCTCATTTCCTGAAGAGAACAATGAAAGCAAAAGGGTGAGCTCAACTAGCCCAGTAAAAAATATTATGACTAAGATAATGCAGAATAAATTATCGTTAGCCTTCAACAGTGTTAAACAATAAATCACAAGTTTAACTGCAGCGGAACAAGCAATCCATTAGAAGAGTTAAGTAGAACATGATATCTGCTATCTTCTATGATTTAAAAAGTTTATCATCAACTTTATAGCTGAGACTCAGCTTAACAAATAATCCACATCGCTGAATTAATCATGCACTACGGGCCAAGGATATTCATTAGTATCACGTCCACAAATTATCCATGCACTACAGGCAAAGGATATTCGTGTAATCACCAATGGTCATGATCATACCAGCAACTATCCATCAGTGCACTACGGGCCAATGAGGACTTTTATCACATCATTTATAACATTACGGGTCATGATTATACCAAATGATCCTTGGTCATAATAATACCAATCAACAGTCCATCTATGCACGTAAGCCAAATATGACTTTCATCACAATATAAGCATGAGGATGATGACAATGATATAAGAATTCAATTAAAAAAAATAAAGGATAAAATTTTAAAGATTTATAATTTAATTTATCCAGAATTCAGTAATGTCCAAATTGTCAACATGATACTGTTTTGTGGAGTAAAATTCAAGAATAATATTGTATCAAAAATGATTTGAACATGAAAGAGATCAATTTTTATCATGAATAGTTCCCCGGGTGAATAGTATCCAGTGAATAGTACTTCATGAATAGAACCCGTGAATAGTATTCTGACATTAAAAGATATATAATTATCAAGAATGCTCAGAATAATATTTTCATAAAAATATACTAGATGAAGCGCAAATATCAATGATATTCTATTAATTTCACGGAGTATAAAAGCAATACTTTAATAGAATGAGTGTAAAATTAGGAATACGAAACGAAATAATATTACTCACATACTACAGAGTATGGAAGAAAATATTATTTCTTACGAATACTGAACAAAAATAATATTCCTTACCTTAGAAGAAGACTGGATACTGGAATAGTGAAGTAGCAGAATACTTTTCTTTTTCCTCTTTATAGCTTATCTCTCTATAATTGCTCTTGTGAGTCTTAGTGAATTGGTGAGAATGAAAGAAGAATGAGCTTCTATTTATAGGAAAACATAGTTTCGATAATTGCACGTTTTGGGGCTCAAATTATTACAGTATAGTACCTTCATCTTTTCCTCCATATTTAATTTAGTCCTGCAAGTATTATCAATCTTGCACCACCTCCCCTAATAGTAATGCATGTGAACCAATAGTTCCATTCATGTGTGTAAATAGTTATATGCATGTGAACTAATAGCAGTTAATTGCTCATTTATCCGATTAGTTACCCGATTTATCAATTTAACATCCAGAAATCAATTATTATCGAAATAAATGTCGATTTTCACTAACACAAATAATCCCAACACAATGGAAATATTTTTATCAACAATTTCATCTTTAATCAACACGAACTTATTCATCATTAATACTATAACTTACAATATTTAACAACCAGATCATTCTCAGGAAAGAGGGGGCTTTTCGATAAGGATTTCTCCCTACTGGCGCACAATTAGGTGACCAAACCCCTTTCCTTGACAGAACTTTGTAGACATCGTCAATATTGCAAATAATAATATGAATAACTTTATCGTCTCAATTATTGATTTAAAAAATATAAAATATTATGCAGAAGTTACTATGACAATAATTGAATTAATAATATGAGAGATATTATGCAATAATTACAGTAGCAATAATTGAGTATAACTGAGTGACTTCTCACGTAAGCATCAATAATCAATATCGCGTGCTACTATGCAACCGCGCGTATTACTGTACTTTTACCACCGGGTAGTTCAACAGTTTAACGGTAAAACTTTAGCCGTTATTTTTATAAAAAGACATTTTCGTCGTTTTCTAACTCCAACAATACTTTCGTTATGAGGTCCACCAATGATCGTGCCATCGTACGAATATTCTCTGTTAAAACGAATATTCCCCGACCAATCGAATATTTTATAACAACTTGCTTACTTTGCAAAATTTATAAATATTACCCACAATTATAATATTATATCAAATCCACACCGTAATATTCAAAAATATATTTCGAGAAAAAATTAATCTTTATTCATAAAAGTTGGGGTCTTACATATATCATGTATACATAGTCACTAAGCATTTTTTTTTGGGTGGGGGTGCGGATGCGGGAGGTGTATACATAATCACTGATTTTTTTTGGGTGGAGTGGGGATGTAAACATAATCACTGAATATTATTTTTTTTGAGGTGAAGATGAGGGTGGGGGTGGGGGTGACACCCCCAAAATTGGTATACATCACCCCGTGATATATATATATATATATATATATATATATATATATATATATATATATATATATATATATATAATAAAACTGAGATAACTTCTCCCGACAGTTTTAAAAAATGGGTAAGTGGGGGTCTCCATATAATAAGCCAAATTTATAACAAATACTTCATAAAAATCCCCTCTATTTATCTCAATTCACTTGGCTTCACAAAACATATTTTTAAACAACAATTATTCATCAATAATATAACTTGCAATATTAACAACCAGATCATTCCCAGGAAAGAGGGGGCTTTTCGATAAGGATTTCTCCCTATTGAAGCGTAATTAGGTGACCAAACCCCTTTCCTTGGCAGAACTTTCTAGACATTGTCAATAATGCAAATAATGATATGAATAACTTTGTTGTCTCAATTATTGATTTAATAATATAAAATATTGTGACAATAATTGAATCAATAACGTGAGATACTATGCATCAATTACTGTAGCAATAATTGAGTATAACTGAGTGACTTCTCACGCAAGTATCAATAATCAATACATTGTGCTACTATGCAAACTCGCATATTATTGTATTTTTATCACAGGGTATTTCAACAGTTAACGTGTGACGCTCCCAAATCCGGGTACTTTTAACCCACAGATATGATGCTACACGGTACTCATAACTATACAATCATTCCATCGAAACAACATCAAAATGCGTGTATTTACTACATTCTTATTACAATAATAATAAATCCTTTCCCAGGTTCTGTTAACCAAATACATTCTTTGCTTATCATAGTATAATTCATACAATCATACCAGTCTATTATAGGATAAACTAATTATCCATCTTAGCCTTGCCTTTATCTTTATTAGAACCCTCGGTTCACTCGACCTTAGCTGCAGTCATATAATTCAAGCAAGAAGTGAGCATAACTAGCTCAGCAAGTCTAGCAATATATAATACAATTACCACGTCGAGAATTATATGAATATTCTACATTAACTGAATAAATAGTTATGAAGTACTATGAAACATTGAATAACACTTTTCATTCTCATAAAATCATTCCAAAGTACATACAATAACTTAGGAATTCTGAGTAGGTCAAAAGACCATGAACATTCTCTTTTGGTTTTCATTCATTAAAAAGGACAACAAGTCACTAAGTCCGTAAGTTTGATATATCTTATGAGCACTTCTAGGTGATCAGCCTATAGTACTCTATGTTGATCAACACTCATTCGTTAAACGTATCTAAGTTTAAGTTTTGGCAACCTCACGTGCCCATTAAATAATCAATGTAAAATACTTTTATTTATTCATACTCAGGCTTACCTTTGATTCCGTACCAAACAATTGACATATGATAGCGTTATCAATACTATATCGAAAGACTTGTAAACAAATCAATCAAACTCTTAGAATTAGTCTAGCCGAGTTAAAACTGACATCAACCCTTTCGTAAAACAATTCATGCATCTTATAACATGAATCACATAAACTTGGCTAACACAAAGGTTAGACAAGCATTAAGAAAATTTGCCTTCAAGCGTCTTCAATTAAAATCAACAGTTCTTGGTCTTTACAGTTTTTACATGATATATTCACATAGCACACTGAAATTAGCTACCAAACAATCTAATCACATTGTTTTTACCAACTTCTTTCTCTTCTATAACTTAACCGAATTTATTTCATTAATAAAACTCATTTCAAGTTACTTATCCTCCTTTACGGCTTATTAACGTTCTTACGTCACTAAACAAATACTTAATAACCATTGGTTAAGTACCATAGTAATTGAATACGGTTTACCTTCTTACACTTTACATTCTTCGTTTAATTACTAATAAACAACGTTAAATTCCTAAAGTCATCACTATATATGCAATTTAGGAATGGTCTTACCGTTTATATTGAGTATATACATGCCTTATAGTTGTTAGGTAAACAATTGGGTTCATAAATAACTAAGTTAAACATTTCTTCTCTCTCGGCGCTGCGGCGCCATCTTCAAGTACAACATTAGCGCTGAGGCGCCACTAAGAAGTATCTAAACCCTCGTCTCGGCGCTGCAGCGTGAGACTTCTATACACAAGTGGCGCTGTAGTGCGAGTCAGCAGTATCCATTCCTTCTTACCCGATGCTGCGGCGCGAGTATTATGAGCTTGGGCAGCGCTACGGCGCCAGCCCGGAGCCCTTAAGAAATTTTTTATGTTTTCCAGTTCAATTCTTTTTGGACTCGTAACTCGGTCGTTATAAGTCAGAATTGGCTCATTCAGAAGTCGTTATCTTACATACCTCATATACTTCAATTTCATTTGGACAAAAGTAGTTTTTAAATCCGTTAACAATGAATTCACTATTTAACTTTCTATTACGCATTCGTTTAACGTTCATAACTCGTTTCTTCGTTTTAAGTCGGAATCCTACCATTCTTGAGTCCACGACTCTTAATCATGTTATTCTACGATATGCCATTGAAAATCAAGATTTTCGAGTTACACGACAACTTTTGACTACTAATCCAAGAATTCTACGATTTCAACATTTAACGTCTAATCTCGTAAATTTTACCATAACTTCGTTACTCGAGACTTATACACCAAATCAAATGGAACCAATCCATTGATTCGTTATCTATACCTAACCAAGTAATATACACATACCCTATACTTGATGATTTTCAATTTGTCCATCAACGACTAAGTCAACATTTTAATGGTTTTCTTCGGTTAAAACTCACTTAAACGCTTATGATTCTTACTTATACATGGTTTATTAATGTTATAATCCACTAATAGCCATCCTTATTACTCCAGAAGAGACATGCTCCACCAATTCATACTTCTCTATGAAAATAAAAAGAAAAGGATCGAAGCCTAAAGTTTACGTATTATTACCTTATCGTTCTTCACGTTCTTGACTAAAGCTTGAATACTTGTTAATACTCTTTTCTCTCTCTCAATATATTTGTTCAATGTTGGAAAAACAACAAATGAACCAACTTAAGCTTCCTATATATAGAAAATCAAATGGAGGGCAAAATGGTTAATATGCCACCTCCTTACTATTCATTACTTAGCCACCAAGTAAATCCACTTTACTTGGCCATCAAGTGGCCGGCCCACATGCTCCTTTGGGGGTCCCTGATGAGTGGGGTTTATACCCGCGAATCGGATATTTTATGACTTAAATAGTTGCCTGTTCTCGTAGATTTTATATGTTTTTATATGATTATAGTGTTATTGTGCTTAATCGATGAATTGCAGAGCTTTACAAGTGTTTTCTAGCAATCAGGGGCAAAAGGGCCATATTTCTTAAACTCGCGCCACGGCGCCAATGTCAAGCCTATTGGCCGCGTCGCAGTGCCACCTCCTGGTCCAGCCTGACATCACCATGGCGCCATAGTGCCAATGACCCTATATGAACTCGCGCTGCAGTGTGAGCTCCGGTTCCTTCATGCACACGTGGTGCCGCAGTGCCACCCTTAATTCTAATGGTCGCGCCGCAGCGCGACCTCCGGTGCCCAGGCTGAGACCAAGTAATTTTGACCTAGGAAAAGAAGAAAGGGGGTGTATATAACAGAGGGAAGCTTCTGTATTTCAAGGACTCTCTCGGAAGATAACAGAGATCATACATCATAGTTTTTAGTTAGTTTTAGCTTAGATTTAGTTTTCTCTTGTAATTTCTCTTTCTTTCTCATGTTTATAAATATATATTAGGTAGATTAGGGAGAAGTCTGACATATCCTTGGAGCGACACGAGCAGTGAGCGACACAGATTGGAAAGCTTAATTTGAGCTTAATGCGTGAAGATGAAAGGGCTTTGACAGAGTTTCCTCTTATCCATTTGTTTTCTGTTATTTTGTAATCTATAAATGTTGTCTTTACTGGTACTTGTATTTGGTTTAATAATCATGAACTGAATATTTGCTCTAAGGTTATAATGGAACCCTTTGTTATTTAAAGTGACTGTCTTATCTCTTTGGTTGGCACCATATGATTTGGTTTAATATATTTGTACTTTATGATTCTTGCTAAGACATTAATGGTGATTCTGGTAATCTGCATGATATCGACAGAAGGAATATGGATTTACACCTAAATATATTGACATGTGACTGTGGGTCTCGACTACAGAAGTTATGCTTAGAATAGATATATCTATGTGCGCCACGTGCGACCTTATTGAGAACTTATGCTTAATTCCTTGTTATGATTAATTCGTATAGACATATGTCGGATTGCATCTAGCTTGGACGTTCTTTTATGTTCTATTCCCTTTTGGGTAGATCTGGAGAGGATATGTTTGTGCATACCTTGACAGAGGTGCATAAGCACCTGTGTGTTCTCGGTCGACAAATTGTAGTGACCATTTAGACCAAAGAGAGAAGGGTAGCTAGTTGATGAAACATAGCACGCCAGGTGTTCGACAGAATGCCTGTGTGAGGTGAAGTTGTGACCTTAGCTTGTAATTCTCTAGATTACCTTTTGTTATCCATTTACTTGCTTTGTTAATTAGTTAATTAGATTAATCACACTTCCATTTATTGCTGTTCGGATATGACTTTAGCGATACATGGTCAGTATTTGGTAAATATTAGTCATAGTTTCTCATGGGCACGACACACTTTTTATCACTGTATTACTTGTTAGACCGCGTATACTTACGCTTGTTTAGTGGTCAGTTTTCTGACCAACAAGTTTATGGCGCCGCTGCCGGGGAACTATTATTCTAATATTGTCCAATATTGATTTAAATCAATTTCGTCTTACTTTGAACTTGTGTATATTTATTTCTTTTATTTGTTTGATCTTCCTTTCTTTTTGTTTTTAAGTTTACAGACTATGGATGATCAATGTTATCAATGGCCTTATGAGGGGACAACACAACCAAGCTCGGAAGAAGGACTCGAGAAATTGCAACTTCAAATTGCTAATGCCTTGAGATTTTCTGACAATCTTGAGTGTCAGTTCACTCAGAGTGCCTACTGTCAGGATCAAGCTGACTTTGAACCGATTCCCTACCATCCAAACTGCCAGGGTTATCCAAGCTCATGGGACTACAGTTAAGAGCATTATCTGATCCGAATCATGCCTCTCTGTTTGACTATCAGTCTCCACCGCAATATGAATTGACATCTCGACCCAATGACAGCTTTTATGAGTACTTAGCACAAGAGGAAGAAAGCAGTCTTGAAGAGCTTCTCACCAACTTTATTGAGAAAAATGAGGTTCGGATGGCAAGCCAAGAAGCCGCAGTGCATAGCCTCGAAAGTCAATTGGGGCTAATCATCATTGCCATCACAAATCCATCGCAATGCAATCTACCGGTCATAATTGATCTCGACGATGAAGAAGTAGAGCAGTGCACGGTGGATACACGAGGAGAAGGCGTTGAGTCTCACCAAAGTGTTGAAGGCAATGTCAGTGTGCACACTGACCAACTGACTGAGGTTGATTTAGAAGCGGAGAGGATCTACAGTGAGGATACTGTCAAGAGTAATCAACGGTTAGAAACCACGCGCACGACTGTGAAAATCCTAGAGGGCCCAACAGAGCACAAAGAACGCTTCCAATTTAATGAAATAGGCGAATTAGTGGATAATTCCAGCGGTGAAAGATTCTTTGTGTCGATGGATGACTGGATGGGTGAGGAAAACGAGGATGATCCATCATTAATGTCTGCCAAAAATCCAAAGGAACTGACGAATCGGCGGCATGAGAAGGTCATTTTTGCTTATAAGCCAGATTGAACGACGGCAGTTTAGTCAAGCCGAAGACTTTAGAACAAGTGCTTGGTGGGAAGGCACCCCCATCTCGGTATAAATTTAATCAGTTTTCCTTTACCTATATCTAGTTTACTCTGTAGTTAGCTATTATATTATTTGTAATAATGCATATTTGCTTCGTAGTGTTTTCTGTTATCCTGGTCTTGGCATGTGCAAATAACAGACAGAAAATCTGCAAAAAATGGCATTCGCGCCGTGGCGCCAACCAATGTATTGTAGTCCGCGCCGCAACACCAAATCTTGTGCCTAAGCGCTATGAATTGCCTTGCCTATTGCTAACTCGCGTCGCAGTGCCAACCAACAAAGGGTAGGCCGCGCCACCAGAATTTCCCAACAAAGGGTATTGCACCAATTATTGATTCTTACGTAAGAAGGCACTACTCAATAATTGTTACAGTAGTTAATGTTCAATATTTTATTTTATTGATTCAATAATTGCTACGTTGATAATTTATATTATTGTTGTTCAATAATTGTCACTACACAGTATTTTCTATTATCGGAGCAATAATTCATATTATCTGAATAATATTATTTGATAACATTATTGGCAATGTCTAGAAAGTTCTGTCTAAGGAGAGGTGTGGTCATCTAATTGCGCGCCAATAAGGAGAGATCCTTATTGGAAAGCCCCCTCTTTCTTGGGAACGACCTGGTTGCCAGTATTGTTATTCTGTAATATTATTTGTGAATAATTAATTATTAATTTATATGATGAGGAAAATATTGATTTTATGTGAATATAGATGGAGAAAAATTTTAATGTGACAATTGTTGAAAATTAATATTTTATCTTTTTCTGATAAAATAATTCATTTGAATGTATTATTATATTTTAATAATATAATAATAGTGATATTTTTACAATGAATGTGGGATATATGAGTATATGAGGAGAAAGAGTATTTTTGTTACATTAAATGATTAACACATGTTTTGTGTATTGGTGGACCCCATTTCTTGACTGAAATTTGATTATAGCCTATAAAATCGTCCGTTTGTGGATTTCGGTCAATTTTTGTTTGGAATTTGGAAAAATTTAAACTTACAAAGTTATAGAAAATGGAATTTCCTACGGAAAAGACATAAGGTTTGAATTTTTTTTTGATAAAAGGGCTATTTATTATGAATTATTGAAGTTCTTAAGTTCCAGAATAATTGATTTTTAGAAGTTTTAATTATGTTTATTAAGAAAAATGTTTTTTCCATTTAATGGGCCTCACTGACACATATTAGTTGCTGAATTTAGATGTCTTAGGTGTACATAGGAATGTTGAGTAAAAATAATATTATTATATTAAATTTTCTGCTTTGGTGTTCTAAGTATTTTCCTATAAATAGGGTGCTCAGGTTAGAATTGAAAAATACACCAAAAACTGAAGTTTTCTCTCTCTATATTATCGAGCGTATTCTTGTGAGTATTTTAAGACTTTGAGTGGTGCTATACGGTGCAAGTTCCCTTCAGCTCTATATCCAGTATTCCAGTCAGAAGTACTGTCTTTTCGAGGTAAGGGATTGTAAAGGATTTTAAGGGTTATTATGTTTTTCAGTTTTATAATTTTTTTGACCTTCAAAAATTCTGGAAAAATTTGAAATGATAATTTGATGAGTTTTGTTGATTGTGGCCAAAAATGGCGATTTTTAGATGTATAGATTAAGAGGTATGAACTTTATGAGAAAAGACTATTTTAAAAGTAAACCCTTATAACTCCTTGTGGTTAACTCCAAAATTAGTAAAATTTTTATTGGGAGTACATGCATATAACATATGTAGACACTCAAAATTTTCTTCTCCTGTTACTAACCATGCAGGAGGGCAAAACCGACTTTTCACACTGCAAAGATAACCCTGGAGGACTATGACATCAACTTCAAACCCCGGAGATAGCCCCGGGAAATCAGGTTCCAACCCTGGAGATAACCCCGGGAAAGTCAGTTTCAACCTCGGAGGTAACCCCGGAGGATCAAGATCAAAGCCTGGAGATAGCCCCAGGAGGTCAAGCCAACCTCAGAGATAACCCTGAGGACAGTCAAAGTCAACATCAAGTCAACCTCAGAGATAACCCTGCGAAACGACTCCTACAACTGCGCAAAAATCGAAGATAACCCCGGGAGGTGCAAAATGGTCATTTTGCCAACTCAACTTCACTTCAAATCAAATACAGTCATTTCAACTCAAAATACTTCAAAGGAAGTCCCACAAGAACCATATCTTAACTTCCGAGTGTAAACTACGCAAAATGAGTCAACGGACTGCCTGACGAAAACCCGAAAATGCCATTTTGGTCATGGACCCATCTTCCTGGAATCAAAAAAGGGCAAATCATATGTCATTGTGTAGCTCTCGAAAAGAGCTTTCCGGAATGATATGGCACGCTTCCATCGGACTCTCAGATTGAAAGTTATGAGCGACCGAGCGAACAACGTGTTGTCCGAGTGTATGTACTTCGACACGGCAGGACCCACACTGCCCGGGACACCCCAGGCAGTAGCAGATACACCTGCGGCCCAGCAGCAGGTACACCTGCGACTCCATCCTCTATAAATAGAGGGCTTGGGGTGGCCATTTTGAAGGAGAAAACGGCGAGGAAGCCCTGCCCAATTTGCTCTGCACTCATCCCAGGCACTATACTTTCCCATTTTAAACACCTGTGAGCTCATATATAGCCTCTTTTGTACCCACAAAAGCTAGTGTTTACCCACTCTAAAGATATAGAAGTCTTTTTTAGCAATCAGTTGTAAGCCTTCTCACACACATTAGAGTCTTTCTCTTCATCTTTGCACACACCCTTCTACACGTTGAGAGTCGTGCTGCATGCTTTTGCCCAGACTTCAGTCCGTGGTTTCATTCCAGTCTGTATATATATATATATATATATATATATATATATATATATATATATATATATATATATATATATCAACTAACATTATCGAGTTATGCCTCGATTGAGCCTAGACTTCGGTCTGGAGCATTTATTTGCTTTCATATATATATATATATATATACTTATATATATGAACTGTTGTCGAACTCTGTTTGATGAGCCTGGATTTTATATCCGGTGCGTTTACTCGCTTATATATATATATATATACTTAAATATATGAACTGTGGTCGAACTCTGTTCGATGAGCCTGGATTTTATATCCGGTGCATTTATTCGTTTATATATATATATATATATATATATATATATATATATATATATATATAAATTTTGTCCTGCCTGGAGTTCACTTCGTGGCAGTTGATTGCTTTGTACAGCTTTCTTTACGTTTCGTCCCGCCTGTAGTTTCCTTCGTGGCGGTTGACCGTATTTACTGCTTTACTTACGTTTTGTCCCGCATGGAGTTTCTTCCATGGCGGCTGATAGCTTTTACAACTTTATTTACATTTCTGATCCCCCATGGAGGTGCTTCGTGGTTGGTGATCATGTCTGTATATATATATTTACAGCTTTTATATATACACCTGCTTACTGCTTTCATACAAACTGTAGTATCATGTGAGCCTAGGAATCATGTGATCACAGATCAATCCCATTGGATCTAGATTTGGTTCCCATGATGGACATTTCCAGCTGTAAGCAGCTTGTAAATTATTCTGCGGTGTCTAAATTTCCTCAGATGGTTTCCATACCAATGAGGGAGTCGACATCATTTTGTACATTTTTTCGTACGAATGCTTTGCATCTGCCAAATAAAATCAACCAAGCCGATCACTTAATAAAATGGGAGTGTAAAAGGTCTCAATTACTATTGAGCATCAGGGTTTGAAAAACCTTTTTTTTTTATAAAACATCACTGCCATATCTTGCTAAAATTAAATTTTCACATAAATTCAAACCCTGTGTATATAGGTGCGAACGAGGCCTCGCACCACTTCCAAATAATAGCACATTGACCCACACACACACACACACATTCAGATAATAGTTTTTTGAAAAGGCGACTCTTAACAGTCCATCGTCGACATTATACATGTCGGACCTTTTTCACTTGTTTTTTCAAACAAATCTCACCTAAAATGAGAACATCAAAGAACAAGTAACGGAAAGGGACATCCAAAAATCCCGACGTCGACGGGTGGCGACTCTGCTGGGGACTCCAGTAAGAGGACTTAAGCCGCTATTACAATCTTTTCAAAATTATTATATGCTTGTGTGTGGATGTTGCATTTACATTTGATGAATGTGTACGAATGCATTTCCTTATTTGCACTTAGTGCTTCGCACTATAAACTGCTTGTGATGTTAGTGCCTCACACTATAAACTGCTTATGATATTAGTGCTTTGCACATGTCATCATGTCATACGGTGAGATGCAATGTATGTGAATGTATTCTATGTGGTCCCTCCACCAGGAGGCTATCCCGTCGGTGTTTGATTACTGGACTCGTGAGAAGCCTAATTTTCCGAGGCTCAGGAAAGGCACCACCCAAATTCGCTCCAGTTGAAAGACCGGATTAACTTCCCGTCAAGTAGATTACGATGATTTGGGATCCTTCATGCCAAAAATCCGCGAGAGCAACCTAAGATAGGTTAGCCTCTGATAAACCCAAAACGGAGGAAAGTCTCTTCATGCTTTCATTTCAATTGTTTGTAATTATCTTCCATATCTGTCTCCATGTAATGAGAAATATGAAGAAATGTGTACACATACATATTTTTAACATGCTACAAACAGCTGACATCCATTTTGCAGGATAAAAATCCTAAAATGGACACATCACATAACATGTTATTATTCACATTCCCTAAAGACTAAACTATGCAAGTCTTTCGCAGGGAAGCAATCGGTCCCGTTACCCGTTTAAAGTCCAAGAAGGCATTGATCCTACCATCAGGCATGGCTACACCGGGCCAGCCTGATCCTACTCCTGTTTCCCAAGAGGAGTTTGAAGGATTAAGGAATCAAATAGCAGAATTGGTTGTCTTTCTAAAAGATCGAAGTAAAAATACGCAGGGCCAGACAATGCCTACTCAACCAGAGTCCTTCACACTAGGGGGCAGTCAGGGCATTGGTAAAAAGATGGAAACCCAGATACCTAAACCTCATTCCAATAAAGAAATCACAAATCTCAGGGATGATCGAGAAACTAGGGATATAAGAAAGAAAGTCCAACAAATGGAGGATACCATCCGGTCAATTAAAGGGACTGGAAATTATGGGAGTGTCACCTATTCAGATCTCTGTATATTGCCAGGGGCTCAATATCCTACTAAATTCAAAGTCCTAGAGTTTGAAAATTACAATGGGGCAGGCGATCCCTATACGCACCTAAAAGTGTACATTGGCGAACTGGGGTCTTATGCTAAAAATGAAAGCCTCAGAATGTAACTTTTTCAAAAGAGTCTCACTGGAGAAGCTAAAGCTTGGTATGCCCGACTTGACAACGCTAAAATCCACAACTGGGAAGAATTGACCCACGCCTTTCTAAATCAGTACAGTTTTCAGTCACAAATGGCACCGGATCGATATCAAGTGACTAAAATGAAAAAGCAAAGTACTGAATCTTTCCGAGAATATGCCCAAAGGTGGAGACATCTAGCAGCGCAAGTCATTCCATCAATGACAGAAACTGAAATGGTAATGACATTTATTGATATCCAAGAGGCTCCTTACTATGAGAGGATCCTAGCAGGCATAGGAAAGCCATTCTCAGAAATGATTAAACACGGCGAAATGGCTGAGATGGGCCTGAAGATAGGCAAGATTAAAGACTTCACTATCTTGGAAGCAGTCGCCAAGCATATACAGACTGGCAAATATGCAAGCGAACCCAAGAATGTACCCGATAAAGGCATTAAAGATGTATCCCTTGTTGTACAGGGGCAAGCTAGGAGGCCAACATACAGTCCCCCCATTTGGAAAATATAAGACAATCTGCCATCTCAACAATAGGCTACATTCAACCAATGCCTAGACAGGAAAAGAAAATTTGAAAGAACGGAAAATCGGGTATTCACTCCACTGGGCGATTCCCTTGAACATGTATTGGTGATATTAATTGATCACAAGAAAATTACCGAATTAGCCCCACCTCTGGAACCAGGGAGCAAAAGATACAATCTAAGCCAGAGATGTGCTTACAACTCAAGGTCTCCAGGACACGATACACAGGATTGTTGGTCCTTAAAACATAAGATTCAAAATCTGATCGAAAGTGGCAGTATTGTGGTCGAACAACCTGACCAACAAAATATCAACACCAACCTTCCGTTGTGACATGATACGGAAGAAGTAAACATGATGGGGTCAGGAAGCGCTAAAAGGTATCCAATTCGTAAGTACATACGAAGGATAGAGGAATACCCCCAAAGGCATATAACAAATGTCCTAGAGTGGGAAAACTCGGAGGAGGGTATGCCAGTAATGCAAAAATTGGATGCAATCCAGAATCAAGTAAACCTGCTGGCTAGGCTGATAGTGTGCCAACATCAGGAAACAAAGCAATTTTTCACTCAAATATCAGAAAGCCAAGAGAAAAAGGACTCCACGATGAGCCAGCTAAATAAAGAAGATCAAAGCAGGCTGAAAATATAAGAAAAAGGGGATGATAAAATTGCTAGAAGATCTCGCCAGCGGAAGAACCGATCAAGGGAATGTAAATTTTCAAAGATGAAAGATCAAACAACCTCCGAAAGAGTTCAAAAATTCACCCCTCTGAGCAAATCCAATGAAGAAATGCTACACTTTCTGATAAGTGAAGGAAGGATTACTGAGTTGCAGCCTCCTATAAAGCCCAAGATAAAGAGTTATGACTCCACCAAGATATATCTCTACCATTCTAACTCACTTGGACATACGACTGAA
The DNA here is from genome assembly GCA_016801055.1 of Panax notoginseng. Classification (NCBI taxonomy): domain Eukaryota; kingdom Viridiplantae; phylum Streptophyta; class Magnoliopsida; order Apiales; family Araliaceae; genus Panax; species Panax notoginseng. The sequence goes on from CM029013.1 coordinate 187,802,684, forward strand.
GAATGCTGGTCTTTATAACATAAAATCCAGGACCTCATTGAAAATGGAGAGCTGGATATAGAATTTCCCATGACCAAAAAAGGTGAAAAGGAAATAAAAAGCTTAAGATGTCCATTCGAGACAGACCGTTCAAATGAGGTGAAGGCTATGAGCGACAATTCTGCTAGCACACAAGGTGGACTGATCCTAATGCAAGAAATGACAGAAGAAACAAAGGCATCCCCAAAGGAGATTCCCCCGCCAACATCAAACGTCCTATGGTTCCAAGATATCAACCACGTTCCTGATTTTATCACGTTGGATGATGCGGAGGAAATACTAATCCTTTCCAAGGAAGAAAAAGGCAAAAAGGAAAGTTCTTTGCAGGAAAGGCAACAACAGTTCGAGGGAGATTTCATGGTTGAATCCTTTGAAACCCATGAAGAAGGTGAAGGATTAGATGAAGAAAAAGGTGTTGAGATTGTCGGGGCATCCAACCCATTAAAGAATCTAGAGTTCATCCCTTTTTGTGATGCGTCCATTTCAAGCGTCCCTAAGGAGTGTACTGAATCAGGAAGCGATCAAGTTATGGCCACAAGCGAAGACATTCAAAATCAAGGGGTAACCTCTATCACGAGCCCTGAAGGCAACATAACCACCGACAACTAAACTATCAGGCCTTAATTAGCTAAGAAGATATAGATCCAGGGGATAAGGTTGCGAGTTCCAGAAAATGTTGGAACGGTATCACTTTCTTTGTAGTATGCCTTTTATTTCCATGTATGTAAATAAATAAACAAAATAAAAAAAACATCTCTACACTCTTCTTACCACTCACCCCTTTGAACCTTTTCAAACCAAACCCTGAACTACGAAAGACCTGATCTCTTCTTCTGTAGGAGTACGTAAGCAGCCATCAATGGTGCAGTCAAACCAAACAAAAACCCAAACAAACACTTCTCAAACAGATACACCCCATACGATGATAGCCCAGACGTAATGGTCATCATTCGGGAGAAGGAGATTGATGATAGCCCCTTCATCACTGCAGACCACCAAGAATTTTCCCTCGACAATTGGAGCAGCACTCCTTGCATTTGTCGACGAGGGTAAAAAGTGAAGAAACTCTCTCTACCTTGTAGATAGCAATAACTGCTTACTTTTTCTGTACAGTATTAGCAGTTACTTTTGTCATTACAGGCTAACACTTTGTGTGACTAAACATCTTCATATATACTAAGTGAAAATATATTTTGTTTCAGGACTCTGAATTTAGATGTGCATGTACTTGCTGATGAGGTGCCTATTCTCTACAAGGATTGTAACTTTGATGTAAAGTCGGACTCAGACTTGATAGAAATATAAAAAGACTATGAGATACCTCAGGAGATCAAAGAATGGGTCGAAGACAAACCCAAGCCAAATCTTGATCAAACGACCTCTTTCAAACCTCGGAACCTTAGAAAACCCCTAACAAATCCAGATTGGTACGAACCTCACTCCAAACCAAAGGAATGACATAGGTACTCTATTGACCCTATTCTAGGATGTGTTTGCATGGTCTCACTAAGACATGGTCTGTTTATCCATTGAAATTGTCATTCATCGCATTCCCATAAAAGGGGAATTCAAGCCAGTCAGGCAGAAGCTCAGTCGATTAAAACCTGAGTGGAGGTTACAAGTTAAAGAGGAAATTGTGAAACAATTTTAAGCCAACATCATCATGGTGTCAACATACCCTGAATGGCTATTTGACATAGTCCAGTGCCGAAACCCGGTGGAGATGTGCGATTTTGCATGGATTACAGCGATCTGAACAAAGCTTGTCTCAAAGATAGCTTTCCCGTCCCATTCATCCACATACTCATTGACAATACGACATGTATTCCTTTGTTGATTGCTTTGCAAGGTACCATCCAATCGTGGTTGCTGAGGAAGATCGTGAGAAAATTATTTTCATCACTCCTTGGGGAACCTTTTGCTACGGACGATTGTCATTCGGCCTCATCAATACCGAAGTTACCTATCAGTGAGCCATAAGACTCTTTTCCACAATCTAATGTATAAAAAAAAAAAAAAAAAAGAAAAAAGAAAAAAGAAAAAAGAAAAAAGAAAAAAGAAAAAAGAAAAAAGAAGAAAAAGAAAAAAAAACTCTTCAACAGGTTCTACATTTTCTGCCTTACCATCGGCAGGTTCTACATATAGTCTTAGAGTTCGAAGAAATCTCCTTTCTACACATTCCTCGTAATAGGAATGACTTTGTAGGCGCACTAGCAACCTTGGCCTCCTTGATTAATATACATGAAAAGGAAGACATGCCAACCCTCACATTTGCGCAACAAAAAGCTTCAGCCTATGGGAATTCCATTCAAAAGTATTGGATGACCTACCTCCCACCCAACATCCTTGGTATCAACACATCAAGAAGTACTTACGAGATGGATCTACACCCGCTGAGGCGAGCCCGATTGAGAAAAGGCGGATCCATCAACTTGTTATAAAATTCTACCTGAATGGAGATGCACTATCCGAAAAGAGATGCAGAACGAGGTCTCCTCAGATGTCTGGACGAGGACCAAGCTCAGAGGCTTATGGATAAAATCAATGGGGGAGTATATGGCCCACAAATGAGTAGCCTTCTACTTGTAAAGAAGATCCTACAACAGAAAAGTTCGACTATGACATATCAAATAACACGACTTGGTTTTGAAAAAAGATCGTTGACAACCAAGCCCAGTCTAAAGGAAAATTCTCCCTAAACTGGGAAGACCCGTTTATTATCAAGGAGGCATTAACAGGAGGTGCTATCAGATTACAGGAAATGGACGATAATGAATGTCCGCAATGCATCAATTCGGACATCGTAAAATGGTACTATGTCTGAGGTTATCATCAACCGAATATCCTGATTTTGAATCATCAGATCACCAGCCATTTTAGGTTCTTTAACCCTCACTACATACCGCATTTCCTTTTTACCCATCTGCCCCTCAGGGAAAAGCACATTTTTCAAACCAGCAGCCTGGTTTCACTTCATTTCATACTTTCAGTTTATCCCACCAGGGATTAAACCTTTCACACCTTCAATTTATCCCGTACATGGGATTAAAACTTTTCATCTGTAATCCGCCCTGTACATGGGCGAACTACGTCGACCTGATCTCCCCAATACACTGGAGTACATAGGCAACCATCTTTATGGTCCGGTTTCACCACCGAAAAACAAAAACAAACATACTCCTATCCATAACCACATATAAAAACAAGTTTCAAGACACCAAAGATGGTAGGGAATACACACAGATCGACGATTCATTATGAAAATCTTGAGACATCTCATTGTCCATCCATCAAGGAGGAGTTCAGAATTCATCCAGATCACAATGTCCTGGAGGCACAACTAAAAGGGAAGTGAATCAACATATATTTCCCTGCCATATATAATGTTGTTTGATATATACAATGTGTACTATACATAAAAAAATGGCTAAGCTAGTCTGTGCAGGAAAATCCAAGCCCATCTACAAATCAATGTATATGCGTACAATCGAATTCAACATGGCATCCCTCTCAGAAGAAGGGTGTAACGCTGTAAACTTCTGCCCTATGGTAACAAAGCGACCTAAAATTTCCACAGCCATCTGCATGGTGACGCGATGCTCATCAATACATGTGCTCATCTCTGCGATGATACCAATGGTAGGAGACCTCACTGCAGTGCTATCTGTAATAGCGACATCTCGGGCAGATATAGCCTCATCCCGCTTGACAACACCGGTATCCCTATGAGTTAGAGCATCATCTCTCTCAACCAAAGCGACATTTCTACCAGAAAGAGCTGTCAACATTAAAGCCCACATCCACTACTTGTTCACCATATGGTACAAAGATAAAAGCTTCTCGTGATCTCGACGTCTAATCAGCCCATCTGTCCAAGCAACTACCCCAGACAACAAGCAAGGCTGGGGTAATTTCAAAATTGGCGACAACCGGATATTGGATCCCTTATGATAAGATTGGGGGCAATCTCAGAAGCAGCAACAACTCGACACTGGGCATTTATTAACCATCCTAAAGTGGAAAATGCACCAGTCAGCGCCATCATCATGGTTTATCATCATCTCAATGGCGATTCAGATATTATTCAATAGCGACTTGGTCAACAAAGAGAGTTTCTCATATGAATCCCCAGCAAGAACAAGCGAAAGGATTGGGGCATTTTGCGATTCCAAGGAATGAAAGGAGTTTAAGGCGGGATAAGACTCTCATCAAAAGAAGGGGGAGAACTCCTAAAAGAAATCATGGCGATATAAGCGTGCCCCTACGAAAGACGGGGAAAATTCTCAAAAATCGAGACCTCTATAATGAAATTCAAATCTGGGTAGAAAAATAGCGAGCTGCACCTTCCAGGGATATTAGCGATATTTAGCTCATCAGTTCAGCTGAGTTGCGAATCAAAAGCTTGAGGAAATGGGGCACCTGCCCCAAAAGCAAAAGGAACTCCAAATCACTGTAAAAAAGGGTGAGACATCTGGTGGTTGTCATCATTCTAGAGTAACATCAGGCAAAATCTAGTGAAGTAATCCATGGAATATTACTTCAGCGAAGGTATCGGAAGATCCGATATTCTAAGACCATTGACATCAATTCAGCGACATCAACACAGTTCAGTGATGAAAGCTTCGTATACCACCGTTCGAGTGAGAACCGGAAAAGTTTGGCCATCAGCAGGATAGTAACTATTGCAACTACCAGCAAATACATCGGGAGGGTCTGGTGATTTTAGAACGTCATCCCCATCATAGATATGGAAAATATCTCAACTTATCTTCTTCAAACAAGCATCAGCGATTAAATGCCAAACCATTGGAGTCAACACCATCATTGGCATCAGCAATTATCGGTAAAGGTAAAGCGATTTGCAAAAACATTTTAGACATTCATCATAACATTGCGATTTGTGAAATGCGATATACGAAATGCGATATGCGAAATACGATGTGTAGGTTGCGATGTGCGATGTGCGATGCGATTTGGCCAAATGCAAAATGCGAAAAGCGATGTACGATTTAAGAACTGTGATTTCCGAAAACATTGTCACATTCATCATAAATATTCACTACATTGCGATTTGCATCATTGAAAATACCTTGTCATGTTTCAAGTGTCTACTAATCTTTATCATGTCCATTCCATTGCATTGCATGAACATGATAAAGAGGGGCATCTGTAGACACTCAAAATTTTCTTCTCCTAGTACTAACCATGCATGAGGGCAAAAGCGTCTTTTTCACACTCCAAAGATAACCCTGGAGGACTACGACATCAACTTCAAACCCCAGAGATAGCCCCGAGAAATCAGGTTCTAACCTCAGAAATAATCTCGGGAAAGTTAGTTTCAACCTCGGAGGTAACCCCAGAGGATCAAGATCAAAGCCTAGAGATAGCCCCAGGAGGTCAAGCTAACCTCAGAGATAACCCTGAGGACAGTCAAAGTAAACATCAAGTCAACCTCAGAGATAACCCTGAGAAACGACAGCTACAACTGCATAAAAATCGGAGATAACCTTGGGAGGGGCAAAATGGTCATTTTGCCAACTCAACTTCACTTCAAATCAAATACACTCATTTCAACTCAAAATACTTTAAAGAATTCCCACAAGAACCATATCTTAACTTTCGAGTGTAAACTACGCAAAACGACTCAACGGACTGCCTGACGGAAACCCAAAAATGCCATTTCAGTCATGGACCCATCTTCCTGGAATTAAAAAGGGCAAATCATATGTCATTGTGTAGCTCTCGGAAAGAGCTTTCCGGAATGATATGGCACGCTTCCATCGGACTCTCGGATTGAATGTTATGAGCGACCGAGCGAACATCGCGTTGTCCGAGTGTACGTACTTCGACACGGCAGGACCCACACTGCCCGGGGCACCCCGGGCAGTAGCAGGTACACCTGCAGCCCAGCAGCAGGTACACCTGCGGCTCCATCCTCTATAAATGGAGGGCTTGGGGTGGCCATTTTGAAGGAGAAAACGACGAGGAAGCCCTGCCCAATTTGCTCTGCACTCATCCCAGGCAGTGTACTTTCCCATTTTAAACACCTGCGAGCTCATATATAGCCTCTTTTGTACCCACAAAAGCCAGTGTTTACCCACTCTAAAGATATAGAAGCCTTTTTTAGCAATCAGCTGTAAGCCTTCTCACACACTTTAGAGTCTTTCTCTTCATCTTTGCACACACCCTTCTACACGTTGAGAGTCGTGTTGCTTGCTTTTGTCCGGACTTCAGTCCGTGGTTTCATTCCAGTCTGTATATATATATATACTATATATATATATATATATATATATATATATGAACTGTGGTCGAACTCTGTTCGATGAGCCTAGATTTTATATCCGGTACGTTTACTCGCTTTTATATATATATATATATATATATATATATATATATATATATATGAACTGTGATCAAACTCTATTCGATGAGCCTGGATTTTATATCCGGTGCGCTATTATATATATATATATATATATATATATATATATATATATATATATATATATAAATTTCGTCCTGCCTGGAGTTCACTTCGTGGCAGTTGATCGCTTTGTACTGCTTTCTTTACGTTTCGTCCCGCCTGGAGTTTCCTTCGTGACGGTTGACCGTATTTACTGCTTTACTTACGTTTTGTCCCGCCTGGAGTTTCCTCCGTGGCGGTTGATAGCTTTTACAGCTTTATTTATATTTCTGATCCCCCATGGAGGTGCTTCGTGGTTGTGATCATGTCTATATATATATATATATATATATATATATATTATACATATATATATATTTATATATATACCTGCTTACTGCTTTCATACAAACTGCAGTATCATGTGAGCCTAGGAATCATGTGATCACAGATCAATCCTATTGGATCTAGATTCGGTTCCCATGATGGACATTTCCAGCTGTAAGCAGCTTGTAAATTATTCTGCAGTGTCTGAATTTTCTCAGATGGTTTCCATACCCACGAGGGAGTCGGCATCATTTTGTACATTATTTTCGTACGGATGCTTCGCATCTGTCAAATAAAATCAACCAAGCCGATCACTTAATAAAATGGGAGTGTAAAAGGTCTCAATTACTATTGAGCATCAGGGTTTGAAAAACTTTTTTTTTTATAAAACATCACTACCATATCTTGCTAAAATTGAATTTTCACATAAATTCAAACCTTGTGTACATAGGTGCGAACGAGGCCTCGCACCACTTCCAAATAACAGCACATTGACCCACACACACACACACACATTTAGATAATAGTTTCTTAAAATGAGGCGGTCACCGTGGTAACACGGATGTCGGGGGGTGCCTAACACCTTCCCCACGCATAACCAAGTTCTCGGACCCTAAATGAATCTCGGTTTCACCGACCCGTATAGCAGTGTCACATCACTATGTCAATGTGAAAACCTTTTCTCGGTTGAGTTGGTACAACCATTTAAAAATTCAACTGGCGACTCTTAACAGTCCATCGTCGACATTATACATGTCGGACATTTTTCACTTGTTTTTTCAAACAAATCTCACCTAAAATGAGAACACCAAAGAACAAGTAACGGAAAGGGACATCCAAAAATCCCGACGTCGACAACAGAAGTATACTCTGTAAATTTTGGAATTTTTGCACAAAAGTGCAATTTATGATAAATGCCTAAATATTCGGTGGTTTTAGCCATATGAAAAATAGTAAATGAATTTTAAAAATTCTGGGAAAAATATATGTTTAATATGGGACTATATTCTGCTAAATCCCAGAAAAAAAATATTTTTGGGATTGAATTGGTATTTTTCTTAAAAATGGACTAGTTATGAGTAAATGAATTAAATATGTTATGGGAAGTAAGAAAATTTAAAAATATTTTATGGCTTGAGAATCCTATATGAGATGAGGGTTTTAGTTATTGGTTATGAAATCTTATGAGTTTGGCATTTTAGGATGATTAAATGCATTATTTAGTAAAGTGTAAACAATTAAAATAAATTATTTATAAGTTTAAGAAATATTATTTTTTTAATATCATTATATCGAAATATTGGTATGGATTTTATTGTGAAATTTCTACTTTTTTCATGTCGGGGTTACTATTCATAAATTACTATTCATGAGTTACTATTCACGGGTACTATTCACAAAAAAAATGGTTTCTTTTATTGACCAAACTATCGTTAATTTATGAATCTTAGTCTTGAAATTAAATCCATGTTTTGATCATATTGTTTTTATTTTTATATATAACATTTTTATAATCCTGGTGAAGAAATTTCTCTTTGACTTGAGTGTAAAGATGGGTATATTATTTGTATGATCCTGACTATGAGTTCGCTTTGGCCAGTAGTGCAAAGTTGAATCGCTGACTGGTATGATCATGACCATTGAATTTACAATTGAATATTTTTAGCTTAAGTGCAAAAGTGAATTGATCAACATGGTTACAATTATTGTTTATATAAATTTTGAAATGATTATGTGTTTCTTTGAGATATGAACATGTTTGGCCCGTAGTACAAAGATGAACTGTTATTTAATATCTTTGGCCTGTAGTGTAAAGATGAACTGTTGTTTAATATCTTTGGCATGTAGTGCAAAGATGAACGTTGATGAATATCTTTGGCCTGTAATGCAAAGATGAATTTATTAGTATGATTATGAACAGGAACTGTGATTTGGTATAACCATGATTTTTGATGTTTCAGGTAAAGACATGTGATGAAAATTATCTTCGTCCTGGATGTGAAGAGGAATTTAGAATCATAATTATGATTATGAATTATTCATATGATTGTGGACCAGAACTGTTGATTGATGTTACATGGATAAAACATTGTTGGTGAATTTTTAACATGGAGAAAATAATAGACTTTATGGTCTATTTGACTCTTCTAATGGATTGCTCGTTCCGCTGCAACTATGGTTGAAATTTTTTATCATCTACCATATGTTCTAAATCTCTGATTTATTACTGTTGAAGGCTATTGATAATTTATATATTTTTAGTCATAATATTCTTTACTGAGCTAGTTGTGCTCACCCTTTTTCTTCACAATTCTTTTTAGGTAATAAGAGTGTAGCTGGGTCGAGCGGGGGTAACAGGGAAATTGAACGGTGGTCTGTAGCTGTGGAGGTTCTCCCTAAATAGTATAGAAAAGTGTGTTGTATTTTATACATCATTTAGTAGTTATATTTGGTGAACCAAATAGGGTGAGGTGAACCTAACGTTGGAAGGGTGTTTTGCCACTATCATACAAGATGTCTAATGACATGCGACTTCGTGTTATCATAAGATAAGGTTGTGCACATCCACTTGCTGAGTATATCTACAAGCACTACCTATATGATCTTGGAGTTTGGTTGAAGTTTAATTCTCAATTAGAGACGGTGGAGATAATGATATGTCAAGAGAAGACTCACCATTAGAAAGAATATGATAGTAATCTTCTCATTTTTCTTTGGGGTTTATTGGGTCAACCAAGGATAATTCTGTGGGCATATGATATCTATCATAACCTAGACGCATGGCCTCCCATTTACGAAGGTTTCCTTGAGCACTTCCCAAAGATTTTAATTTCTAAAACAGTTATTAACTGTACCTTTATGTAAGGTGCCATTGTGACATACTATCCAAGGTTGGGACATGAGTCACAGTTGGTATATATTTGTATCAAAACTCACAAAATATGTGTTGTTGTATTTTGCACGACAATTGTAGTAATAAAGTTGTAGTTATTTTCTGTACCATATTTTTGACGACTCAAAATAGGTTGGTTGGATTGGACCTATTTTGGGGGCGTCACAATTTCCATTGACGAAAATTGGGGTAGAGCACTTTCAAACAAAGGTTGTCCAAATCAAGTTTTCAGAATGCACGCAAGGTGTTTGTTAATTTTCCAAAAAGAGAAGTTGAACTGTTTTGGCTTAAATTCACTGGGATCGCTTTGGGGATTTGCTATGTTTGCTTAGAGGGAAGTTTCTATAGAATTTTGGCACTGCTTAGGGACTATTTTTGCATCAAAACGATTGAAATTTTGACATGGAACCAAAGAGACAACGCCTGAGTGTTGGAGGGTCTTCGTCCGCCGCGCCACCACCAACGGATTGGGACAGAGCCAAGTTTATCAATGAGGAGACACGGAAAAGGTACAAAAGTTCTTTCGGCTCACGAAATCTGATTCCTGAGCGTGGGTTCAGGCTGGACAAGAAAGATGGTGAGCTAACCACGATGATACAGGAGCGCAACTGGATCCATTTCACAAAGCCACCTGGGTTGTATCTGGGGTTCGGGAGTTCTATGCCAACGCCAATCCCGAAGGCCCTGTTGTTGTTCAAGTTCGGGGGAAGCTAGTGGAGTATAGTAGTCAGGCCATCAATGCCTTGTATGGAACACCCAACTATGCGGGCAATGATTATATGCAGCCGGAACTCCGCAACTATGATCTCGAGGATATCATTAGGCGGCTTTGCAAGCCCGGAACTGCGTGGAAGAAAAATGGTTACACAGGGGAAAAGACCAGTTTCCTGGCTTCTGCACTTAGTCGCTACGGGAAGGCGTGGTTCAGCTTCAAATGTGCAAACATGATCCCGACCCGGCATCTGAGCGACGTGACGAAGGATAGGGCGATTTTGCTATTTGCCATTGTCATAGGTCTAATTGTGGATATTGGCGTGCTCATTCATGACTCCATTCGGAAGGCAATCAAGAGTAACATTACCGATGGACTTCCTCATCCATCATTGATCACCACCTTGTGCGAGCGGGAAGGTATCCAGTGGGGGCCCGAGGAGATTGCCTCTCCACCCATGACAGTTGTGACGCCCCTAAAATAGGTTCATTCCACCCAACCCATTCTGAGTCGCCAAATACATGGTACAGAAAACAACTACAACTTTATTTTTACAATTGTCGTGCAAAATACGATAACACATATACTGTGAGTTTAAATACAAATATTGTCATCCAGATAGTATTCAAACTCAAATGGAGTCCTCATTACAATTATTGATACACTATTTTACAAAATAATGAGGACTACTAAAACAACTATCTTGAACCATCATTTCATACCCCGACTAGTACCCACTACATTCTCGCCTCCTGAGAAGAAAAATGAAACAAAAAGAAAAAGGGTGAGCCCAACTAGCCCAATAAAGAATATTATGACTAAGATAATATAGAACAAATTATCGTTAGTCCTTAACAGGAAAAAATCTGATAGAATACAATAGACAACAAGTTTTAGATCAACAACTGCAACGGAAACAACAATTCATTAGAAGAGTAAAGTAGAGAATGAAATCTACTATCATCTATGAATTTAAAAGTCCATCGTCGATATTTTATCCCTGTAACATCTTTCAATATACATCTTGAATCAAATAGTCATCTTTGCACTATAGGCCAAAGATATTAATCAGTCGGTCATGTTCATCTCAACACCTGTTCATCTTTGCACTACGGGCCAAAGATATTCATCATGAAATCATTCATCTTTGCACTACAGGCCACAGATATTTAGTAATATCATCATTTAGGACTGTGGATGATGAAAAATATATTTTAAAGAAAATGAATCTAGTGAGATAAAAGAACAAATAGTAAGGATTCGTACTTTGGTTTATCCATGTTTAAAAATACTCCCTAATTACTATTGTGGAGCAAATTCAAAAATGAAGATCAAAACATAGATCTAATCAAAGATAGGAACCATAACAGACAATCTTGGACACAGAAAAAAAAATTTATTTTTTTCTATGAATAGTGTCGTATTCATGAATAGTGCCGTATATGTGAATAGTAACTCCAACACCAAAAGGTAGAAATTTCACAAGAAAATTCATCTAGCTTTGTGAATAGTACTCGTGAATAGTAACTCGAGATTAGTAACTGGTGAATAGTAACTCGTGAATAGTAACTCGTAAATAGTAACTCATGAATAGTAATCCCGACATGAAAAGATAAGAATTTCACAAGAAAAATCTTACCAATATTTCGGTATAATGATATTGAAAGAAATAATATCATTTATAAAAAAAATAACATCCCTTACCTCAAAAGAATAATACTTCTGGCTGGAATATCAGATATAATGCTGAAAAAAACTTGCACCGTATAGCAACACTCAAGATATCAAAATACTCACAAGAATACGCTCGATAATATAGATAGATAAGATTTCAGTTTCTGGTGTGATTTTCAATTCTAACCTAAGCACCCTATTTATATAAAAATGCTTAGAACACCAAAGCAGACAATTTAATATAATATTAATATATATAATCAAATTTCTTATGCCCACTTTCTTAGATCTGAATTCAGCCATTTACATCACATGCAAGACCCACAATAATTACCAAAAATAGGTTCATTCCACCCAACCCATTTTGAGTCGCCAAATACATGGTACAAAAAATAACTACAACTTTATTATTACAATTGTCATGCAAAATATGACAACACATATACTGTGAGTTTAAATACAAATATTGTCATCCAGATAGTATTCAAACTCAAATGGAGCCCTCATTACAATTATTGATACACTATTTTACAAAATAGTGAGGACTACTAAAACAACTATCTTGAACCATCATTCCATACCCCGACTAGTACCCGCTACATTCTCATCTCTTGAGAAGAAAATGGAACAAAAAGAAAAAGGGTGAGCTCAACTAGCCCAGTAAAGAATATTATGACTAAGATAATATAGAACAAATTATCGTTAGTCCTCAACAAGGAAAAATCTGATAGAATACAATAGACAACAAGTTTTAGATCAACAACTGCAGCGGAAACAACAATTCATTAGAAGAGTTAAGTAGAGAATGAAATCTACTATCATCTATGAATTTAAAAGTCCATCATCGATATTTTATCCCTGTAACATCAATCAATATACATATTGAATCAAATAGTCATTTTTGCACTACAGACCAAAGATATTAATCAGTCGATCATGTTCATCTCAACACCTGTTCATCTTTGCACTACGAGTCAAAGATATTCATCAAGAAATCATTCATCTTTGCACTACAGGCCAAAGATATTCAGTGATATCATCATTTAGGACTGAAGATGATAAAAAATACATTTTAAAGAAAACGAATCAAATAAAACAAAAGAACAAATAGTAAGGATTCGTACTTCGGTTTATCCATATTTAAAAATACTCCCTAATAATTATTGTGGAACATAATTCAAAAATAAAGATCAAAGCATAGATCCAATCAAAGATAGAAACCATAACAGACAATCTTGGACACAGAAAAAAAAATTTAATTTTTTCTGTGAATAGTGTTGTATTCATGAATAGTGTCGTATACGTGAATAGTGTCGTATACGTGAATAGTAACTCCAACACCAAAAGGTAGAAATTTCATAAGAAAAATCATCATGCTTTGTGAATAGTACTCATGAATAGTAACTCATGAATAGTAACTTATGAATAGTAACTCGTGAATAGTAACTCATGAATAGTAACTCATGAATAGTAACCCCGACATGAAAAGATAAGAATTTCACAAGAAAAATCTTACCAATATTCCGGTATAATGATATTGAAAGAAATAATATCATTTATAAAAAAAATAACATCCCTTACCTCAAAAGAATAATACTTCTGGCTGGAATATCAGATATAATGCTGAAAGAAACTTGCACCGTATAACAACACTCAATATATCAAAATACTCACAAGAATACGCTCGATAATATAGAGAGAGAAGATTTCAATTTCTGGCGTAATTTTCAATTCTAACATAAGCACCCTATTTATAGGAAAATGCTTAGAACACCAAAGCAAAAAATTTAATATAATATTAATATATATAATCAAATTTCTTACGCCCACTTTCTTAGATCTGAATTCAGCCATTTACATCACATGCAAGACCCACAATAATGACCAAAAACGGTTCTCATATTAAAAATAATTAAAACTTCTAAAAATCAATTATTTCGGAACTTCAGAGCTTCAATAATTCATAATAAATAGCCCTTTTGTCAGAAAAATTTAAACCTTATATCTTTTCCATAGGAAATTCCATTATCTACAACTTTGCAGAAGAAAGTTTTTCCAAATTCCAAACAGAAATTGACCGAAATTGACAAACGGGCGATTTTACAGGCTATAATCAAATTTCAGTCAAGAAATGGGGTCCACCGACATGTTTAACATGTTTTTAACATTTATTGCAACAAAAATACTCTTCCTCCTTATATACTCATATATCACACATTCATTATAAAAATATCACCATTATTATATTATAATAGTATAATAAAATATTATTTTATCAGAAAAGATAAAATATCGATTTTCAACAATTGTCACTTTAAAAATTTTCTCTATCTATATCCGCATAAAATGAATATTTTCCTCATCATATAAATCAATAATTAATTATTCACAAATAATATTACGGAATCACAATACTGACAACCAGGCAGTTCCCAAGAAAGAGGGGGCTTTTCAATAAGAATTTCTCCTTACTGGCGCGCAATTAGGTGACAAAACCTCTCCTTAGACAGAACTTTCTAGACATTATCAATAATGTTATCTAATAATATTATTCAGATAATATGAATTATTACTCTGATAATGAAAAATACTGTGTAGTGACAATTATTGAAATAACAGTAATATAAAATATCAACGCAGTAATTATTGAATCAATAAAATAACATACTGAACAGTAATTACTGTAACAATTATTGAGTAGTGCCTTCTAACGTAAGAATCAATAATTGGTGCAATACCGTGTGCTACTGTGCAACAACGCGTATTATTGTGTTTTAACCACAGGGTATTCCAACAGTATTAACGGTAACAACTACGCCATTATTTATAAACAACTTATACTTGTCGTTTTTTTCATCCAATCGCTTTCTGTTATGGGGCCCACATAAGGATGCGCCGTCGTACGAATATTTCCCGACAACAAGAATATTCCATGACCAAACGAATATTCCCCGACAACAATGAATATTTTATAACCACTTGCTTATTTTAAAATATTTGCGTATTTTACCCATAACTAACCACATTAATCAAATAAACCCTTACTATTTCAAAATAATAAATAAAAAAAATTTCATTTTATAAAAATTTTGGGGTCTTACAACTTCCCCTCGTGAAATTTCGTCCTCGAATTTGACGTACGTACCTGGTGTTTCGAAAAGGTGAGAATATCTCGCTTTCATTTCTGTTTCCAACTCCCAGGTCATTTCTTCAATAGCATGGTTCCTCCACAAAACCTTAACTTGCAGTATGATCTTTGTGTGTAGGACATGCTCCTTCCTATCCAAGATCTTGATAGGTACCTCCTC
Organism: Panax notoginseng; assembly: GCA_016801055.1. Lineage (NCBI taxonomy): Eukaryota > Viridiplantae > Streptophyta > Magnoliopsida > Apiales > Araliaceae > Panax > Panax notoginseng. The sequence continues at coordinate 187,818,043 of CM029013.1, forward strand.
GTACGTTAAGTCTTCAGCTATCTCGTCTGGTTCTAACTCAATAATGTGGTTCGGGTCGTCCACATAATTTTGTAACTTCGATACGTGAAAAACGTTATGAACATGCGACATACTTGGCGGTAAAATGATTTTATAGGTCACAGTTCCTATTCGATCGAGGATTTCAAATGGACTAATAAATCGAAGGTTTGAGCTCTCCTCACATCGCCGATTCTCGCTTTTAGAATAACAACTTCTTGCACCTCCTTCTTTATATTCATCAGCTCCGGTGTGTAGTTTGAACGGTTTTAACTTTATCGATTAAAGTCGATTTTACTTGTATATCATCACGTGATCCATAGAGTCTTTAACTCTATCTCTATCATTTGTAAGTCATACGAAATGGGTCTTTTTGTTAAAAACATCGCACTCGTAACAACATATAATTTTCTACTCAACACGTCAGCTACCACGTTCATTTTTCCAGGATGGTATGGTCAGAATAGGTGGTAAAATGAGTCTCCTCTTGAGTTCTTCTAAGCTCTTACCACATTCCTTGCTCCATTCGAATTTTGTATCTCTATGAGTTAGTTGAGTTAATGGAGTAGCAATTAAAAAAATCTTTCCACGAATCTCCGATAATAACCAACTAAGCCTAAAAAGCTACGTATTTCAATTACTGACTTAGGTTGCTCTCAACTATGACTCGTATCCCAATCTTGGATAGCACGTCACAATGGTACCTATCAGTTTACTACTACAAAAATATGGCGTCCCCTATAGAGAGTTTGGCTTCGGTGCATTCCACAAAGGAAGTCACCAGATAGAGGCTCGGGTACCAAATTCTATAGTTGAATTTTTAACTCCTGAAGTTCAATAGGAGCCATTCGATATGAGATTTTAGAAATGGGTTTTGTACCGGGTTCAAAGTCGATACAAAATTCAATATCACACTTTGGGAGTAAGCCAAGAAATTCTTCAGGAAATACATCAGGAAATTTACTAACAATAGAAATATCATTCAAATCTGACGTATTTTTGTTCAAGTCCATAACATGGGCTAAGAAAGCTTGACATCTATTTTTTAATAAACGAATGGTTTTATGGCTTGATATGAAAGAGTTTGACTTCAATGGTTTGGTTGCTTGAATTCGAATAATAGGTTGCTTAGGAATATGAAAACTAACAACCTTACGAAAGCAATCAATTTTGGCATGATGAGTAGTTAACCAATCAATCCCTAAAATCACATCAAAAGCAAGTATCTTTAAAGAAATAAGGTCAACAAGTAATGTGATGGTGCCAACTTGGATCAAACAAGATTTATAAACAGTGAATGTAACGAAAGTTTCTCCTAACGGAGTTTCAATAGATAAGTCAAAGTTTAATTTTCTCCGGAGTCAAGTTTAAACGTTGAGTATAAGCAGGAGAGATAAATGAATGGGTAGAACCAGTATCTAATATGGTATAACCTTGGTAAGAATTTATAATTAACTAACACGTGCTAACTTTATTCGGGTTCCTCACATTCTGACCAGTCACGACAAACGCTCTTCCAGGAACTGTTGACTTTGACTTTTCTGGGACAGCCTTTTGAGTCACCATCCCCGCTGGACTGGGTTTCGCTACCGTACAATCTCGAGCGATATGACCTTCTTTTCCACAATTATAACATACCTTGGAAGGCTGTGAACAGTTTAGACTTATATGTCCCTTCTCTCCGTATTTGTAGCATCTAACTGGCGGTCGTTCTCCTCCCCTAGAATTTGTTGCTGTTGCTGGTGCTGGTGCCGACATCTTCCCGTCATCGTTAAATCTTCTCTTCTTGAAATTTCTACTTGAGTTATTTCTTCTATTATCTTGGCCATGATTACCACCGAAGTGGTTACCATTTTTGGCACGATAATTTCCTCCACGATGGTTATTCTTGTTCTGATGACCATTGCCATCGGTACGATTATCATCAAGTTGTAGGTCGTTATTCTTCAATTGAGCTGACTCATTATCACGCTCCAAAAATGGAGCCCTATTCACAACATCTGAATATAGAGAAAATTTATGAGAAATGAGATACTGACGTATGTCGGGTTTCAAACCTCTCAGAAACATCTGCGTCATACGTTCCTCATTCTCCACCAAATGAGGTGCAAACCTGGATAACTCCGCGAACTTCGCCTCGTATTGGGACACCGTCGTGTTGTTCTGTTCTAGTCTAATAAACTCTACCTCCTTCATATGACGAATACTTCCAGGAAAGTACTTGTCATTGAACATTTTTTGAAATGTTTCCCAAGACATGCTGAGTGCGGCTAGCTGGGTACGCTTCATAGATTTCCACCAATAATCTGCCTCGTTACGAAACATAAAAGTGGCGAATGGAACCTTTTGTTCCTCCATGCATCCCAAGACATCGAATATCTTGATAATTTGCTTGACCCACGTCTCCGCCTTAATCGGATTCGGCTTTCCCTAGAGTTCTGGTGGTCCCAACTCTTTGAACTATTTGGATGTGACAAACCGTGCGTTGCTATCATTTCCACCTGTATTTTGTACACAAGTCTCCCTCTTCTGATTTTGCATGAACTGCAAAAAGCTTCTAAACATTCCATCGTTCATCATCTGCTTAGTGGTGTTATTCACAGGAGTAACATTGCCAGCCTGTTGCACATTCTCCTCATTGGTGAGTAAAGGTGTCTCCACGGTCTCATTTACTCCACTGTTAACATTCTCAGTTGCCATTCTTAAATACTGCCATAAAACAAGGGTTAATTAAACAATTTAACAAATCACATAATACCCCTATATTATGACCGACCAACAAATAAGCTTAGGAAGGACACACTAGCGAATGATTTACTCGTCTCTCCCCTGCTAGTTCTATTTCCCGATCTCCGCCTGAGATCATATCCCTAAGCTCTGATACCAACTGTGACGCCCCCAAAATAGGTTCATTCCACCCAACCCATTTTGAGTCGCCAAATACATGGTACAAAAAATAACTACAACTTTATTATTACAATTGTCATGCAAAATATGACAATACATATACTGTGAGTTTAAATACAAATATTGTCATCCAGATAGTATTCAAACTCAAATGGAGCCCTCATTACAATTATTGATACACTATTTTACAAAATAGTGAGGACTACTAAAACAACTATCTTGAACCATCATTCCATACCCCGACTAGTACCCGCTACATTCTCATCTCTTGAGAAGAAAATGGAACAAAAAGAAAAAGGGTGAGCTCAACTAGCCCAGTAAAGAATATTATGACTAAGATAATATAGAACAAATTATCGTTAGTCCTCAACAAGGAAAAATCTGATAGAATACAATAGACAACAAGTTTTAGATCAACAACTACAGCGGAAACAACAATTCATTAGAAGAGTTAAGTAGAGAATGAAATCTACTATCATCTATGAATTTAAAAGTCCATCATCGATATTTTATCCCTGTAACATCAATCAATATACATATTGAATCAAATAGTCATTTTTGCACTACAGACCAAAGATATTAATCAGTCGATCATGTTCATCTCAACACCTGTTCATCTTTGCACTACGAGCCAAAGATATTCATCAAGAAATCATTCATCTTTGCACTACAGGCCAAAGATATTCAGTGATATCATCATTTAGGACTGAGGATGATAAAAAATATATTTTAAAGAAAACGAATCCAATAAAATAAAAGAACAAATAGTAAGGATTCGTACTTCGATTTATCCATATTTAAAAATACTCCCTAATAATTATTGTGGAACAGAATTCAAAAATAAAGATCAAAGCATAGATCCAATCAAAGATAGAAACCATAACAGACAATCTTGGACACAGAAAAAAAAATTTAATTTTTTCTGTGAATAGTGTTGTATTCATGAATAGTGTCGTATACGTGAATAGTGTCGTATACGTGAATAGTAACTCCAACACCAAAAGGTAGAAATTTCATAAGAAAAATCATCATGCTTTGTGAATAGTACTCGTGAATAGTAACTCATGAATAGTAACTTATGAATAGTAACTCGTGAATAGTAACTCATGAATAGTAACTCATGAATAGTAACTCATGAATAGTAACCCCGACATGAAAAGATAAGAATTTCACAAGAAAAATCTTACCAATATTCCGGTATAATGATATTGAAAGAAATAATATCATTTATAAAAAAAATAACATCCCTTACCTCAAAAGAATAATACTTCTGGCTGGAATATCAGATATAATGCTGAAAGAAACTTGCACCGTATAGCAACACTCAATATATCAAAATACTCACAAGAATACGCTCGATAATATAGAGAGAGAAGATTTTAATTTCTGGTGTAATTTTCAATTCTAACATAAGCACCCTATTTATAGGAAAATGCTTAGAACACCAAAGCAAAAAATTTAATATAATATTAATATATATAATCAAATTTCTTACGCCCACTTTCTTAGATCTGAATTCAGCCATTTACATCACATGCAAGACCCACAATAATGACCAAAAACGTTTCTCATATTAAAAATAATTAAAACTTCTAAAAATTAATTATTTCGGAACTTCAGAGCTTCAATAATTCATAATAAATAGCCCTTTTGTCAGAAAAATTCGAACCTTATGTCTTTCGCATAGGAAATTCCATTATCTACAACTTTACAGAAGAAAGTTTAATATTTATTGCAACAAAAATTCTCTTCCTCCTCATATACTCATATATTCCACATTCATTGTGAAAATATCACCATTATTATACTATAATAATATAATAAAAAATTATTTTAATAGAAAAGATAAAATATCGATTTTTAACAATTGTCACTTTAAAAATTTTCTCCATCTATATCCACATATAATGAATATTTTCCTCATCATATAAATCAATCAGTAATTATTGATAAATAATATTACAGAATCACAATACTGACAACCAGGCAGTTCCTAGGAAAGAGGGGGCTTTCCAATAAGGATTTCTCCTTACTGGTGCGCAATTAGGTGACCAAACCTCTCCTTACATAGAACTTTCTAGACATTGCCAATAATGTTATCTAATAATATTATTCAGATAATATGAATTATTGCTCCGATAATGAAAAATACTGTGTAGTGACAATTATTGAAATAACAGTAATATAAAATATCAACGCAACAATTATTAAATCAATAAAATAACATACTGAACAGTAATTACTGTAAAAATTATTGAGTAGTGCCTTCTTACGTAAGAATCAATAATTGGTGCAATACCGTGTGCTACTGTGTAACAACGCGTATTACTATGTTTTAACCACCGGGTATTCCAACAGTATTAACGGTAACAACTACGCCGTTATTTATAAACAACTTATACTTGTCGTTTTCTTCATCCAATCGCTTTCTGTTATGGGGCCCACAAAAGGATGCGTCGTCGTACAAATATTCCCCGACAATAAGAATATTCCACGACCAAACGAATATTTCCCGATAACAATGAATATTTTATAACCACTTTTTTATTTAAAAATATTTGCGCATTTTACCCATAACTAACCACATTAATCAAATAAACCCTTATTATTACAAAATAATAAATAATGAAAATTCCATTTTATAAAAATTTTGGGGTCTTATAACAGTCATTGACCACTTGACCATCTCGTGCTTCACTATGTGGGATGGGGCTGAGTCGCATATTAGAGGTGAAGGTTATTGACCACCTTCAGCACCACCTCCTACAGTAGAGCCAGAGCCCTCTCAGGCGCCAGACGCAGGCCCAGCTGCACAGGGTCTACTGACGGACAATATGGCATCCCTCACCCTGCTGCATCAGAAACAGGATGCCGAGGAGCAGAGGCAGCGGAGGCACATAGCAGCAGTGGCTCAGAGGCAGGAGATAGCAATGCAGTACCAGGCTGAGCTGGTGAACACCATGCAGATCATTCACACCGACTATTGTGGTGAGAACGCTGAGTTAACGCCATACCAGTTTCCAGAGCTGCCTATTTTCGCACCCTACCCTCCCCCATCACCGCCAGCCGAGGCTGACAAGGACGAGTCCGCTGCTGAGTGAGCCCACTTCAGGGAAGCCCTCTTGTATCAATTGACTATGTTTTAGCAATGAGGGCATTGCTCACCTCAAGTTTGGGGGTGTTTTTAGCTATTATCGATTTTATTTTCGTACTGCCATGACTAGGTTGCATACTTTAAGACATTATTATGTTTTTATTATCAGGATTGTGGTGCAGTCGTTTTGAACTGCGGGTTTTTGTTGGATTTTTATTATTATGCCATGAACTATTTTTGGTTTTTATTTTTAATGCTTTGATTATTATCAGCATGATTGTGGTTTATAGCAATCTTTTTGAGGCTTTTACAGATTAGATGCTTGTGCCATGCGAATGGCCTTTTTACCCTATTTTGATCTGCTATTTAGCAAGTGTGTTATAGTTATCATTAATTTTTGATTGTGGCTGATGACAAGCGTCAAGTATTTATGTCTATCTCTTAGAGTTGTGTCAAGCATGTATGAGCTAGGGGGTGTTCAATCGATAAGTTTAGACTGTTATTGATCCGTCCTTCTTAGTAAGCACCGACCAACTATGTTAACTAGTTATTTTTCAAATTTAGTTCGCATGTTTATTGCTTTGAGAGTTTGTCCACTCTTATAAACTTTCATTTTTATAAGGTAATAAAAGACTTAGACGTTTATACAGTTTTGGATCTTGGATTCTGGCATGTTGACATATATATATATATATATATATATATATATATATAAAATGAATGAATGAGAATAGAAATAGAATAGAAGAGTTTTTTATCGATAGTTTTGCGGTGGTTCGAGATGGAGCGTAAAACGCACTTGCCCATAAACGTAGAACCGATATCGAGATGGAGCATAAAATGCACTCGTTTAATAATCTTCGTTTTTGTTGTAAAATCTCAGTTGGCTTATGTTGATTACGTGGCCTTTACTGCTTGAGTTATTAGATTCATAGGGGTGTTTTACACCTAGTGCCCTAAAGTCGTCTGGCTTGGGAGCCACTGATCAAAAGCTCATTCATGGGTAGTTCTGAATAGCCTAATGTAATTAAGGACTGTCCGAGTCAGATTTTACTGTCGTCATGCTAGAGTCTTTTGATTTTATCCTGCACTTGCGTCTTATTCTTAATGCTTGTTGAATGTTTAAGTTGTGGAGTGTGCTTTATTGGTATTAGCAATCGACTATGCGAGCTTATTTGAGTTATGATTAGTTAGGACGATTGGTCTCCACACATATACTTAGAATGGATCGAATACAGTCTTATGCTTGACATTGAATGAACCCTTATTCATATATGTGTTTGCCCTATTCTCAGGGAGTAGCTATGATCGAGCTTTGAAGCTATGATACTACTTTACTGTTTTATTCTTCTTTCGCGTGTGTTTTATTATTAGTGTTGTGTTGGTTAGTTTTCTCAAGGACAAGCAAAGACTTAAATTTGGGGGTATTTGATGAGTGAGATTTATACCCGTGAATCGAATATTTTATAACTTAAATAGTTGCCTGTTCTCATAGATTTTATATGTTTTTATATGATTATAGTGTTATTATGCTTAATCGATGAATTGCAGAGCTTTACAGGTGTTTTCTAGCAACCAGGGGCAAAAGGGCCATATTTCTTACACTCGCACAGCGGCGCCAATGCCAAGCCTATTGGTCGTGTCGTAGCGCCACCTCCTGGTCCAGCCTGACGTCACCATGGCACCGCAGAGTCAATGACCCTATATGAACTCGCGCTGCAGCGCGAGCTTTGGTTCCTTTATGCACACGTGGCACCGCAGAGCCACCCTTAAGTCTAATGGTCGCGCCGCAGCGCGACCTCCGGTGCCCAGGCAAAGACCAAGAGATTTTGACCTAGCAAAAGAAGAAAGGGGGCGTATATAACAGAGGGAAGCTTATGCATTTCAAGGACTCTCTCGGAAGATAACAGAGATCATACATCATAGTTTTTAGTTAGTTTTAGCTTAGATTTAGTTTTTTTTATAATTTCTCTTTCTTTCTCATGTTTGTAAATATAGATTAGGTAGATTAGGGAGAAGTCTGGCATATATCCTTGGAGTGACACGAGCAGTGAGTGACACAGATTGGAAAGTTTGATTTGAGCGAAATGTGTGGAGATGGAAGGGCTTTGACAGAGTTTCCTCTTATCCATTTGTTTTCTCTTATTTTGTAATCTATAAATGTTGTCTTTACTGCTACTTGTATTTGGTTTAATAATCATGAACTGAATATTTGCTCTAAGGTTCTAATCCCTTTGTTATTTAAAGTGATTGTCTTATCTCTTTGGCTGGCACCATATGATTTGGTTTAATATATTTGCGCTTTATGATTCTCGCTAAGACATTAGTGGTGATTCTGGTAATCTGCATGATATCGAGAGAAGGAATGTCAATTTACACCTAAAAATATTGGCATGTGATTGTGGGTCTCGACTGCATAAGTTGTGCGTAGAATAGACATATCTCTATGCGCCACGTGCGACCTTATTGAGAAATTATGCTTAATTCCTTGTTATGATTAATTCGCATAGACATATGTTGGATTGCATCTAGCTTGGACGTTTTTTTCTGTTCTATTCCCTTTTGGGTAGATCTGGAGAGGATATGTTTGTGCATACCTCGACAGAGGTGCGTAAGCACCTGTGTGTTCTTTGTCGACAAATTGTAGTGACCATTTAAACCAAAGAGAGAAGGGTATCTAGTTGATGAAACATAGCACGCCAGGTGTTCGACAGAATGCCTGTGTGAGTGAAGTTGTGACCTTAGCTTGTAATTCCTTAGATTACTTTTCGTTATCCATTTACTTGCTTTATTAATTAGTTAATTAGATTAATCACACTTCCATTTATTGCTGTTCGGATAAGACTTTAGCGATACATAGTCGGTATTTGGTAAATATTAGTCATAGTTTCTCGTGGGTACGACACACTTCTTATCACTGTATTACTTGTTAGACCGCGTATACTTGCGCATATTTAGTGATCGGTTTTCCGACTAACAGTTCCACATGGGTTGCCCCATGGGTTTTACCCACCTGGTGATCCATCGGTTCGACGCACGGTTTGGTTTCTTGGTTTGGGCTTAGAATTAATTCGTATTGGGCCTATCTTGGGCTTGATTTAACAACACATTGGGCTTGATATTAATCTAAGTCCAGTTGGAATTGACAAAGTCCAATTACTAATGACCATTAAGAATTAATTATATTCTACTCGTATAATTCTCGTATTCTCTTCGTATATAATTCGTACGATATTCATATTATACGTCGTAATAATCTTCATACTATACTCGTATAATAACTAGTATCATACTCGTATTTCTTATGTATAATAACCATAATCATTATACATAATCACTTAATTCTCGAAACTCACTTTTCTTAACCCTTAGGTTTTAAGTCCATAGGTGAAAACTTCGTTTTCCATAACTAAAATATTATTGAATATTCTATCTCCTCTTAGAATTCTATCATTACACGTTTCTCAGAAATTCATAATTAATTCTCGAGCAGAAACGGATGAATAGTGTTTTTACGAAAACTTCTCGGAAAACTTCCATTTTCGTCTTGTAAATTCAAAACAAATAATCCTAGCACATAGCCAGGATCCTAACCACATCCGCACATTATAGGTCATAGAATGACCTTTAAACAGCTTACTCACATAAATAAACAATTAAATTCATTTAATTTAAATAATCAAATAAAATTTAATTCACATAAAAATCCGATTTTCTCGGGCGTTACATAACGGTAAAACATTCGCCGTTATTTTTATAAAAAGATATTTCTGTCATTTTCTAACTCTGACAGTAATTCTGTTGTGGGGTCCACCAATGATTGTGCCGTTATACGAATATTCCCTGATAAAACGAATATTTCCCGACCAATCGAATATTTTATGACAACTTGCTTACTTTACAAAATTTGTAAATATTACCCACAACTATAACATATTATCAAATCCACACCATAATATTCAAAATGATATTTAGAGAAAATTAATCTTTATTCATAAAAGTTGAGGTCTTACAACCTCTCCTTCTTATGAAATTGTCCTCAAAATTGGTGTACGTACCTGGTATGCCGAAAATGTGAGGATACCTTGATTTCGTTTCGGATTCTAACTCCTGAGGTATAACCTTTAAGCGTAGAATATATTTTTTCTTATCCAAGATTTTAACAGGTTTCTCCTCATACGTTAAATCTTCTACTATCTCGTCTAGTTCTAATTCAATAATGTGGTTCGGGTCGTCCATATATTTACGTAACATTGATACGTAAAAAATGTTATGAACACGCGACATACTTAGCGGTAAGGCGAGTCTATAGGCCACAATTCCTACTCGATCGAGGATTTTAAATGAACCAATAAATTGAAGGTTTGAGCTTTCCTCACATCGTCGATTCTCGCTTTTGGAATAACAACTTTTTGTACTTTCTTCTTCATATTCACCAGCTCCGGGTCTGTAGCTTGAGCGTCTTTAACTTTATCTATTAAAGTCGATTCTACTCGTATATTTATTATCATCACGTGGGTCCCTAGAGTCTTTAATTCTATCTCCATCATTTATAAGTTATACGAAATGGTTCTTAATGTTTAACAACATCGCACTCGTAACCGTATACGATTTTCTACTCAACGCGTCAGCTACCACGTTCGCTTTTCCAGGATGATATTGAATGGTATTATCGTAATCTTTCAACAGATCGAGCCAACGTCTTTGGTGCATGATATGTTCATTTTGGGTGAATAAATATTTGAGGGTTTTGTACCGGGTTCAAGGTCGATACAAAATTCGATTTCACGCTCTAGGGGTAGGCTAGGAAGTTCTTCGGGAAATACGTCATGAAATTTATTAACAAATAAAAATATTATTCAAAACTGTGACTCTCATCTAAGACTTGGATAGCACCTCATATTGATATCTATCAACTTGCCACCGTTATTCACTACGTTCTCTATGGAAAGTCTGGCTTCGGTGCATCCCACACAACGAAGTCACCAGCGAAAGGCTCGGGGCTCTTTACTTATGGCTTGATATGACAACGATTATCTTTTAGTGGTTTGGTTGCTTGAATTCATAAAACAGGTTGGTTAGGAATATGAAAGCTAACAACTTTATGAAAATAATCAATTTTAGCATGATGAGTAGTTAACTAGTCGATTCCTAAAATTACATCAAATGCAAGTATTTTTAAAGAGATGAGATCGACAGGTAATGTGAGGGTATCGATTTGAATCAAACAAGATTTATAAACAGTGAATGTAACGAATGTTTCTCTTAAAAGAGTTTCAACAGATAAGTCAAAGTCTAATTTCTCTGGAGTTAAATTTAAGCGTTGAGCGCAAGTAGGAGAAATAAAAGAGTGGGTAGAATCAGTATCGAATAAGGTATAAACTTCCTAAGAGTTTATGATTAACTTACCCATGATAACTTCGTTCAGGTTCCTCACCACGAAAACGTTCTCCCTTAAACTACTGACTTTGACTTGTCTGGGACATCTTTTGGCATCACCATCCTAGTTGGACTTAACTTCACTACACGATAAAGTCGAGCTAGGTGACCTTCTCTTCCGTAATTGAAACACGCTTCGGGTTGCTGCGTACAGTTTGGACGGATGTGTCCCTCCTATCCGTATTTGAAACATACGACCGATGGTCATTCTCCTTCCTTGGAAACGGGTGCTGGTGCTGCTGTCTTTCCATTATTATTGAACCTTCTCTTCTTGAAGTTGTTCTCACTTAGTTCACCTTTCCTATTATCTTGGCCATGATTACCACCGAAGTGGTTGATAAATAGATTTTATGCCTACTTATCTAATATCTGTTACTTAAATTAGTTGCATAAACTTATATTTCTTAGTTACTTTTTATGCATTTTGTAGATTATATGCTTGAGAGCTGTGTGAGCGACTACTGGTATGAAATCACAAAGAATTGGTATGAAATCGCAAAGAAAAGCAATCCGGACATCGTTTGGGCTTTCATGTCTATTTCATGTTCTTGGCTTGAAACTTGGATTATATTGTATAGCTTCTTCTTAGCTTTTCGGAACATCTTGAATCATTCCAATCAAAGTTCGAACGCAAGAGTTATGACCTTTGTACCAACGGACGTTGAACTTCACTATTTTGGGTGGCCATTTACATAGCAGTCACTTTCAACCCAATTTCAAACTTCATCCATCCGTTATTTCTCAATTCTCAAAGAATGAAAGTTTTAGATCTCGTCGAGATCTTCGATTTGATAGGTGGCAGACCTCCTAACTCCTCATGGATCAAAAGTTATGGTCGTTTTAGCCAAGGGCACTGTAATAGAAAAAAGGATGCCCGTCGGGGTGGGTATTTTCCATAGAAAACCCCCGCCGGGGCGGGGGTACAAACCCAAAAATAGTAGGTATACCAGCCGGGGTGGGCCTATCAGTGTAAAAAAGCCCGCTGGGGCAGGGGTACGTGCAGAAAAAGTGATTTTTGTCAGAATTTGAGTTCAAGAAGGATTAGTTCAAGCCGATTGATTCAAGGACTTCTAAGAGGAATTAAAGACATATAAAGAGGCATATAAAAGGAGGAGAATCACTAGGATTAGGGAGAGAGAGGATTCCATTAAATTAGATTAGAGTAGATTAGGACCAAAAACCCTAGTTCTTATTAGTTTTGGAGATTGAAATAACTTGGAGACCATTGAAGATCAAGAGCAGAAGCTTAAGGAAGATGGAGATTTGCTGATAATAGATTTATTCTTCACACTAATCTTATTCTTATCTTTTAATGTGTATTCAAGTGTGGATTCTTAGTTTTAATTCAATGAACTAATTCTTTGTTTGAGATTACAATGGATCTTATTGTGTAGTTTATTTTAATATGCTTCACTATCAATTATTATCTTCTACTGTGAGGATTGTCTGTTATGATTTGGACTTAATTGTTTAATTGATTGGCCATCAATTACCGTGATAATCTATATGAACTCGAGAGATGAAGTACAAATTTAGATCTGATCATAATAGCATGTGATTGTGTTTTCTGCATGGCGTTGGAATACATAATTTATGTCTAGGATAGAGATATGTCTAGCACTATATGTAATCTTATAGAGAACTTGTGCTTTAAATCTTTTTTAATTGTAATTCACATAGAGATATATTGGATTAGTTAATTAGGGTGTCTTTCTTAATTCTATCATCTGTGGATTTAAGTGAGTATAAATATTATGTATCGAGAGGTGGCTTTATCTTCTTTAGTGTTCTTTATTAACAATTCAGGATAGAGAATAATTGATGAGAAGTGTGTTAACTTAAATGAAGCAATAAGTGAAGTTGTGATTTTAAATATTCGTAATCTTAATTTAACAAGTGGAATTTAATAGTAGTTTAATTATATAATTTAAAATTCATTCATTTAAATAAGATTGAGTTGGTTACGGGTTAGTACTTGGTAATTTTTATTAAACAATTCCTCGTGGGAACGATACTCTACTTACACTTTATTACTTGTTGACCACATATACTTGTGTGTTTTGCGTAAATAGATTTTACCCAATAAGTTTTTGGCGCCGTTGCCGGGGAATTAGTTTAATATTTTTTGCCAATATTAGCTGCAATCAAATTAGTCTTAATTTAAACATTTTTATTTATTTATTTTATTATCTTCATATTTTTCTCTCGTTTCAGGTACCATGGCTGGATGCAATTATCAAAGGCCATATTCGAGTATGACTCAACCAAGGGACACAGGGATTGGTGAACTCAATAAAATTTATGCATTATCAGCACAACTAGAGATACGTTCGAGGAGGTTGGATGTAGTTGCAGCCCAACATAATCGAAGGATAGCAGTTACATGCAATTATTGTGCTGGCAATCACCCGAGTCATCAATGCACCATCAGTCATGGGCTGGTACAGTATGGTGGTAACTACCTCAACCAGTATGCATATGCCAATTATCATCAAGCTTGGGGGTATCACCCAGATTCTTCATGGAGCTACAATTATGAAGACCAATATTACGCTCCAAGTCATACATACCGAAATTCTCATGTCAACCTCCATTGCCACAAGAAGAAAAGTCAAATTTGGAGGAATTCTTGTTGAAGCTCATAGCAAACCAAGAGGAGAGGATGATGAGTCAAGAAATATTAAGCCATAATTTTCAGAACTAGATGGAACAACTCATCATTACTTCAACCCATGGTCTTCAATAAATGGATTCCAAAATTAAGACAGATAATTCAAGGTTGGAGGAATTGTTATCCAAGTTCATAGCATCAAATGAGGAGAGGAAGATTAATCAAGAGATATCAATTCAGAATCTTCAGAATAAGATAGATCAAATGTTCAAAGCCTTGAACAACTGTCCTCAATATAATTGGTGTTATGACATGGATTCCGAGATTGACTAAGTGCTTGAACCAAATCTACAACTGGATGAGACACGAGATGTTGAAAAAGAGGAGACAAGTGGGGATAATAAAAATAAGGTCGGTTCAGAACTAAATATGAGTACTAACGAGTATGAGTCGATGTTATTAGTGCCCCAAGTGCCTTCTCCACCAAAGATCAAGGGTCCAGTTAGATTTGCAAAACCGTGCCCGCTTGGTAGTCATGTCGTCGGCAATGCTTTTTATGATATGAGAGCTTGTACAAATGTGAAGCCATGGTAGGATGAGGAGGAGAAGATAGAAGAAGAGCCCGTTGTGCTTGCCAAGCCTCAAAGCCTCAATCGAATCATAGGCTCAATAGACAGAAAAGCACCTAGTTATTCAGCATTCTCAATTGGGCACTTATTTAAACAAAGCATGCTAGGTGACTTTAATTCGATAGCCATCATAAATGAGAACCTACTAAAAGTTATATTATTTTCGATGGATGGAGGGTTCCTCAATTATCGAAGAGGATTTGGATAGTCCTGACCAGATAAAGTCAGGATGAAAGACTGTAATTTAAGCGCTAACTGGGAGGCAACCCAGAAATTTTTATATTTATATGCTTTACTAGTTTATTTAGTAGATAGGAATTAATTTACTTATTAAGTTCTCTTACAAATCCAAAGTGCTATTCTAATACATGTTGTTTCTCTTCATTGCAGGTATTAATGGCTAAATAAATAAGCAAAAGATTATGGACAGGGAAGCCACCAATCTAAGCCCATGCCATAATATCCTCCTTTAGATTCCGATGCGGAGGAGTTTTTAGTATTTGTTCCACAACTACCACCACCACAAGCGTAGCAAGATCCAGGAAAGTCCTATGTTCTTTTATTTCAATATGTTTACAATGAGGATTGTACTTGTTAAGTTTGGGGGAGTTAGTTTTATTTTATTGTTTCATGTTTTAGCATTTAGTTTATGTCATATATGTTGACATTCATGTAATATAGTTTACATTTGCACAGTAGTTTATTTTAATAGTTTTTAATGTTTTTAGTTTCTTGTTAGTTAAGATTAAAAAAAATTTGAAAAATTGAATTTTTTTAAAAATTATAGTTAGTTTACTATATTTATATAGCATTTAGTACATCTTGCATGAGTCCAGCTGTTTGATATTTACAGTTTATTTTGGCCAATGATGAGATTGGAATTGGGTAGACAAGTATAGTACTGACTATTAGAGCTTTGATGTGATTTCTTGTTATGAATTGAGTCTTTTTCTGTTTGAAACTGGTATAATAAGGATAGCACAATAAAAACAATTTGTTGATTGATTGAGTCTAAATTGATACATAATGGGACTCTAAAGGATAATGCTAGTTTGAATGAAAGAATGACAAAAATAAGTAGTGATGGATAAAGTTAGACAAGAACCTAAGTTCGGGGGAATATTTGGGGTATATAAGTTTTAAAAAAAAAGAGAAGAAGTATGAATAAACACTGTGGCGTGCTTGTCTAGTTTTGTGGCCTTTGTTACTTGAGTGAGTAATCCCGAGGGGATTGTCTTTACACCTAGCGCCCTAAGGTCTTAATGGTCTGGGAGTCCGAAAGCTCATTAAGGTAGCACTGAAAAGCCTAAGGGAATAATATATTGCATAGTTATGTGTATATAAACCGAAAGAAAAAAAATTGAATAAAACGGGAAATAAGAGTAAAAAGTCACAGTAGATCAAAAATAAAGCATAAGTATCCCATGTTGACCCTCGATATTGGTAATTGTTTGATTTTAGTTGGATCTAGTTTGTTTTGGATTTCTTGAGTTTACACTGTATGATGCCTTCGTAGAGACTTGTTATGTGTTAAATTTGATTTTATATCAGTTAACATTGTTGTGGAGCACACACGCACTATATTAGTGATCACAGTCTAAGATTTGATGATTGATTGGGAAGTTAATGATTTGTTTTGATATGATGTATTATTATGTTTACTTGATTTCTCTAAGGCCGGTTGAATAGACTTGTTTCTGTCATTACTGCTGGATTTGTAGGCATGTAGATTAGTTGCATTGCATAGCTTTGTTGTTTTGTGTTTTTGCTTGAGGACAAGCAAAGGTTTAAGTTTTGGGGTATTTGATAAGTAAATTTTATACCTACTTATCCGGTATTTGTTACTTGAATTAGTTGCTTAAACTCATGTTTCTTAGTTACTTTTTCATTCATTTTGTGTTCATTTTGTAGATTATATGCTTGGGAGCTGTGTGAGCGACTATTGGTATGAAATCACAAAGAATTGGTATGAAATTGCAAAGAAAAGCAATCCGGACATCGTTTGGGCTTTCATGTTTATTTCATGTTCTTTTTTTAGAACTTGGATTATATTGTAGAGCTTCTTCTTAGCTTTTCAGAACATCTTGAATCATTCCAATCGGAGTTCGGATGCAAGAGTTATGACCTTTGTACCAACAGACGTTGCACTTCACTATTTTGGGTGGCCATTTGCATAACAGTTACTTCCAACCAAATTTCTACCTTCATTCGTCCGTTATTTCTCAATTCTCAAAGAATAAAAGTTGTAGAGCTCGTCGAGATCTTCGATTTAATAGGTGGCAGGCCTCATAACTCCTTCTGGATCAAAAGTTATGGTCGTTTTACCAAATGACACTATAGCAGAAAAAAGGATGCCCGTCGGGGCGAGCATTTTGCATAGAAAACCCCCGCCGGGGCGGGGGTACAAGCCCAAAAACAGTAGGTATGCCAGCCGGGGCGGGCCTATCAGTGTAAAAAAGCCCGCCGAGGCGGCGGTACGAGTAGAAAAAGTGATTTTTGTCAGAATTTGAGATCAAGAAGGATTGGTTCGAGCCGATTGATTCAAGGACTTCCAAGAGGACTTAAAGACATATAAAGAGGCATATAAAAGGAGGAGAATCACTAGGATTAGAGAGAGAGGATTCCATTAAATTAGATTAGAGTAGTTTAGGACCAAAAACCCTAGTTCTTGTTAGTTTTGGAGATTGAAACAACTTGGAGACCATTGAAGATCAAGAGCAGGAGCTTGAGGAAAATGGAGATTTGCTGACAACAGATTTATTCTTTACTCTAATCTTATTCTTATCTTTTAATGTGTATTCAAGTGTAGATTCTTAGTTTTAATTCAATGAACTAATTCTTTGTTTGAGATTACAATGGATCTTATTGTGTAGTTTATTTTAATATGTTTCGCTATCAATTATTATGTTCTATTGTGAGGATTGTCTATTGTGATTTGGACTTAATTGTTTAATTGATTGACCATCAATTACCGTGATAATCTATATGAACTCGAGAGACGAAGTACAAATTTAGATCTGATCATAATAGCATGTGATTGTGTTTTCTGCATGGCGTTGGAATACATAATTTATGTCTAGGATAGAGATATGCCTAGCATCATATGTAATCTTATAGAGAACTTGTGCTTTAAATCTTTTTTAATTGTAATTCACATAGAGATATAGTGGATTAGTTAATTAGGGTGTCTTGCTTAATTCTATCATCTGTGGATTTAAGTGAGTATGGATATTATGCATCGAGAGGTGGTTTTATCTGCTTTAGTGTTCTTGATTAATAATTCAGGATAGAGAATAATTGATGAGAAATGTGTTAACTTAAATGAAGCAATAAGTGAAGTTGTGATTTTAAATCTCCGTAATCTTAATTTAACAAGTGGAATTTAATAGTAGTTTAATTATATAATTTTAAATTCATTCGTTTAAATAAGATTAAGTTGGTTACGGGTTAGTACTTGATAATTTTTATTAAACAATTTCTCGTGGGAACAATACTCTACTTACACTTTATTACTTGTTGATCACGTATACTTCCGTGTTGTGCGTAATTAGATTTTACCCAACAGTAGTTACCATTTTTGGCATGATAATTTCTTCCACGATGGTTATCATTATTCTGATGGTCGTTGCCACTGGTACGATTATTATCGTGTTGTTGGTCGTTGCCTTTTGGTTGAGCTGACTCATAATCGCGTTCTAATAACTGAGCCCTATTCACAACATCTGAATACAAACAAAATTTGTGAGAAATGAGGTATTGACGTATTTCGGGTTTCAAACCTCTTAGAAACATTCGCGTCATTCGCTCCTTATTATCGACCAAATGAGATGCAAACCTGGATAACTCCGTAAACTTAGCCTCGTATTGCGATACCGTCATATTGTTTTGCTCCAGCTTGATGAATTCCACCTCTTTCATGTGATGAATACTTTCGGAAAAGTACTTGTCGTTGAACAATTCTTGGAACTTCTCCCAAGACATTTTTAGTGCGGCAGGTTGAGTACGTTTGACAGATTTTCACCAATAATTTACCTCTCCTCGCAACATGAAGGTGGCGAAAGGAACCTTTTGCTCCTCTGAGCATTCTAAGACATCAAATATGTAACGCCCCGAAAAAAATCGGATTTTTATGAGAATTAAATTTTTATTTGATTATATGGATTAAATGAATTTAGTTAATTATTTATGGGAGTAAGCTAATTGAATGTCGTTCTATAACTTAGAAACGTCGGAACGTCATAGTATTTTGGCTACGTGATAGAATTAAAGTGTTTGAATTTTCAAGACGAAAATAAAAGCTTTTCGAGAAATTTTTTGAAAAATACTATTCACACATTTTTGCTCGGGAATTATTTTTGAATTTCCGAGAAATACTTAACGATAGAATATCGAGATAAGATGGATTATCCAATAATATTTCAGTTATGGCAAACGCAGTTTTTCTCCTGCGGACTTAAAATTTAACGGTTAGGGAAAGTGATTTTCGAGAAGGAATGTAAATGTGTAAAATGAATTAAAGCGATGAACGTATAATACGTAGGTATTGTACTAGAAAATGAATACGAGTATGATACAAGATATTATACGAGTATGTATGAATGATGGTATGTCATATATAAATAAGTATACGAGATGGAATACGAGATTAATACGTAAATTATACGTTATAAGGCTTTAAGCCAAATGAAATGGACTTGTGAATTTGTGTAGGGAGTGTAAGTCCAATAAGGAGTAATGTGCAAGTTCAATGTTAAAGCCCAAGTGTTTGCAATGTATAATCCAATGTGCATTAATGCAAGCCCAAATTATAAGTAAGCTAATTAAACCTTAAGCCCAAAATATTAATTTAATGGGTTAGGGTGACCCATGGGGCAACCCATGATCACATGGTTAAATGTGATGACCAAGTAAAATAAGTATAGACCAAGTAAACTTAATGATTAAGTAAAGAAAGTAAGGAGCAAGTAACTTAATAGCTAAGTAAATGTGATGAGCAAGTTGACTTAAAGGCTAAGTAAATTGCTTAATCTTAATGGCTAAGTAAGTGTGGTGAGCAAGCAAAGTGCTTTATGTGATGAACAAGCAAAGGATAAGCTATGTGATTAATAAATATACTTAATGGTTAAGTAAATGTGGAGGCCAAGTT
Organism: Panax notoginseng; assembly: GCA_016801055.1. Classification (NCBI taxonomy): domain Eukaryota; kingdom Viridiplantae; phylum Streptophyta; class Magnoliopsida; order Apiales; family Araliaceae; genus Panax; species Panax notoginseng. The sequence continues at coordinate 187,837,887 of CM029013.1, forward strand.
AACTTAGCGCTTAAGCTAGGAATAGTAAGGAGGTGGAATGGCTTATTGACCATTAAGCCCTCATCTAGGATTTCCTATAAATAGAAGAGGTGATAGCTCATTTGTTGGTTGTTTTCTTTTCATCCAACACATTAAAACTTATAAGGTGCTTATTGGCTTGAGAGAAAAAGCAAGAAAAGTAAGAGTTAGTCTTTCTTAATCTAAGAAGCAAGAAGGAAGAAAAAATCTTAAACCAAGTGACCTTCAAGGGTAAGAACTTAAACCATGAATCTCTTTCTCTTCATCTGTTAGAGAAGTAGGTAGTGGTAGGATTTGTATGTTAAGAAGAGGAAGGAATGGTTAATCAATGAACTTAACTCTTAATATGCCATGAATAAGTATTTTGTTCATAGATAAGCTATGAACTAAAGAAGAACTTGTAAGAACTTGTAACATGTTTACAGTAATGAAGTAAGTATGATAAGGAGATGTGAGAATGGTGGTTAGAAGACTTAATCCATTATGAGTCATGAGAAATGAAATGTTATGTAGTTTATTTTTTTGTAAGTTATAAACTCATGAAGAATAAGTAATAACTTATCATGATTATAAGTTAATTAATTATGTATATTAAGATGTTAGTATGATGGAATGAATCCATTTGAAACAGTTTAAAAATCTCAAGTAACGAAGTTTTACCGGAATCCACATGATTAGACGATAATCGTCGAATTCGTGAAATTCTCAGAATGGAAGTCAAATTTTGATATTGAACTCAGGAATGTTGGTTTTCGAAGGAGAATAGTCTCATTTGGTATTCTAGAGTTGCGGACTCAAAAATGACCAAATTCTGACTTAGAACGAAGAAACAAGCGTTGAATGTTCATGAATGTTTATCATTTTCATTAAAATGAACTAAAAGGTGAATTTTGAGTTAACGAATTTGAAATAGTAAAATTCTTGCATGAATACGTACAACATGTAATTTGTGAACTAAGGGCTTTTGAACGAGCCAATTCGGACTTATAATGAAGAAATTACGAGCCCGAGAATCTCACATAAAAAGTTAATTGTCAAATACTGTACTCATACACACCCATATACATAGAACATATACACTTATATACTTAATCCAGAATAATTCACCACAAAAATTTTTAAATCCAAAAATTTCTTTTCAGAAATGTCAAATCCATACACTTATTTTCTGTCTAGGTTTATTATTTAACCTTTATTCAATAATTTACGATTTAAATAATTTTCTAAATTCTTGGGTCGTCACATTCACCCCTTCTTCTAAAAATTTTGTCCCCGAAATTTACCTTACACCATACACCGTTCATTCTCATCATCACATGCTACACAATACATTCCTTACAAGAATAAAAATTTTGAAATTGTGCTGAGGGGTTATATAGACTATTTTCTATCATTTTAGCAAATGTTATATGGAAATTCATCCGCAAACAGTCATAACTTACGGACATAGTGGAAAATTAGCCCGATATGCCCTGTACTTATTAAGTACTGCTGGTTAAATCTGTTTCTCGTCTCTGCCATAGGCACACAATTTTACCTCAGTCTTATCGGATTCCTTACCAAAACAATTTGGTTCGAGAAAATTTTCAAAAAACGCTTAGAATTTTCCTAACCGTTGGTCTAGCCGAATCAAATAGCTTAGACTCATATCAATAATCAATTTCATTTGAATTACGAATGTATGTGAGGGCTCCGAATCCAGGTCCCAAATCACCTCGGATCCGGTTCGATCATTCTATACAACTATTACTATTTGCGGAAGATATAAACATAAATTGTTTATACATTAAACTTACATACTTTTCCCCAAGGTCTAGTAACCTTAACTTAATACATATTACATAACTTACTTAACACATAACCTTAAAATACAACACTTATACAATTTAGCTGCACACATATCCTAACGCTGGAACTGTCTTTAACCTTTCCTTGTATCTGACGCGTTCGTCTTAATCTGCAATCATGATATAGCAAGGGTAAGCATAAGGATTGCCCAACAAGTTTAAATTCAATAATATAACGATATATCATGATTAAAAGAGTATGAACAATAAGCTGGTTATAATTCATCAATATAATTGAGAACTAGCAGGAACAAACTTTTGATTGAAAAAATATTAAACATGAACAAAAATATCTGGACCAACTGGTAATGAAGGTGATCAGCCTTTCATACCTGACTTATATATGCAATATGTACAGAGTACAATTTATGGCAACCAGCAATGATTAACCATAAGCTTATTCGAATGAAACACTCTTAGTAGAGTTAAGTAAAAATAAATTTGCCTGAACCGTTGATTACCGCTACGCAATTTATATCGCTTTATCCGAAGACCTAATATTAGTAATATAGATCTCCAATATTAGAAAAAATCTCATCACATTAATAATACTATTATATATATAGATATACATAGAATAAGCTAAACACATAACACATAACACATAACCCTATCAGTCTACAACACGCATAAGACTCGGTATCAAGCCAAACTATTGCAGTCTAAGTTGAACCCGACACAAATCTGACATCCCGACGGTCTAGTCGGACTTTTATGGAGTCTAAGTTCAATTAAACTCTGACGTAAACACTTAACAATTAACTTAAATAGTTTATTACCAGTCGAAAATATTTTTCTAAGTCTCATAATAATTTTCACATAATTATTATCATTTATCGTGAATTTTTAATCATTAAAACATATTTAAATGAATTAAATACCACATAATTTTTTTATCATTAATATTTATTTATTATCAAATATTAATGAAATACATGTCATAATATTATAATATATTTATAATATCACAAAGTATTTTTAATACCTTAAAATTACCTTTATATGATTTTTAAACCATTAAATTCATTATCCGATAATTGCTTTTTATATTAAAATATTAATATTTTCATGACAAAATATCAAAAGTTATATTTTATAACTTAAAATATTTTTCTAACGCTTAAATCATTTTTATATGATTTATAAATCATTTATTCTATTTTTGCATAATTTATTTAATATATTCATTAAATAAATTAACTATCATTAATATTAATTAATTAATGAATTTCATCACAAAATATTTAAAGTCACTAAAAATAACTTAAAATATTTTCTTATACCATAATATTATTTTTTCATGATTTTTCATGAATTAAAACCATTTTTAAATAATTTATTTAATATTATAATTAAATAAATTAAATACCTTTTATATTTCAAAAATATTAAATATTTATGAAATATACTCAAAATAATTAAAAACTATTTTTCAGACTCCAAAATAATTTTTTGAAATTTATTATGTAATTTTAATAATTAAAAACTATTTATTTCAATTTATTTAATAAAATAACCTATTTTCCGAAAATAAGTGTCACTATAAGGGCTTTAGGCGACACATCCGTCGCTAAAAGTATTCTTCAGCTGTTCTTGAGCAAACCCAGAAACTCATAGGCAGTTACAAGGTACTAGGTTTGACCGATTTTTAATCTACGTTCTAATTTCGGTCTGGGTTTAAATTCATGTTACAGTTGTAGTACTCATGCCATACTACAACAATATATCAAGTTCATGGCTAAACAACACCAGATTAAAGAGATATAGGTCTCCAAAATATCTGACAACGATGTTCTTCATTTTCTGGGTTTCCAGAAAATGAAGAACAGATGAGGGTACTAGGTTTAGATCATTATGGTTTGCATTATGGGCTTGGTATGTGTTATACAAAGGTTGATACATGTAGACGAGACATCAGGGTACATGTATATATCATTAGATCATCATAACAACAAAACAATAATCGGATCTAGCTAGGTCAAACAACGTCAGAAAAGTTGTTTATACACTTTCTGGAAATTCCAGAAAAGTGCTCCTGTGATCACAGGGTATAGTTTGACCAGCCACTACATTAATTTTGTTCATTATATAAACGATCTAAAGCCATAAATGTAAATTACATATGTCAGGCCACAACATTTATACAATAACATCAACCAACAACAAACAAGTTGATAGATCTGGACGTTACAAAACCTGTCAGACGCTATTCATGGGATTTCTGGGTTACCCAGATTAGGCCCGGTCATGCCCGGTCAACGGGTTTTGACCGGTTATATCTCACGATCTAGACACTCAATGAACATACTACCACTTACAGATGAAAGACCATATGACAAGCTACCAAGTACAACTTTAAAACAAGTCAAATCATAAAAACATAAAGATCTAAGGCCACTGACATATGGTTGTCAGACAATTTCTTGAATTTTTTTCCAGACTTCAAAAATGCTTGATTCGTGGACTTTGATGTTTTGGATCTGGGATTTAACAACCCAGATCACTAAAAGACACCTTCTAACACATCTTTAAACAACAAACAACAACATTAACACAAGATCACATGATTTTCGAAATTTAAGGTTTATACCTTTTTCTAGCTTGGATCTTGGAATCTGACCATTGAATCTGTTATAGGAATGCTAAGAGATGATTAAGGCTTAGCTTCTCTCTTTCTCTATCTCTAAATCTCGAATTTTCTAGTGAGAGAAAGTCTTGGCAATTTTGACAAGTAAAGTGAATAACTTTACTTACTTTCTTCATTTTAAAAGATATGATGCAATGAATGAGGCTGATCAAGGGGCAAGATGACTGGTATATCTGATGTTTTAGAGCACATGGTTAACATATTTGGTCACCTACTTATTATTTTGGCAAGATTTGTACACTACCTAAATAAAGAATACAAAAAAGGTATTCTAGACATTTGGCATTTTATATTAATGGCATTCTAGTCAATTAGCCAAATCCTTAGGGTTTAGGGTTTGGAAAGTTTAGGGTTTAGGGTTGAAAACCCTTAGGTTTTGCAAATTTAATTTTCTAAAATTTCTAATTTAGGTTTTAAAAATAGAAAATTAATATTTCTAAATTATAATTAGAATTTTTTAATTATATTAAAATTTCTTAATCGCTAATTAAATCTTGCCAATTAGGATTAGTATTTCCTAATTAAAATCGCTAATTCGACAATTAAGGTCAAATCGGTCATTAGGGTTTACAAACCACTAATTAGGGTTTCTAATAGAAAATTAATTTTTCTTAAAATAGAAATTAGATTTTCATAATTAGATTGTGGCTTTCTAATTACTATATCTTGAAAATTAGGATTAAGATTTCCTAATTAACATGAAATTACTAAATTAACACTTAGTTTTTCCCGAATTATAAAATTAGGGTTTCTAACCCAGAAATTAGGATTTTCAAAAATGTGAAATTAGGGTTTGCTAATAATTAAGCTTTTCCCTAATTAATATTATAATAAATAACACTTATGCAATATAATAATCATTTAAACTCTCAGATTATGGTTTCATGCATCGAATTAGGGTTTTGGATTCCCGGAACTAAAATTAGGGTTTTCAGAACCGGTTTCTAGGGTTTCTTGTTAATCGTTAGGGTTTTCTAACCGAACGTTGACGTTCTTAATATATACTTAGGGTTTATTACAGATATCGTTTATCTGGTCAACCCTTGACCTTTAACCACATACTGTACACCTATACACAGAACATAATCATGTTTTCCTTAATCCTGAATAATTTACCTAAATCCTTCACAGAATTTTGAAATCCTTAAAATTTCATCTTAAAAATATCAAACGCATACACTAATTTTCCGTCTAGGTTCTAATTTTGAACCTTAAATCAATTAATAAATTTTTTAAAAATATTCTAAATTCTCGGGTTGTCACATTCACCCCTTCTTCTAAAAATTTCGTCCCCGAAATTTATCTTACACCTTACTCCATACACCATACTGCTTACACCATTCACACACATTATCATATGCTGCCCAGTACATCTCTCACAAGAGTAAAAATTTTCAAATTGTGCTGAGGGGTCATATAGACCATGAACTACTGAGGTTTATAGGTATTACTACTTGCTACCTATTTCAATTAAGAAAAAGGTATTCTACCCCGTACAAAGGTTAACAGTATGTTTACAATCACAAAGAAGGTAAACTACCAATGCGGGTACTTTAGATGATCAATCTATTGTACCATAGTAATCAGAACGACTATATACATTCTTAGATTGGAATATTTCATCCAATTAGTATATCCCCATTTTCAGGGTTGTTCACCTCAGACTTATCATAGGATTCTGTACCAAAGCAATTTGATTCGGGAAACTTCTTTCAATGAACACTTTAGAGTTTTCATAACATTAGTCTAGCTGAATCGAATAGCATAGACTCATATTAATAATTCAATTCAATTGAATTCCACAGAACATAAATCCATCTTAAATCACGTTTTCCTTAATCAGGTTTTCCTTAATCTTGAATAATTTACCTAAATCCTTCACAGAATTTTGAAATCCTCAAAATTCCATCTTAAAAATATCAAACGCATACACTAATTTTTCGTCTAGGTTCTAACTTTGAACCTTAAATCAATTAATAAAAATTTTAAAAATATTCTAAATTCTCGGGTTGTCACAATGTATGTAGCCAAACCCCGTTGGCAAATTAAAAATTTTAAAATATTTTTGAGAATGACGTCATGATGTCGTACTGTATTCACATCCCGTTTGAAGATGCCGTCATCGAGTGACTTTGTCATAACACATCATACAATAGTGGAATAACTACTTTAGATCAAATTCAACACTAAGTATTCCTGCATTTACTATCAACTTTTTATCATCTCTGCACCAGGTTACATGGTACATAAGTGATAAATAAAAATATATTTTGATATTTCAAATCACTATCGTCTAGCTGAAACAAGTAGCATAGACTATTATTTAAACCGTTCAAAAATCATTACAAATCTGTTTTATTACTCAATGGTAATGACGTGTCGGTGGCCAGTCATACACAATGGTCACCCCGGAGTTGAGAATAAAAATTCATTTCAAAAAGCACATAGTGCATTTTTAGCTTGATGTCAAAAATTTTGAGTCTAGTATAGCTAGGAATTTTGGAAAACCTATGTCTCCACTAATAATCATTTGCTTAAACAGTCTATCTATTCCTATTATCCTTAATACTCTATTCACACAAAACTATACCCAGTTCATCAAACTTACCACACTTATGAGTTCAGGAACTTGTCACAATCATATGAGTTTAAGAACTTGTCCTAGACAGACCTTTGGCGTCCATTCGCTGAGGGGTTCATAAATATTTCATATAATTATGAGTCACGAACGTACCATAAGTATGAGTTTTAAGAACTCGTACTTAACCTTATATTCTCTACCTATAGTCTATCTATCTGTTATACACATGAGAGAGGAATCACCCTCTTAACATGCATATAGCAAATAGCGCGACACAAACATTTCAATGATTATCAGTGCCAGAAACTAAGTGGTTGTTACACCAAGTACAATTCATCTCCCATACGAAGAATCATACGACTTAGCTGCTGACATGAGTCCCTCAATTGAAATCCCCACCTAATCTTAACTCCCTTCTCAATATGAATTTCATTTAATCCGTATTCATAATCCTTTCCTGAATGTGTACCAATTCATAGACACACAACATTCTAGTCATAAACTTTTCAATCATTCACTTGATTCTTCTCCATATTATAACCTTATCAGATCACGGGGTGATCTCATCGTATATGTTACGATTCATTTCTATGTCTTGATCGTTTTGTTTTTCAATCTTCTATCACTATACTTTTAGTCTTTTAGACTCGATCTACTCATCACTACTATTCACTTTTATTATCAGAGTTAGAAAACTCTGTATCTTATAACTTGCCTAAATTCGTCTTTGAATCTTACCGACACACTAACTCTATTTGAGTTAGTACTTATCCTAATCATTGTGGTTATTAGACTAAGGTACCACTACCCTAGGTTTATAACCAACAGCTCTGATACCAACTGTTAGAGCCCCGAACCCGGGTCCCAAATCACCGCGGATCCGGTACAATCATTCTACAACTATTACTATTTACGGAAGATATAAACATAAATTATTTATACAATAAACTTTACACATTATTTCTCCAAGGTCGAGTAACCTTCAAATAAACACAATTCATAACATGTCTAATATATAACCATATTATCATACTATACTATTACAATTTAGATGTACATCAAATTCCAAGCTGAACTTGGGTTTCTCCTTTCCTGTATCCGACGTATGCTTCTTAATCTACAATGTTAATCATGATATAGCAAGGGTGAGCATAAGTTTGTCCAGCAAGTATAAATTTATTTAAGGATATATCATGATGGAAAGAATTGAATAATAAGCTGGCTATAATTCTACAATATAATTGAGAACTAGCATAAATAAACTTTCATAGCTGAATGAACATTGAACATAAACATAGCAATTATATTTGGACTGTAAGACCCCAACTTATAATAAATAAAATTAAATTTCCTCTATTTATTATTTTGAAATAGTAAAGGTTGATTTGATTCATGTGGTTAGTTATGGGTAAAATGCGTAAATATTTTAAATAAGCAAGTGGTTATAAAATATTCATTGTTGTCGGGGAATATTCGTTTGGTCGTGGAATATTCTTACTGTCGGGGAATATTCGTACGACGGCGCAGCCTTGTGTGGGCCCCATAACGGAAAGCGACTGGATGAAGAAAACGACAAGTATAAGTTGTTTATAAATAACGTCGTAGTTATTGCCGCTAATACTGTTGGAATACCCGGTGGTTAAAACTAAGTAATACGCGTTGTTGCACAATAGTACACGGTATTGCACCAATTATTGATTCTTACGTAAGAAGGCACTACTCAATAATTGTTACAGTAATTACTGTTCAGTATTTTATTGATTCAATAATTGTTGCGTTGATATTTTATATTACTGTTGTTTCAATAATTGTCACTACACAGTATTTTTCATTATCGAAGCAATAATTCATATTATCTGAATAATATTATTAGATAACATTATTGGTAATGTCTAGAAAGTTCTGTCTAAGGAGAGGTTTGGTCACCTAATTGCGCGCCAGTAAGGAAAAATTCTTATTGGAAAGCCCCTTATTTCCTGGGAACTGCCTGGTTGTCAGTATTGTGATTCTGTAATATTATTTGTGAATAATTAATTATTGATTTATATGATGAGGAAAATATTTATTTTATGTGAATATAGATGGAGAAAAATTTTAAAGTGACAATTGTTGAAAATCGATATTTTATCTTTTCTGATAAAATAATATTTTATTATATTATTATAATATAATAATGATGATATTTTTATAATAAATATGGGATATATGAGTATATGAGGAGAAAGAGTATTTTTGTTGTAAAAGTTGTTTAAAACATGTTAAACATGTCTATGGGCCCATTTCTTGACTGAAATTTGATTATAGCATGTTAAATCGCCCGTTTATGGATTTCGGTCAATTTATGTTTGGAATTTGAAAAAACTTAAACTTACAAAGTTGTAGAGAATGGAATTTCCTATGAAAAAGACATAAGGTTCGAATTTTTCTGATAAAAGGGCTATTTATTATGAATTATTAAAGTTCCGAAGTTCCGGAATAATTGATTTTTGGAAGTTTTAAATATTTATATTTAGAAAAACGTTTTTGTTATTGTTGGTGGGCTCACTTGTTGTCAAACATGCTGAAATTGGTGATTCAAAGATTGGCGTAGAAAATTTAATATATATAATAATATTTTATTAAATTTTCTGCTTTGGTGTTCTAAGAATTTTCCTATAAATAGGGTGTTTAGGTTAGAATTGAAAATCACACTAAAAACTAAAGATTTCTCTCTCTATATTATCGAGTGTATTCTTGTGAGTATTTTGATATTTTAAGTGTTGTTATACGGTGCAAGTTCCCTTCAGCACTATATCTGGTATTCCAGCTAGAAGTACTGTCTTTTTGAGGTAAGGGATATTTTTTTTATATAAATGATATTATTTCTTCCAATATCATTATGCCAAAATATTGATCTAAATTTTTATCAAATTTGGAACTTTTTGTGTCGGGGTTACTATCCGCTGCGAATATTGATTTAAAATTTGTTGTCTATTGTATTCTGTTAGATTTTTTCCTGTTGAGGACTAACGATAATTTGTTCTATATTATCTTAGTCATAATATTCTTTACTGGGCTAGTTGAGCTCACCCTCTTCTTTTTTGTTCCATTTTTCTTCTCAGGAGGCGAGAATGTAGCGAGTACTAGTCGGGGTATGGAATGAAGGTTTTAGAATGTCGTTTTAATAGTCGTCACCATTTTTATAAAATAAAGTATCAATAATTGTAATGAGGACTTGTTTGAGTGTGGATATTATCTAGATGACAATATTTGTATTTAAACACACAGTTTTTATGGTGTATTAATAAAGTTGTAGTTGTATCTGTACCATGTATTTTAACGACTCGAAATGGGTGTTGTATACCTATTTTAGGGGCGTCACAGTTGGTATCAGAGCTTAGGGATATGATCTCTAGCGGAGATCGGGGAATAGAACTAGGAGGGGAGAGACGAGTAAATCCTTCGCTAGTGTGTCTTACCTAAGCTTATTTGTTGGTCGGTCATAATATAGGGGTATTATGTGATTTGTTAATTTCATTAATTAACCCTTGTTTTATGGAAGTATTTGAGAATGGCAACTGAGAATGTTAACAGTGGAATAAATAAGACCATGGAGACACCTTTGTTCACCAATGAGGAGAACGTGCAACAGGCTGGCAATGTTCTTCCTGTAAACAACACTACTAATCAGACGATGAACGATGAGATGTTTAGAAGCTTTTTACGGTTCATGCAAAACCAGACGAAGGAGATTCCTGTTCAAAATATAGGAAGAAACAATGGCAGCGCACAGCTGGTCACAGCCAAGTAGTTCAAAGAGTTGGGACCACCAGAATTCTGGAGAAATCCGGATCCGATTAAGGCAGAGACGTGGGTCAAGCAAATTACCAAGATATTCGATGTCTTGGGATGCACGGAGGAACAGAAGGTTCCATTCGCCACCTTTATGTTCCGTAATGAGGCAGATTACTGGTGGAAATCTGTGAAGCGTACCCATTCAGCCGCGCTCAGCATGTCTTGGGAGACATTTCAGAAACTGTTCAATGACAAATACTTTCTTGAAAGTGTTTATCATATGAAGGAGGTAGAGTTTATTAGACTGGAGCAGAATAACATGACGGTGTCCCAGTACGAGGCGAAGTTTGCAGAGTTGTCCAGATTTGCACCTCATTTGGTGGAGAATGAGGAACGTATGACGCGAATGTTTCTGAGAGGTTTGAAACCCAGCATACGCCAATATCTCATTTCTCATAAATTTTTTCTCTATTCAGATGTTGTCAACAGGGCTCAATTATTAGAGCGAGATAACGAGTACGGTCAACCGAGGGACCACAACCAGGATCATACCGGTGACAGCAGTCATCAGAACAACGATAACCAGTAGAGAAAGAAGAAGACAGACAAGAGCGGCAACCACTCTGGTGGTAATCATGGCCATGAGAATAGAAGAAGCGAGTCGGGGGGAGATTTTAAAAAGAGGAGATTCAACAATGACAATGTGAAGACGTCAACACCAGCAGCAACTGGTTCTAAGGGAGGAGAACGACCACCGGTCGTATACTATAAATGCGAGAAAGAAGGACATATTAGTCCAAACTGCCCACAACAGTTCAAGGTATGCTATAATTGTGGAAAGGAAGGACATATCGCTCGAGATTGTACGGTAGCGAAACCAAGTTCAGCGGGGACGGTGACTCAAAAGGTTGTCCCAGAAAAGTCAAAGTCAACTGTTCCTGGAAGAGCGTTTGTTGTGACTGGTCAATATGCGAGGAACCCAAACGAGGTGATCACGGGTAATCTAATCATCAATTCTTATGAAGTTTATATCTTACTAGATACCGGTGCTACCCATTCATTTATCTCTCCTACTTGTGCTCAACGTTTAAATTTGACTCCGGAGAAATTAGACTTTGACCTATATGTGAAAACTCCGTTAGGAGAAACTTTCATCATAACCATTGTTTATAAATCTTGTTTGATCTAAGTTGGCACTATCACATTACCTGTTGACCTTATCTCTTTAAAGATACTTACTTTTGATGTGATTTTGGGGATTGATTGGTTAACTACTCATCATGCCAAAATTGATTATTTTCGTAAGGTTGTTAGTTTTCATATTCCTAAACAACCTGTTGTTCGAATTCAAGCAACTAAACCATTAAAATCAATCACTGTTATATCAAGTCATAAAGCTATTCGTTTATTGAAAAACGAATGTCAAGCTTTCTTAGCCCATGTTATGGATTTGAATAAAGACACGTCAGATTTGAATAATATTCCTGTTGTTAGTAACTTTCCTGACGTATTTCCTGAAGAACTTCCCGGTCTACCCTAGAACGTGAAGTTGAATTCTTTATTGATCTTGAACCTGGTACAAAGCCCATTTCTAAAATCCCATATCGAATGGCTCCTATTGAACTTCAGGAGTTGAAGGTCCAACTACAGGAGTTGTTGGACATCGGTTTCATTCGTCCTAGTACATCTCCTTGGGGTGCTCCTGTTTTATTCGTAAAGAAGAAAGATGGGAGTATGCGACTTTGTATTGATTATCGGGAATTGAACCATGTTACCATCAAGAATAGGTATCTGCTACCTCGTATTGATGACTTGTTTGACCAGTTACATGGAGCACAATTCTTTTCAAAAATCGATCTTCGTTCTGGATATCATCAGCTGAAGATTAGAACTGAGGATATTCCAAAGACTGCCTTTAGAACTCGGTACGACCATTATGAATTCTTAGTCATGTCTTTTGGATTGACTAATGCTCCTGCGGCTTTCATGGATATGATGAACCGAGTATTCAATTAATATTTAGATCAGTTCGTTGTTGTCTTTATTGATGACATTCTCATATATTCTAAAAATCGTGAAAATCATGAGCACTATTTGAAGCTGGTACTCCAAAGGCTTCGTGAAAACAAGCTTTATGCCAAGTTGAAGAAATGCGAGTTCTGGCTTGAGGAAGTAGCATTCCTTGGGCACGTGGTGTCAAAACATGGAGTATCTGTTGATCCGGCGAAGATTGAAGCAATACAAAGTTGGGAGCAACCGAAATCGGTGACCGAAGTACGTAGCTTTTTGGGCTTAGCTGGTTATTATCGGAGATTTGTGGAAGGAGTTTCTCGAATCGCTACTCCGTTAACTAAGCTGACTTGTAAAGATACAAAATTTGTATGGAGCGAGGAATGCGAGAAGAGTTTTCAAGATCTCAAGAGGAGACTCATTTCGGTACCTATTTTGACAATATCATCTGGTTCGGATGGATTTGTTATCTACAACGATGCTTCGAGCAAAGGGTTAGGATGTGTTCTCATGTAACGTGAGAAAGTCATAGCCTATGCCTCGCGACAACTTAAAGAATATAAGAAGAATTATCCTACTCATGATCTAGAGTTGGCAGCAATCATTTTCGCGCTAAAGATCTGGAGGCACTATCTATATGGGGAGAAAGTGGAGATATATTCAGACCATAAAAGCCTCAAATATTTTTTCACTCAAAAAGAACTCAACATGCGACAACGACGTTGGCTCGAGCTGTTGAAAGACTACGACCATACCATTCAATACTATCCTAGAAAAGCGAACGTGGTAGCCGGCGCATTGAGTAGAAGATCATACGCGGGAACGAGTGCGATGTTGTCAACACAAAGGCCTATTTTGTGTGATTTACAAAAAATGAAGATAGAATTCAAGACCCCGGGGACCCATGCAATGATGTCAAGTATACTTATAGAACCAACTTTAATCGATAAAGTTAAAGTTGCTCAAACCATAGACCCGGAGCTGATGCGTATGAAGAAGAAAGTGCAAGAAGGTGCTATTCCAGAAGCAAGGATCGATGAAGAAGGAATACTTCGAGTCCACTCCATACTTTATGTTCCTAATGATTCTGATTTGAAGTACAAGATCATGATGGAGGCACATAATACATCGTTTGCAATCCATCCTGGAAGTACCAAAATGTATCGTGATCTTCGACATACATTTTAGTGGAATAATATGAAGAGAGAGATTACAAAGTTTATCTCAATATGTTTAACTTGTCAACGTGTAAAGGCGGAGCATCAAGTGCCTAAGGGTCCATTGCAACTACTTGAGATTCCGAAATGGAAGTGGGAACATATTACCATGGATTTCGTTACGGGTCTTCCCATGTTTTCTCAAGGCATAAATGCTATTTGGATTATTGTTGATAGATTAACCAAGTCTGCTCATTTCTTGTCGATACGGGAGACTTATTCCCTTAAACGCCTTGCTCATATGTACGCAGATGAGATTGTGAGATTGCATGGCATGCCAGTATCCATAGTTTCAGATCGTGACTCAAGATTCACTTCAAGATTTTGGGTTAGCTTGCAAAAAGCTATGGGCACAGATTTACGATTCAGTTCGGCTTACCATCCTCAAACGGACGGGCAATCAGAGAGGACTATTCAAACTCTTGAAGATCTATTAAGACAATGTGTCCTAGACTTCAAAGGCAGTTGGGATAAGTACCTACCATTGGTGGAATTCTCCTACAACAACAGTTATCAGACAAGTATAGGTGTGGCTCCATTTGAAGCATTGTATGGACGAAAGTGTCGCTCTGCAGTATGTTGGGATGAGTTGGGAGAAGCAACATTGTTGGGACCCGAGTTGGTACGTATGACTACAGAAAAGATCCAAATGATTCGACAACGTATACAAACGGCACAGGATCGACAAAAGAGTTATGCGGATCTTCATCGAAAGGACGTGAAATTTAGTATCGGGGATCATATATTATTGCGTGTGGCTCCATGGAAGGGAGTTACAAGGTTTGGGAGGAGAGGAAAGCTCTATCCACGATTTATTGGTCCATTTTAGATTCTTGACCGAGTAGGAAATGTGGCCTATTGACTCGCGTTACCTCCAAGTATGTCTCGTGTTCATAATATTTTTTACATATCTGTCCTTCGTAAATATGTGAAAGACCCGAACCACGTTATTGAGTTAGAACCGGACGAGATAGCCGAGAACTTAACGTACGAAGAGGTACCTGTCAAGATCTTGGATAGGAAAGAGCATGTCCTATGTACGAAGGTCATACCACAAGTTAAAGTTTTGTGGAGAAACTATGCTATTGAGGAAATGACCTGGGAGTTGGAAACGAAAATGAAAGTGAGGTATCCTCATATTTTCGAAACACCAGGTACGTATGTCAATTTCGAGGATGAAATTTTATAAAGAGGGGAGGTTGTAAGACCCCAACTTATTATAAATAAAATTATATTTTCTCTATTTATTATTTTGAAATAGTAATGATTGATTTGATTAATGTGGTTAGTTATGGGTAAAATACGCAAATATTTTAAATAAACAAGTGGTTATAAAATATTCATTGTTGTCGGGGAATATTAGTTTGGTCGTGGAATATTCTTACTGTCGGGAAATATTCGTACGACGGCGCAGCCTTGTGTGGGCCCCATAACGAAAAGCGATTGGATGAAGAAAACGACAAGTATAAGTTGTTTATAAATAACGGCGTAGTTGTTACCGTTAATACTGTTGGAATACCCGGTGGTTAAAACACAATAATACGCGATATTGCACAGTAGCACACGGTATTGCACCAATTATTGATTCTTACGTAAGAAGGCAGTACTTAATAATTGTTACAGTAATTACTGTTCAGTATTTTATTTTATTGATTTAATAATTGTTGCGTTGATATTTTATATTACTGTTGTTTCAATAATTGTCACTACACAGTATTTTTCATTATCGAAGCATTAATTCATATTATCTGAATAATATTATTTGATAAAATTATTGGCAATGTCTAGAAAGTTCTATCAAAGGAGAGGTTTGGTCATCTAATTGCGCGCCAGTAAGGAGAAATTCTTATTAGAAAGCCCCCTCTTTCCTAGGAATTGCCTGGTTGTCAGTATTGTGATTCTGTAATATTATTTGTAAATAATTAATTATTGATTTATATGATGAGGAAAATATTCATTTTATGTGGATATAGATGGAGAAAATTTTTAAAGTGACAATTGTTGAAAATCGATATTTTATCTTTTTTGATAAAATAATATTTTATTATATTATTATAATATAATAATGATGATATTTTTACAATAAATGTGGGATATATGAGTATATGAGGAGAAAAAGTATTTTTGTTGCAAAAGTTGTTTAAAATATGTTAAACATGTCTATAGGCCCATTTCTTGACTGAAATTTGATTATAGCATGTTAAATCGCCCGTTTATGGATTTCGGTCAATTTATGTTTAGAATTTAGAAAAACTTAAACTTACAAAGTTGTAGAGAATGGAATTTCCTATGCAAAAGACATAAGGTTTGAATTTTTCTGATAAAAGGGCTATTTATTATGAATTATTGAAGTTCCAAAGTTCCGAAATAATTGATTTTTGGAAGTTTTAAATATTTATATTTAGAAACACATTTTTGTTATTGTTGGCGGGCTCACTTGTTGTCAAACATGCTGAAATTGGTGATTCAAAGGTTGGCGTAGAAAATTTAATATATATAATAATATTTTATTAAATTTTCTGCTTTGGTGTTTTAAGCATTTTCCTATAAATAGGGTGCTTAGATTAGAATTGAAAATCACACCAGAAACTAAAGATTTCTCTCTCTATATTATCGAGTGTATTCTTGTGAGTATTTTAATATTTTGAGTATTGCTATACGGTACAAGTTTCCTTCAGCACTGTATCCGGTATTCCATCTAGAAGTACTGTCTTTTTGAGGTAAGGGATATTTATTTTATATAAATGATATTATTTCTTCCAATATCATTATGCCGAAATATTGATCTGAATTTTTATCAAATTTGGGATTTCTTGTGTCGGGGTTACTATTCACGTATACGACACTATTCACGTATACGGTACTATTCATGAATACGGCACTATTCACCGAAAGAAATTAAATCTTCGTTTTTGTCCAAGATATCGATTATGGATACTAGCTTTGATTGTATCCATATTTTGATTTTCATTCTTGAATTTTACTCCACTATGATTATTTACAAAGTATTTTTGAACTTGGATTCTTTAAAGTACGAATCCTTAATATTTGTTATTTTGTCTCACTGGATTCGTTTTATTTAAAATAGATTTTTCATCATCCCCAGTCCTAAATGATGATATTACTGAATATCTTTGGCCTGTAGTGCAAAGATGAATGATTTCTTGATGAATATCGATGATGGACTTTTAAATTCATAGATGATAGTAGATTTCATTCTCTACTTAACTCTTCTAATGAATTATTGTTTCCGCTGCAGTTATTGATCTAAAACTTGGTGTCTATTGTATTCTATCAGATTTTTCCCTGTTGAGGACTAACGATAATTTGTTCTATATTATCTTAGTCATACTTTTCTTTATTGGGCTAGTTGAGCTCACCCTCTTCTTTTTTGTTCCATTTTTCTTCTCAGGAGGCGAGAATGTAGCGAGTACTAGTCGGGGTATGGAATGAAGGTTTTAGAATGTCGTTTTAGTAGTCCTCACCATTTTTGTAAAATAAAGTATCAATAATTGTAATGAGGACTTATTTGAGTGTGGATATTGTCTAGATGACAATATTTGTATTTAAACACACAGTTTTTATATTGTATTAATAAAGTTGTAGTTGTATCTGTACCATGTATTTTGACGACTTAGAATGGGTGTTGTATACCTATTTTGGGGGCGTCACAATTAATATTTCAAAATTATAATTAGGTTTTTCTAATTATATTAAAATTCACTAATCATTATTTAAGCTTGCTAATTAGGATTTAATATTTCCTAAATAAAATTACTAATTTAGCAATTAGGTTTCATAATCATGCATTAGGGTTTATAACCCAAAAATTAAGGTTTCTAAATTATTAAAAATCTAATTAATCATTAGGCTTATCCCTAATTAGGTTTATAATTAAAATACATAAACCTTATACATAGCATTTAAATTCCCAAATTAGGATTTTAATTTCCGAATTAGGGTTTCAAATTCTCGAAACTGAAATTAGGGTTTTCAGATTCGGTTTCTAGGGTTTCTTATCAGACGTTAGGGTTTTCTAACTGAACGTTGATGTTCTAAATATATACTTAGGGGTTGGACACTAATATAGTTATCTGGTCAACCCTTGACCCTTAACCACATATTGTACTCATATACACCTATATACACAGAACATATACACTTATATACTTAATCTTGAATAATTCACAGCAAAAATTTTTAAATCCAAAAATTTCTTTTCAGAAATGTCAAATTCATACACTTATTTTCTGTCTAGATTTATTATTTAACCTTTATTCAATAATTTAAGATTTAAATAATTTTCTAAATTATTGGGTCGTCACAGTGAGTGAAGAAACTGTGAACATAGTAGAGCATGTACCTATGCCAGTGGCAGAGGTACCATTAGTGATTCTGGAGGAGTCGGAGCCAGAGGAGTATTTTTCTGAGGAAGACTACTCCGAGGGAGATGTAGCTTTGACATCATACCTCGATATGATGGTTGATGGGGAGAAAGAAACAGAGGTAACATCGGTTAATGCGGTTGTACCTACACAAGTGTCATCACCTCCAGATGTAATGGGAGCATTGTATCTGGCAGTGCTTGACAGGAATGTGCAACTGAGTACAGTTGTGCAGGATCAGAGCGAAGAGAATATTTATCTCCATGAAGCTAAGGTGTCTGCAGAAGTAGATTTTGAGTCAGAGAATGATAAACAGGTGCTTATGACAGAGCATGCTAGGGACTATAAGAAAGAGGCCGATGAGCTTCGTAGGAAACTGGTTGAGAAAGACCAAAAGATAGCACGGATGTCTTACATCCATAAGAGTACTCATGAGAATTTCAAGATGAAAGTTGCTGTAGCGAATAATTTGTTTGAATTGTGATTCTGAGAACAGAATCCTTGTAAGGAGGGAATGGTGTAACATTCCAGAATTTTTAAATGTAAGTTATAAATATTTATTGATTTATATAAATATTTAGTGGATATGTTTATTGTTGAATAAATAATTGTTCAATTTGAGTGATGTGGTTTATTTAATTATTTGTTGAATAAATAATTAAATATTAAATATTAAATATTTATTGGCAATATTAAATATTTATTGAATTATATGGCAATTTGAGTTGATGTGATTTAATTAATTAATTATTGAGTAAATAATTAAGGAGCTAAATAAATTAATTATTATGAGATTTTATAATAATGGAGTTTAATTTAATAAGCTAGAGAGCTTATAATGATTTTAAATAAATAATAATATTTAAATGAGAAATTGTAGTCTGAAATATTAGTTGATTAAATGAAATTATAATTGTAAAAAGAATTATAATTGTTTATGTGTTAAAGTAATTTAATAGAGTAATGTTTTTATTTGATTTATTTAGTTAAATAAAGTGTGACTAATAGTCTTGCTATAAAAGAGTTATTAAAATAAATTAAAAGAGTTTATTTTAGTTTGCCAAACATGCCTTATTGCATAATAAGTCTTTAATCTATTAGTATTTTACCAAACAAGGAGTAAGGATTAAGGGGTTATTTTACTTAGACTAGCCAAACAAGCCTTATGGCTTTTAAATTTCAAAACTCCTATAACTGATATATTTATCAGTACTTATATTATATTATTAATATATTACGTTATATTGTATACGTTAGATTTTAGTAAGTAAGATAGAAGAGAGAGAAAGGAGAGAAAAATAGAAAGACTCAGAGGAAGAAGAAGAAGAAAAGAAGAAAAGTGAGAGAATTCTAGAGAGAATTGAGAGATTATTAACAGGTTTTGGAGAAAAGCTTGACAATCAAAGAGTTAGGACCATCATCTTCTTCATAATCCAAGGTAGGCCATCTTTTCTTTTGTAAGCTCTAAAAGTTTTTTTCTCCTAAAAAGTTCTCTGTGATTTTTATAAAGTGATGTTATGTTATAGTTTGGCATGGTTATTGATTATATGGTTGTTCTATGAATATATATATGATTATAGAGAAATTAGTTCATGTATATATGTGTTTTGTGGAAGAAAATATTTTACAGAGTGTTCATATGACAATATGTATGAATATGGCTATTTTAAAATAGAAATTAAGGTTTTAATTGTTGTTAAATGGATAAATTAATTGTTAGAATTGATAGAGTATGTAAAAACATAATTATAATGCTTTGAAATTTCTGTGTTGGTTGAATAACAAAATCACAGTGTTGATTTTTTATGAAATAATATCAATAATGGAGTTTTGCCAAAAACCTTGAAATTAGGTGTTTTATAGTTGATGTTTAGACAAATTATGAATAGAAACACGTTAGGAATTGTCACAATGTGTTTGTATGAAGTTTATGTGCAAAATAGAGTGTAACTAGTCTATTAGATTCGAGTTTTTTGGCCAAGTTGGTTTTTCTTTCATGGCTGCCGAAGTTGTCAGTCGACGCTGACAGTTCGCGCCGCGGCACGACCCAGCAGTTCATTGCTGGCGCCCCAGCGCCGAGGCCCGCGCGCCGAGGCCCGCGCCCCAGCGCCGTGGCCCGCGCCCCAGCGCCGAGGCCCGCGCCCCAGCGCCGTGGCCCGCGCCCCAGCGCCGTGGCCGCGCCCCAGCACCGTGTCCCGCGCCCCAGCACCGTGTCCCGCGCCCCGGCGCCGGAAAAGTGGCCTAGTTGGACAGTTTTGGCCTCCTGTAGTAAAACGGCCATAACTTTTTCATACGAACTCCGATTTAGGTAATTCAAGATGATTCAGAAAGAGGACGAGTAGACCTACAACTTTCATTCTTTACGTTTTTTTATTTGAGGTCTGTAACAGTAGTCAAAATGGTCATCTTTATGACTGTTGTGTATTTGGAGCCAATCGGAGGGCGTCGGGATGCACGAATGCAAGTGCAACCCTTTGGATATTAGTATAACTTAATGATAACATGTTGGACATGTATTAGGATGTTATATCAAGTTGTTAATGTACACGTGGTGTAATGGCATGATCATTTAAGTAGTTGTAATAAAGCTAAAATGTAATGTTCATGAAAGATGTGTTGTGTTTAAACTTAAACTTAGTTAGTAGCTATACTAAGAGTAATAAAGGAACTCATAAAGGTAATGTTAGTTTAGCTAATGTGTATTATCAATGCATATGGTATGTGTAGGACTTGGGGTGAACGTGAATAATAATTGTTTAACCTACACGTGAGGCAAGTTCCCTAACCTTTGCTACTTTATTATTCAGCAAGATTACTTTTCACTGTTATGTTATACTTATGCAAGTTCTCTAACTCAAAACTTCATTGTGCAAGTTTGAATTCGTTAAACACATTATCGCTTTAATTCCATTTCAATTGTACAAATTGCTAACTTTACACTTTCGTAGAGTTAGATTGTTTATTGTTGGTTAAGCTCGTGTATCTATTGGTTTATGAGGATGCATGTTATGATTATTCCATGATTATGCTATTAAATTATTCCTAAAGCATGATGTTAGTTTATAAATATCAATTCAACTATGATTATTCCATAGTATACAGTTATGTTGTTTGTAATCAACTAACCCTTAGTTGATTACCGATGAATTCTAAATTACCCCGTGATGTATCCAAACCAAACTCACTTTGGTACGGACTTGTATTCTAAATACTGAGAAGAACAACTCTTTTATAAGAGGTTACACTTAGCGTTGAAATGATTGTGCACAATACATTGTACGAAGGGTTGATCCCCCTAAGTACGTGAAGTCCTTATAGTCTATGGCTGTTAAAGTTTTAAGTTGAAAAATTACTTATAACTGTGGACATGATTCGTGGTTTTTAGACCCTCAGTAATTGATTAAAGTTTTTAGAAAGTAATAGAATTTATTGTTCAGTTCTATTAAACCTAACGTCGGTACATGATGTAAAGTTAAATGATTTATCTACTATTATTTCAAGTGGGCTTTGTTTGCTCACTCTTGCCTGTAAAATTTCTTACAGCTAAGGTTGAAACTGGTGATGTACCTAGCACCAGTAAAGGGAAAGGAAAGATGAAACAATGCTGAAGACCTGTAATAGATTGAATAGTTTATTTTCAGATTTGTTTAAAGATTGTAATGAATGAATGTTTGTAAAGGTTAGATAACCTGGGAGATTTTTATTTAAGTTTAATATTGTATGGGCAGGTTTTCTTTTATTATTCTATTCTATTATGATTGGGTAGTTAGAAATGAATGTTTTGATTACGTGAACATCAAATCTTGAGGTAATGAAGTACCAGGATTTGGGGGTGTCTCAGGTTGGTATCAAAGCTTTAGGTTATGAACCTTAGGTGGGGGAAAAAGCCTTAGGAAGTAACCTTTTGAAAAGATAGTGGAGTTAACTCTTATCGAGTTTTAAGAAAGAAGTAATAAAACACTTATGTGCTTATGTGTTTATAACTTATGTGCTCGCGAGTGTCAAGTAGAATGATTAATAACTAAAACTTTAAAATTTTGTTGTCAGGATGACTAATGTCGAAGAATCTAGTCAGACTAGGGAGGAGGGACCTCAAATGCCTATAGAGGAGGAGCCTCGCGACATTCAGGTAGTTTGGGAACAACTACTGCCACGGGAGTCAGCCCCGTTGGTCACAGTAGTTGAGGATGAGGATGATGATGTGGAGACAGACGAGGAGGATCCCGTGGAGTTACCACAGGAGGATGAGGATGACGAGGATGAGGAGGAAAGGATTCCGCTTAACTCGATAGCTGGCCGTGTATACGATGAGGTGCATGACCGTAACGTGGAACTTCAAGATACAGTGGAGGAGTTGCAGGAGATAGTAGCTGAACAACAGACTACAATTACACAAAAAGACGGCGAGATCCAGGATCGTGATGAACGATTGACAAACGCCGAGGAGAAACTAACACAGACTGAAGGAGAGAAGGAACAATTGATCGAGATGGTTGTTGAACTGAAGGCCAGGCTGAGAGAAGAAGCGGCTAAGAGGATAAGAGCTGAAGATGCGTATGAGGAAGCTTATCAATGAACTGGAAGAGCAGTAAGGGACGCACAAGCAAAGAGGATGAAGATGGAAGAGATGGATAAAGTATTCAATACCGTGATCAATCGAGCTCAAGATCGGGTCATGGGTTATCCAATTCAGTTCGAGACTCTACCATCATACGTGTTAGATCGCCGAACCATGTTCCGTGTTATGGAAGAAGAGCGTCAAAAGGCGAATGATTATCTTAATAGATCATCGTAGGAAATTTGTCTGTTTTGCAAGTAATAAGTGTTAAATAATGTGTAAGTCCCGAGTGTTAAGTAACCATGGGATATGAGAATGATGATGTTGCCCTGAAACTTTTGTAGTTCAGGAAAGTAATGTAGATAGCAGAGATGCTATTGTGTTATGTTTTCAAAAAGTTTATGAATAAATAAAAGTTATTATTTTATTCAAAGTGTTATGTGCTATGTGGTTATTTCTTTGGTAGAGGCAAGTTAATTAGAAATACTTAAAGAAGTTGAGTAATGGTCTAATAGATGTTTTATTTTAAACAGAAAATGCCTCCCAGACGTCAAGCAACACGACAGAGAACCACCGAAGAAGCTAATGACAATGTTGATGCGAATCCCGTTCAACAACTAGTGGCACTATTGACAGGAGTGTTGCAGAATCAACCTCAAAACCAAGGCACAACGTTTAAGGAGTTTAAGGCGGTTGGACCACCTGAATTTTGTGGGTCCATGAATCCAGTTGAAGCTCAAACCTGGATTATGGAGATAGAGAAGGTGTTCGATGTCGCTAGGGTAGGGGATGACCAGAAGACTGCTTTCGCAACTTTCATGTTGAAAGCAGAAGCTAGTTATTGGTGGCAAGCCAATAAAACTCGGGAAGGGCCAGGAGTGATGACCTGGGATAGGTTCAAGGAACTGTTCTTCGAGACCTATTTCCCGGAGAGTTCAAAGAGTCAGCTGGAAGTACAGTTTCTGGAGCTAAAGCAAGGGACGATGTCGGTATCCGAGTATGCCGCAAAATTCAACGAGTTGGCGAGGTTTACGCCATATCAGGTTAGCACAGACGAACGCAAAGCGAAGAGGTTTGAACAGGGACTGAAGCCCTGGCTGTACAGTAGGGTTTCCCTGTTCCAGTTGAAGACATTTGCAGCAGTAATGGAGAAAGCAATACTCGCTGAAGGTGGAGGAGAGGCGGTGACCAAATTCAACCAGGAACAAAAGAAGAAAAAGAATGAGAATGAAATGAAGAATGGAGGTGGCAGCAGTGGAAATAACAACAACAACAACAACAACAACAACAACAGCTTGAAGAGGAAGTGGAATGGGAACGGGGGAGCTGGAAACCAGCAGGGTAACCAGCAAAACAAAAAGTTTGAAGCATGTGCGACATGCGGGAAATTTCACAAGGGTGCGTGCTTGATGGGGAAACGAGTTTGCTACAATTGTGGCCAGGAGGGTCACATCGCCCCAAATTGCACTCAACCAAAGAAGAAGGCGTGCTTCACGTGCGGATCCAAGGATCATTTTGCTCGTGAATGCCCTAAGAAGAAGGAGGGAGGGACAACCAGAAACAATGGAGGAGGTAACAATGGAGGTACGTGGGCTATTACAGGACCTGCAGCATCAAACAAACCCACAGCCAGAACCTTCAACATGACTGTGCAAGATGCTGTGCAATCAAAAGATGTGGTGTTAGGTATTATCCCAATCAATGATATTAATGCATATGTATTATTTGATTCGGGTGCTACTTGCTCGTTTATATCTGATGAATTTGCCAAGAGGTTAGAATTGCCTAGAGAAGAACTGAATTTTCCAATGAACATAGAAATTGCGAATAAGGAAATAATCCCTGTTAGGTTCGTTTACAAGAACTGTAGGGTAAACATTAAGGGGAATATCTTGTTAGTAGATTTGATTCCGATTAGACTCGGGGAATTTGATGTAATTTTGGGAATGGATTGGTTGTTCAATTATGGAGCAGTAATTGACTGCCAAAAGAAGTGTGTAAACCTTATGACTCCGTCAAAGGTAGTATTTTATGGTAGCAAGTTGCCAAGACAAATGAAGTGTCTGACGACTATGCAGGCCAAGAAGTTGTTGAGTCAAGGTTGTGTGGGCTATTTAGCTTACATAGTCGATACTCAGAAGAAAGGTGTGAAATTAGAAGAAATACCGGTAGTGAGAGAATTCGAAGACGTGTTTCCAGAAGATTTGCCAGGACTTCCGCCGGACAGAGAAATTGAATTCGTGATCGACTTAGTGCCGGGAACAACACCGATATCAAAGGCTCTGTACAGAATGGCTCCGGTAGAAATGAAGGAACTGATGGTACAGTTGCAAGAACTGCTAGACAAGAAGTATATTCAACCAAGTGTATCGCCGTGGGGAGCGCCAGTTTTATTCGTGAAGAAGAAGGACGGGTCAATGCATCTTTGCATTGATTACAGGGAGTTAAACAAAGTCACTATTAAAAACAAATACCCGTTGCCAAGAATAGATGACTTGTTTGACCAGTTGAAGGGTGCTAAATACTTTTCGAAAATTGATTTGAGAAATGGGTATCACCAGTTGAAAGTGAGGAAGGAGGATATACCACGAACGGCATTCAGAACTCGGTATGGACATTACGAGTTTCTAGTGATGTCTTTTGGTTTAACAAATGCCCCTGCCGCGTTCATGGATTTGATGAACAGGGTATTTAAACCATTTTTAGACAAGTTCGTAGTGGTGTTTATCGACGACATTCTGGTGTATTCCAAAACTCAAGAAGAACACGTGGAACATTTACGTCTGACATTGGAGACACTAAGAAAGGAAAAGTTGTACGCGAAATTCACTAAGTGTGAATTTTGGCTCGACCGTGTACAATTTTTGGGTCATGTGATTGACAAAGATGGGATTTCAGTAGATCCATCGAAAGTGGAAGCTGTAATCAATTGGGAACAACCAAGAACACCTTCGGAGGTGAGGAGTTTCTTGGGACTGGCCGGTTATTATAGAAGATTTATACAAGATTTTTCTAAGATAGCCACTCCATTAACAAATTTGACACGAAAAACTGTGAAATTCGTTTGGACGGAAAAGTGTGAAGAGAGCTTCCAAGATTTGAAGAAGAAGCTAAGTATGGCACCTGTGTTAACCCTACCAGATAATACAGGAAATTTTGTGGTGTATAGTGATGCCTCACACAAAGGATTGGGTTGTGTTCTTATGCAAAACGGCAAAGTTATTGCCTATGCATCAAGACAATTGAAAGATTATGAGAAAGGGTATCTGACTCATGATTTGGAATTGGCTGCAGTGGTATTTGCTCTCAAGATATGGAGACACTATCTTTATGGAGAGAAATGTGAGATCTACACAGACCACAAAAGTCTGAAGTATATTTTCACTCAGAAAGATTTGAACCTGCGTCAGAGAAGGTGGATGGAACTGATAAAAGATTACGATTGTGAGATCTTTTATCATCCGGGCAAAGCGAATGTGGTTGCAGATGCTTTAAGCAGGAAAGGTCGGGAGAAATTAATGCTGCTAACAACTCAGGAGGAGCTCATTTCAGCAATGACAA
The DNA here is from genome assembly GCA_016801055.1 of Panax notoginseng. NCBI lineage: Eukaryota > Viridiplantae > Streptophyta > Magnoliopsida > Apiales > Araliaceae > Panax > Panax notoginseng. The sequence continues at coordinate 187,864,485 of CM029013.1, forward strand.
AGTTAGAACTGGAAATCAAATTTCCACAGGAATCCGACGAACAATTATTTCAGATAGAAGCTGGTCCAACTTTAATGGACAAAGTGAAGAGTGCCCAACTACAAGACGAAGAGTGTGCGAAAATCAAAGAGAATTTGATTGAAGGCGATGATGTAAAATACAAGATCGACACCGAAGGGTTACTACGGTTTGAGGGAAGGATCTGGGTTCCAGCAGCACCAGAACTGAAAGAAGAAATTTTGATCGAAGCTCATAGCTCAAAATATTCAATTCATCCAGGGGGCACGAAAATGTATCAAGATTTGCGCCGACATTTTTGGTGGCCAAATATGAAAAGGGACGTCGCAGAATGTGTAGCGAAGTGCTTAACATGTCAGAGAGTAAAAGCCGAACATCAAAGACCTAGCGGATTGCTTCAACCGTTGGAAATACCGGAATGGAAATGGGAGCATATCACGATGGATTTTGTGGTGGGTCTTCCAACTACTCAGAAAGGATACGATGCAATTTGGGTAATAGTAGACAGACTGACAAAATCTGCACACTTTTTGCCAATAAAGATTAGATTCAATCTTGATCAGCTGGCAAAACTATATATTAAAGAGATCGTTGCAAGACATGGAGTTCCAGTGTCAATTGTGTCAGACAGAGATTCAAGGTTCACATCAAACTTCTGGAAGAGACTACAAGAATGTATGGGAACACAGTTGCGAATGAGTACGGCATATCATCCGCAAACAGATGGCCAAAGCGAACGAACGATCCAGACATTGGAAGATATGTTGAGAGCATGCGTCATGGATTTCAAAGGAAGCTGGGAAGAGCAATTACCGTTGGTGGAATTCGCCTACAATAATAGTTATCACGCGAGCATCGGCATGCCACCTTACGAAGCGTTATACGGCAGAAAGTGCAGAACTCCACTGTACTGGGATGAAGTTGGTGAACGTCAACTGTTAGGACCAGAATTGGTGCAACAAACTGCTGAGGTTATCAAACTCATCAGGATAAGATTAGTAGCAGCTCAAGACCGACAGAAGAAGTATGCTGATCAACACAGGCAAGATCGTGCATTTGACGTAGGAAGCTATGTATTCCTAAAAGTTTCTCCTTGGAAGGGGAAAATTCGTTTCGGTAAAAAGGGAAAACTAAGCCCGAGGTTTATTGGACCCTTTGAAGTGCTGCGAAAAGTTGGAGAGGTAGCTTATGAGGTAGCTCTACCTCCAGAGTTGGAAAACATTCATAATATTTTTCACATTTCGGTGTTACGACCATATAAACCCGATTACAAACACGTAATCGAGTACGAACCATTGCAGTTCGAGAAAGATTTATCTTATGAAGAGATTCCTATCCAGATAGTCGACAGGAAAGAACAAGTGCTCAGGAATAAAGTGATACCTTCTGTGAAGGTGATTTGGAGGAACCACAACGCTGAAGAAGCAACGTGGGAACTCGAAGAGAAAATATTGAAAGATTACCCTGAGTTATTTATTTAATCTGTGTCTTCGATTTTAGGGACAGAATCTTTGTAAGTAGGGAAGAATGTAGCAAATAATTTGTTTGAATTGTGATTCTGAGGACAGAATCCTTGTAAGGAGGGAATGATGTAACATTCTAGAATTTTTAAATGTAAGTTATAAATATTTATTGATTTATATAAATATTTAGTGGATATGTTTATTGTTGAATAAATAATTGTTCAATTTGAGTGATGTGGTTTATTTAATTATTTGTTGAATAAATAATTAAATATTAAATATTAAATATTTATTGGCAATATTAAATATTTATTGAATTATATGGCAATTTGAGTTGATGTGATTTAATTAATTAATTGTTGAGTAAATAATTAAGGAGCTAAATAAATTAATTATTATGAGATTTTATAATAATGGAGTTTAATTTAATAAGCTAGAGAACTTATAATGATTTTAAATAAATAATAATATTTAAATGAGAAATTGTAGTTTGAAATATTAGTTGATTAAATGAAATTATAATTGTAAAAAGAATTATAATTGTTTATGTGTTAAAGTAATTTAATAGAGTAATGTTTTTATTTGATTTATTTAGTTAAATAAAGTGTGACTAATAGTCTTGCTATAAAAGAGTTATTAAAATAAATTAAAAGAGTTTATTTTAGTTTGCCAAACATGCCTTATTGCATAATAAGTCTTTAATCTATTAGTATTTTACCAAACAAGGAGTAAGGATTAAGGGGTTATTTTACTTAGACTAGCCAAACAAGCCTTATGGCTTTTAAATTTCAAAACTCCTATAACTGATATATTTATCAGTACTTATATTATATTATTAATATATTACGTTATATTGTATGCGTTAGATTTTAGTAAGTAAGATAGAAGAGGGAGAAAGGAGAGAAAAATAGAAAGACTCAGAGGAAGAAGAAGAAGAAAAGAAGAAAAGTGAGAGAATTCTAGAGAGAATTGAGAGATTATTAACAGGTTTTGGAGAAAAGCTTGACAATCAAAGAGTTAGGACCATCATCATCTTCATAATCCAAGGTAGGCCATCTTTTCTTTTGTAAGCTCTAAAAGTTTTTTTCTCCTAAAAAGTTCTCTGTGATTTTTATAAAGTGATGTTATGTTATAGTTTGGCATGGTTATTGATTATATGGTTGTTCTATGAACTTATATATGATTATAGAGAAATTAGTTCATGTATATATGTGTTTTGTGGAAGAAAATATTTTACAGAGTGTTCATATGACAATATGTATGAATATGGCTATTTTAAAATAGAAATTAAGGTTTTAATTGTTGTTAAATGGATAAATTAATTGTTAGAATTGATAGAGTATGTAAAAACATAATTATAATGCTTTGAAATTTCTGTGTTGGTTGAATAACAAAATCACAGTGTTGATTTTTTATGAAATAATATCAATAATGGAGTTTTGCCAAAAACCTTGAAATTAGGTGTTTTATAGTTGATGTTTAGACAAATTATGAATAGAAACACGTTAGGAATTGTCACAATGTGTTTGTATGAAGTTTATGTGCAAAATAGAGTGTAACTAGTCTATTAGATTCGAGTTTTTTGGCCAAGTTGGTTTTTCTTTCATGGCTGCCGAAGCTGTCAGTCGACGCTAACAGTTCGCGCCGCGGCACGGCCCAGCAGTTCATTGCTGGCGCCCCAGCGCCGAGGCCCGCGCCCCAGCGCCGAGGCCCGCGCCCCAGCGCCGTGGCCCGCGCCCCAGCGCCGTGGCCACGCCCCAGCACCATGTCCCGCGCCCCAGCGCCGTGGCCGCGCCCCGGCGCCGGAAAAGTGGCCTAGTTGGGCAGTTTTGGCCTCCTGTAGTAAAACGGCCATAACCTTTTCATAAGAACTCCGATTTAGGTAATTCAAGATGATTCGGAAAGAGGACGAGTAGACCTACAACTTTCATTCTTTAAGTTTTTTTATTTGAGGTCTGTAACAGTAGTCAAAATGATCATCTTTATGACTGTTGTGTATTTGGAGCCAATCAGAGGGCGTCGGGATGCACGAATGCAAGTGCAACCCTTTGGATATTAGTATAAATTAATGATAACATGTTGGACATGTATTAGGATGTTATATCAAGTTGTTAATGTACACGTGGTGTAATGGCATGATCATTTAAGTAGTTGTAATAAAGCTAAAATGTAATGTTCATGAAAGATGTGCTGTGTTTAAACTTAAACTTAGTTAGTAGCTATACTAAGAGTAATAAAGGAACTCATAAAGGTAATGTTAGTGTATCTAATGTGTATTATCAATGCATAAGGTATGTGTAGGACTTGGGGTGAACGTGAATAGTAATTGTTTAACCTACACGCGAGGCAAGTTCCCTAACCTTTGCTACTTTATTATTCAGCAAGATTACTTTTCACTGTTATGTTATACTTATGCAAGTTCTCTAACTCAAAACTTCATTGTGCAAGTTTGAATTCGTTAAACACATTATCGCTTTAATTCCATTTCAATTGTACAAATTGCTAACTTTACACTTTCGTAGAGTTAGATTGTTTATTGTTGGTTAAGCTCGTGTATCTATTGGTTTATGAGGATGCATGTTATGATTATTCCATGATTATGCTATTAAATTATTCCTAAAGCATGATGTTAGTTTATAAATATCAATTCAACTATGATTATTCCATAGTATACAGTTATGTTGTTTGTAATCAACTAACCCTTAGTTGATTACCGATGAATTCTAAATTACCCCGTGATGTATCCAAACCAAACTCACTTTGGTACGGACTTGTATTCTAAATACTGAGAAGAACAACTCTTTTATAAGAGGTTACGCTTAGCGTTGAAATGATTGTGCACAATACATTGTACGAAGGGTTGATCCCCCTAAGTACGTGAAGTCCTTATAGTCTATGACTGTTAAAGTTTTAAGTTGAAAAATTACTTATAACTGTGGACATGATTCGTGGTCTTTAGACCCTCAGTAATTGATTAAAGTTTTTAGAAAGTAATAGAATTTATTGTTCAGTTCTATTAAACCTAATGTCGGTATATGATGTAAAGTTAAATGATTTATCTACTATTATTTCAAGTGGGCTTTGTTTGCTCACTCTTGCCTGTAAAATTTCTTACAGCTAAGGTTGAAACTGGTGATGTACCTAGCACCAGTAAAGGGAAAGGAAAGATGAAACAATGCTGAAGACCTGTAATAGATTGAATAGTTTATTTTCAGATTTGTTTAAAGATTGTAATGAATGTTATTTTAATTATTCCGCATGAATGAATGAATGTTTGTAAAGGTTAGATAACCTGGGAGATTTTTATTTAAGTTTAATCCTGTATGGGCAGGTTTTCTTTTATTATTCTATTCTATTATGATTGGGTAGTTAGAAATGAATGTTTTGATTACGTGAACATCAAATCTTGAGGTAATGAAGTACCAGGATTTGGGGGTGTCACAGTTGCTTGTTATTCCATTGAGTCAGGACAAACTCGACACACTATTAGTCGGGATACGGTAACGATGATTGCAAATGAGAAACACGAGGACGCTGTTATGGATTATTAGAAGTCTAGAGTTATAAATATGTGTGTAGTGACGTAAAACCCTCTTTTGTTTAAAAGGGTAGTCTCTTTGTAAATCCCAACTTTTGTGAAGTTCAATTGCGGGATAGAAATGTAATAACTTTTGGCTATGAAAGCAAGTTGTAAATATTTTCAAACTATGAAGAAGCATATGAATATAATGAAGTTTTCATTTAATATGCTTTGTTATGGTATGAATTGTTATGTGGTGAATAATAATGAAGTAAGTAAATAGATAATAATTAAATTTTATTTATTTAATCAACATAATGTCGCTGAGGAGAAGACAACGTAATAAGGGAGCGGAATCACATAATGATAATCAAGGGGGTTAGAATAACCCTATGCAAAAGTTTGTTAATTTATTAACGGTTGCATTTAACCAAACCGGGGGTAGAATACTCGCGGATCCTAGGTTAGCCAGAATGACTACCTTTAAAGAATTTAAAAGCGTAGGTCCGCCGGAGTTCAAAGGAACGACAGACCCATTAGAAGCCTAGACATGGGTAAAGGAAATAGAGAAGGCGTTTGTTATTAAAAACGTAGGTGAGGCACAAAAGACTTCTTTTATGACTTACATGATAAAAGGGGAAGCCAACTTTTGGTGGGAGGCTCACCAGGGTGGGGCTAGAACAGATGCGGTAGTATGGGAATAGTTCAAGAAGGTTTTCTTCGAGAATTATTTCGCTACAAGCATGCAAGGGATGACAGAGATTAAGTTCTTAGAACTTAAACTAAGAGATATGACAGTTCCCCAGTACGCGACCAAATTCAATGAATTGACAAGGTTTGCTCCACATCAAGTGGACACTTAGGAGAGGAAGGCTCGTAGGTTTGAGCAGGGCCTGAAACCCTGGCTCTATAGTAGGATTTCGGTATTCTAGAGTGTTTCCTATGGGCCATTCTGGAGAAGTTGATTATAGCAGAGGATGGTAATGAGGCGTTGACTCAATACCATAAAGAGAGGAAGAATAATAGCAAGGGAGAGGGAGGAGCCAAGGCAGAGAGTGCTACTGGTAGTGGCAGTATGTTAAAAAGAAAGAATTTTAACTCCGGGAATACTGGAGTGGGACAAAGGGATCCTAAGCGTAAGATAGAAGCATGTAAAACATGTGGAAAGACTCATCTAGGAGTTGGTTTGTTATAACTATGGACAGGAGGGTCATATATCACCCAATTGTCCTAATCCTAAGAAAAACCATGGCTGTTTTGTATATGGGTCGTTGAACCACATGGCAAGAAATTGCCCAAAGAAGGGGTTAGAGGAGAGTAAAAGTGATAGTAGTGGTAAGTTAGCCATTACTAGACCACCATCGTCGGTTAGACCTATGGCCCGTACTTTTAATATGACGGTCCAAGATGCGGTTGCATCAACGGATTTAGTAGCAGGCGTTATTCCAGCCAATACAATGAATGCTTATGTGTTGTTTGATTGGAGTGCTACTTGATCTTTTATAGCATGTGAATTTGCTAAGTGATTAAGTCCATTCCCAAAAGGATTATAAACACCTTTAAACGTTAAGGTAGAGTGTAAGACCCCAACTTTTTATAAATAAAATTGAATTTCCTCTATTTATTATTTTGAAATAGTAAGGGTTGATTTGATTAATGTGGTTAATTATGTGTAAAATGCGCAAATATTATTAAATAAGCAAGTGGTTATAAAATATTCATTATTGTCGGAGAATATTCGTTTGGTCGTGGAATATTATTGCTGTCGGTGAATATTCGTACGACGACGCAGCCTTGTGTGGGCCCCATAACAGAAAACGATTGGATGAAGAAAATGACAAGTATAAGTTTTTTATAAATAACGGCGTAGTTGTTACCGTTAATACTGTTAGAATACCCGGTGGTTAAAACACAGTAATACGCGTTGTTGCACAGTAGCACACGGTATTGCACCAATTATTGATTCTTACGTAAGAAGGAACTACTCAATAATGGTTACAGTAATTACTGTTTAATATTTTATTTTATTGATTCAATAATTGCTACGTTGATATTTTATATTACTGTTGTTTCAATAATTGTCACTACACAATATTTTTCATTATCGGAGAAATAATTCATATTATCTGAATAATATTATTAGATAATATTATTGGCAATGTCTAGAAAGTTCTGTCTAAGGAGAGGTTTGGTCACTTAATTGTGTGCTACTAAGGAGAAATTCTTATTGGAAAGCCCCCTCTTTCTTGGGAACTGTCTGGTTGTCAATATTGTGATTTTGTAATATTATTTGTGAATAATTAATTATTGATTTATATGATGAAAAAAATATTAATTTTATGTGGATATAGATGAAGAAAATTTTTAATGTGACAATTATTGAAAATTAATATTTTATCTTTTTCTGATAAAATAATTCATTTAAATATATTATTATATTTTAATAATATAATAATGATGATATTTTTATAATGAATATGGGATATATGAGTATATGAGGAGAAAAAGTATTTTGTTGCATTAAATGATTAACACATGTTTTGTGTGTCGATGGACCCCATTTCTTGACTGAAATTTGATTACAGCCTGTAAAATCGCCCGTTTTTGGATTTCAGACAATTTCTGTTTGGAATTTAGAAAAACTTTCTTCTACAAAGTTTTAGATAATAAAATTTCCTATAAAAAAGATATGTGGTTTGAATTTTTCTGATAAAAGGGCTATTTATTATGAATTATTGAAGTTCTGAAGTTCCAAAATAATTGATTTTTAGAAGTTTTAAATAATTATATTAACAAAAACATTTTTTACATTTTGTGGGCACCATTTGCACATGTTAATGGCTGAAATCAGATGACTTAGGTGTGTGGAGGAATTTATAAAATATATATTAATATTTTTTTAAATTTTTTACTTTGGTGTTCTAAGCATTTTCCTATAAATAGGGTGCTTAGTTTAGAATTGAAAATCACACCAGAAATAGAAATCTTCTCTCTCTTTCTCTCTCGATATATTGAGCGTATTCTTGTGAGTATTTTGATACTTTGAGTGTTGTTATACGGTGCAAGTATATATTAATACTTTGAGTGTTGTTATACTTTGAGTGTTGATACTTGGTGTCTATTGTATTCTATTAGATTTTTCCCTGTTGAGGTCTAACAATAATTTGTTCTATATTATCTTAGTCATAATATTCTTTACTGGGGTAGTTGAGCTCACCCTTTCCTTTTTGTTCCATTTTTCTTCTCAGGAGGCGAGAATGTAGCGAGTACTAGTTGGGATATGGAATGATGGTTCTAGAAAGATATTTTAGTAGTCCTCACCATTTTTGTAAAATAAAGTATCAATAATTGTTCTGAGGACTTATTTGAGTGTGGATATTGTCTAGAAGATAATAGTTGTATTTTAAACTCACACTTAAGTGTTGTCGTATTTTGCACGACAATTGTATTAATAAAGTTGTAGTTGTTTCTGTACCATTTATTTGGCGACTCAAAATGGGTGATGTATACCTATTTTGGGGGTGTCATAGTTGGTATCAGAGCTTAGGGATATGATCACTGGCGGAGATCGGGGAATAGAATTAGGAGGGGAGAGACGAGTAAATCCTTCGCTAGTATGTCTTACCTAAGCTTATTTGTTGGTTGGTCAGAATATAAGGATATTATGTGATATGTTAATTTCTTTAATTAACCCCTGTTTTATGGCAGTAACTGAGAATGTCGACTGAGAATGTTAACCGTGGGGTAAATGAGACCGTGGAGACACCACTGATTAGACGATGAACGATGAGATATTTAGAAGCTTTTTGCAGTTCATGCAAAACCAAACAAGGGAGACTCCTGTTCAAAATACAGGTAGGAGCAATGGCAACGCACAGCTTGTCACAGCAAGGCAGTTCAAAGAGTTGGGACCACCAAAATTCTGGGGAAAGCCGTATCCGATTAAGGCGGAGACGTGGGTCAAGCAAATTTCCAAGATATTCGATGTCTTGGGATGCACGGAGGAACAGAAAGTTCCATTCGCCACTTTTATGTTCCGTAATGAGGCAGATTACTGGTGGGAATCTGTGAAGCGTACCCATCCTACCGCACTCAATATGTCTTGGGAAATGTTTCAGAAACTGTTCAATGACAAGTACTTTCCTGAAAGTATTCGTCATATGAAGGAGGTAGAGTTTATTAGACTATAATAGAACAACATGACGGTGTCCCAGTACGAGGCGAAGTTCATGGAGTTATCCAGGTTTGCACCTCATTTGGTGGAGAATGAGGAACGTATGACGCAGATGTTTTTGAGAGGTTTGAAACCCGACATACGTCAATATCTCATTTCTCATAAATTTTTTATATATTCAGATGTTGTGAATATGGCTCAGTTATTGGAGCGCGATAATGAGTCAGCTCAATCGAAGAATAACGACCTACAACTCGATGATAATCGTACCGATGGCAACATTCATTAGAACAAGGATAACCATCGTGGAGGAAATTATCGTGCCAGAAATGTTAACCACTTCGGTGGTAATCATGGCCAAGAAAATAGAAGAAATAACTCAAGTGGAAATTTTAAGAAGAGAAGATTTAATGATGACGGGAAGATGTCGGCAGCAGCACCAACACCAGCAACAAATTTTAGGGGAGGAGAACGACCGCCAGTTAGATGCTACAAATACGGAGAGGAGGGACATATAAGTCCAAACTGTCCACAACCTTCCAAGGTATGTTTTAGTTGTGGAAAAGACGGTCACATAGCTCGATTTTATCCTATAGCGAAATCAAGTCCAGATGGGACGGTGGCACCAAAGGCAGATACAGACAAAACAAAGTCGGTGGTTTCAGGAAAAGCGTTTGTCGTTACTGGCCAAAACGCGAGGAACCCGAACGAAGTTAGCACAGGTTAGTTAATTATAAATTCATATGAAGTTTATACCTTATTAAATACCAGTTCTACCCATTCATTTATCTCTCCTGCTTATACTCAACGTTTAAACTTGACTCCGGAGAAAATTAGACTTTGACTTATCTGTTGAAACTCTGTTAGGAGAAACTTTCGTTACATCCACTGTTTATAAATCTTGTTTGATCCAAGTTGGCACCATCACATTACTCGTTGACCTTATTTCTTTAAAGATACTTACTTTTGATGTGATTTTAGGGATTGATTGATTAACAACTCATCATGCCAAAATTGATTGCTTTCGTAAGGTTGTTAATTTTCATATTCCTAAGCAACCTGATGTATTTCTTGAAGAATTTCTTGCCTTACTCCCAAAGTGTGACATTGAATTTTGTATCGACTTTGAACCCGGTATAAAACCCATTTCTAAAATCTCATATCGAAAGGCTCCTATTGAACTTCAGGAGTTAAAAATTCAACTATAGAGTTTGGTACCCGAGCCTCTATCTGGTGACTTCCTTTGTGGAATGCACCGAAGCCAGACTCTCCGTATGGGACGCCATATTTGTGTGGTAGTAAACTGAAAGGTACCATTGTGACGTGCTATCCAAGATTGGGATATGAGTCATAGTTTAGAGCAACCTAAGTCAGTAATCGAAATACGTAGCTTTCTAGGCTTAGTTGGTTACTATCAAAGATTCATGGAAAGACTTTTTCAAATCCCTACTCCATTAACTCAGTAGACTTAAAAAGATACAAAATTCGAACGGACTGAGGAATGCGAGAAGAGCCTTCAAGAACTCAACATGTGGCAACGGCATTGGCTCGAGCTGTTGAAAGATTACGATCATACCATCCAATACCATCCTGGAAAAATGAACGTGGTAGCTGACGTGTTGAGTAGAAAATCGTATGTGGTTACGAGTGAGATGTTTTTAACAAAAAGACCCATTTCGTATGACTTACAAATGATAGAGATAGAGTTAAAGACTCTATGGATCACATGATGATATACGAGTAAAATTAACTTTAATCGATAAAGTTAAAACCGCTCAAGCTACACACCGGAGCTGATGAATATGAAGAAGGAGGTGCAAGAAGTTGTTACTTCAAAAGCGAGAATCGGCGATGTGAGGAAAGCTCAAACCTTCGATTTATTAGTCCATTTGAAATCCTCGATCGAATAGGAACTGTGGCCTATAGACTCGTTTTACTGCCAAGTATGTCGCGTGTTCATAACGTTTTTTACGTATCGAAGTTACGAAATTATGTGGACGACCCGAATCACGTTATTGAGTTAGAACCAGACGAAATAGCCAAAGATTTAACGTACGAGGAGGTACCTGTCAAGATCTTGGATAGGAAGGAGCATGTCCTACATACAAAGGTCATACCGCAACTTAAGATTTTCTGGAGGAACCATGCTATTAAAGAAAATGACCTGGGAGTTGGAAATGGAAATAGAAACAGAAATGAAAGCGAGGTACCCTCACCTTTTCGAAACACCAGGTACGTACGTCAATTTCGAGGACGAAATTTCATAAGAAGGGGAGGTTGTAAGACCCCAACTTTTTATAAATGAAATTGAATTTCTTCTATTTATTATTTTGAAATAGTAAGGGTTGATTTGATTAATGTGGTTAGTTATGGGTAAAATGCGAAAATATTTTTAAATAAACAAGTGGTTAGAAAAAATTCATTATTGTCGGGGAATATTCGTTTGGTCGTGGAATATTATTACTTTTGGGAAATATTCGTACGACGGCGCAGCCTTGTGTGGGCCCCATAACGGAAAGCGATTGGATAAAGAAAACGACAAGTATAAGTTGTTTATAAATAACGGCGTAGTTGTTACCGTTAATACTGTTGGAATACCCGGTGGTTAAAACACAGTAATACGCGTTGTTGCACAGTAGCACACGGTATTGCACCAATTATTGATTCTTAAGTAAGAAGGCACTACTCAATAATGGTTACAGTAATTACTGTTCAATATTTTATTTTATTGATTTAATAATTGCTACGTTGATATTTTATATTGCTGTTGTTTCAATAATTGTCACTACACAATATTTTTCATTATCGGAGCAATAATTCATATTATCTGAATAATATTATTAGATAACATTATTGACAATGTCTAGAAAGTTCTATCTAAGGAGAGGTTTGGTCACCTAATTGCGCTCTAGTAAGGAGAAATCCTTATTGGAAAGCCCCATCTTTCCTGAGAAATACATGGTTGTCAGTATTGTGATTCTGTAATATTATTTGTGAATAATTAATTATTGATTTATATGATGAGAAAAATATTTATTTTATGTGGATATAGATGGAGAAAATTTTAATGTGACAATTGTTAAAAATTAATATTTTATCTTTTTTTGATAAAATAATTCATTTAAATATATTATTATATTTTAATAATATAATAATGGTGATATTTTTATAATGAATGTGGGATATATGAGTATATGAGGAGAAAGAGTATTTTATTACATTAAATGATTAACACAAGTTTTGTGTGTCGATGGACCACATTTCTTGACTGAAATTTGATTATAGCTTGTAAAATCGTCCGTTTGTGAATTTCGGTCAATTTCTGTTTGAAATTTGGAAAAACCTTCTTCTGCAAAGTTGTTGATAATGAAATTTCCTATGGAATAGAATGTGGTTCGAATTTTTGTGATAAAAGAGCTATTTATTATGAATTATTGAAGTTTCGAAGTTCTAAAATAATTGATTTTTGGAAGTTTTAAATAATTATATTAACAAAAATGTTTTTTACATTTTGTGGGCACCATTTGCATATGTTAATGGCTGAAATTAGATGACTTAGGTGTGCGAAGGAATTTATAACATATATATTAATATTTTATTAAATTTTTTACTTCGGTGTTCTAAGCATTTTTCTATAAATAGGGTGCTTAGGTTTGAATTGAAAATCACATCAGAAACTGAAATCTTCTCTCTCTTTCTCTCTCGATATATTGAGTGTATTCTTGTGAGTATTTGATACTTTGAGTGTTGTTATATGGTGCAAGTTACCTTCAGCACTATATTCAGTATTCTAGTCAGAAGTACTGTCTTTTTCGAGGTAATGGATGTTATTATTTTTTATAAATGATATTATTTCTTTCAATATCATTATATCAGAATATTAGTAAGATTTTTCTTGTGAAATTCTTATCTTTTCATGTCGGGGTTACTAGTCATGAGTTAGTATTCACGAGTTACTATTTATGAGTTACTATTCACGAATTACTATTCACGAGTACAATTCATAAAGCATGCTGATTTTTCTTGTAAAATTTCTACCTTTTGGTGTCGGAGTTACTATTCACGTATACGACACTATTCACGTATATGGCACTATTCATGAATACGACACTATTCATAGAAAAATTAAATTTTCTTTTGTATGTCCAATATTGTCTGTTATGGTTCCTATCTTTGATTGGATCTATGTTTTGATCTTCATTTTTGAATTCTGCTCCACAATAGTTTATTATGGAGTATTTTTAAACATGGATAAACCGAAGTACGAATCCTTACTATTTGTTCTTTTGTCTCACTGGATTCGTTTTCTTTAAAATATATTTTTTTATCATCCTTAGTCTGAAATGATGATATTATTGAATATCTTTGGAATGTAGTGGAAAGATAAATGATTTCTTGATGTATATCTTTGGGCCGTAGTGCAAAGATGAACAAGTGTTGAGATGAACATGACCGACTGATTAATATCTTTGGCCTGTAGTGCAAAGATGACTATTTGATTCAAGATGTATATTGATTGATGTTACAGGGATAAAATATCGATGATAGACTTTTAAATTCATAGATGATAGTAGATTTCATCTTCTACTTAACTCTTCTAATGAATTATTATTTCCGCTGCGAATATTGATTTAAAATTTGTTGTCTATTGTATTCTATTAGATTTTTTCCTGTTGAAGACTAACGATAATTTGTTCTATATTATCGTAGTCATAGTATTCTTTACTGGGCTAGTTGAGCTCACCCTTTCCTTTTTGTTCCATATTTCTTCTCAGGAGGTGAGAATGTAGCGAGTACTAGTCGGGATATGGAATGATGGTTCTAGAAAGATGTTTTAGTAGTCCTCACTATTTTTGTAAAATAAAGTATAAATAATTGTTATGAGGACTTATTTGAGTGTGGATATTGTCTAGAAGTTAATAGTTGTATTTTAAACTCACATTTAAGTGTTGTCGTATTTTGCACGATAATTGTATTAATAAAGTTATAGTTGTTTCTGTACCATGTATTTGGCGACCCAAAATGGGTGATGTATACCTATTTTGGGGTGTCACATAGAGAATGAGGAAATAACTTTCGTTAATTATATTCATTGAAATTGTTTCATGGATAATAGAAGTAAGTATCGGTAGATAAGTACCGATAAAGTTGGGAAAATTTGAAGTAATTCTCGATACGAATAGGTTGATTAACCATAGAACTTTAATAAATTGTCAAACGAAAAGTATGAATCTTCAGTTTTCTAAGAAACCCAAGGTAGTAATTTACGGTAATAAATCACCGGAACTTTCTTGTTGTCTAATCATGACGGAATCTAGAAGGATGTTAAGATAAGTTTAGGCTATGGTACAATCGTAACCTTAGATGGTTGACATATGGGAGCTGGGCTAAACAATTCCTTCAGAGAGTGAAGGTATATACAAAATTGACAACCGATCTAACTCACTATGATGGCAGTGTAGATGAGACGGGAACTTATTTGTTGGTTGTTTGTGGGAAACCACTCAGAGTATCATATGGACTACTAGCAGAGAAGCGATATGTGTTGAGTCCTAGAGAAGTAATAAGAAGAAGATTAGAATGTAAATCATCAAAGATGATGAACGTATTAAGTAAGACATCTCGATATGTCATGAAGCTGTAAGCCGGTAATTAAAGTAGGTCACGTAAACTTAGGTGAAAAGAACGCGAACCCTAAGAAGTAAAGTTAAGTAAACCAATGCATAAGTCAAATATATGACTAATTGGTTAGCGGTTAAGAATAAATACCCATTGCCCAGGATCGATGATCTATTTTTGATCAGTTGAAATGGGAAAATAATTTTTCTAAGATAGATTTGCGTACTGGGTATTGTCAGTGGAACGTAAGGAAGGAGGTACCTATGACGACGTTCATAACTCGTTATAGTTATTACTAGTTTTTGGTTATGTTGTATGGGTTGACTGATGTACTGAAGTTCAACTTTTCGTAAGGGGCGCCAAGCAAGAAGGTGGCAAATTGCTAGGTACGTTGGAAATGAGAAGTGATAAACATAGTTTTTAGGAACTAAAAAGGGAAGGTTAATTGAGGCACCTGTATTATCCTTATTAGATGATACGAGAAATTTTGTAGTGTATCTTGATGTTTCGCATAGATGACGAGATTACGTGCTCATGTGGCATGGAAAGGTCATTGTGTATACATCACACTAATTAAAGGATTATGAGGAGGTTTATCCTACTTATGATCTATAATTGACAGCTGTAGTTTTTGAATTAAAAATCTGAAGATAGTATTTATACGGGGAGAAAGGTGAGATATACACGGACTCTAAGAGTCTGAAATATATCTTCACACAGAAGGAGTTGAATATGAAGTAGAGAAGGTGAATAGAATGGATAATAGATTACGACTGTGATATGTTATATCAATAAGGGAAGGTAAATGTAGTAGCCGACGCGTTAAGTTGGAAGGGTAGGGAAAGCTATTGATATTAACGACTCAGAATGAGTTAATAACGGAAATGGCAAAAACGGAGTTAGAAGTTAAATTACGGAATGAAGTGGTAGAAATGTTATTCACAATGTAGACTCAATCCATGATAATGGAACGAGTTAAGTAAGTACAACTAGGTAACGAGGAATGCAAACGAATGAAGAAGAGGATGCATGATAAAGAGAAGATCAAGTATCATCTCGTTTTGAAGGAGGAATTTGAGTTTCATATAATTTCGAGTTAAAAGAAGGACTAATAAAAGGAAGATAGCGTAATATTTTAGTAAGTGTTTAACTTCCAACTCAGATTATTGATAGGAAGGGACGGGTCTTGAGAAGTAAGATAATACCTTCGGTAAAGGTGAATTAGAGGAACCGTGAATTGAACTGCGGTGGTCCCAGCTCCTTGAACTGCTTAGCGGTGACCAACCGTGAGTTACCATTAACTCCACCTGCATTATGAACATGAGTCTCTCTCATTTGGTATTGCATGAATTCTAAAAAGTTCCTAAATATACCATCGTTCGTCATTTGGTCGGTGTTGTTGTTTACACGAGGATTATTGCCTTTCTGATGCACATTATCCTGGTTATTGATTGGCGGTGACTCAACGGTCTCATGTGCTCCATTGCTTATCTAAATATTTTTAGATGCCATTCTCAAACATTGTCACAAAATAAGGGTTAATTGACATGCCACATATTATTCCTATATTTTGACCGACCAGTTAAATAACAAATACGCTTAGGTAGGTCATACTAGCGAAGGATTTATCCGTCTCTCCCCTCCTAGTTCTAGCCTCAAATCTCAGCCAGGGATCATATCCCTAAGCTTTGATACCAACTGTGATGCCCCCAAAATAGGTATACATCACCCATTCCGAGTTACCAAATACATGGTGCTTAATTCAAATACAAACTTAATTTATACAACTACTAAGTGTCGTGCAGAATACGACGAAACATAAGCTGTGAGTTTTAATACAAATATTGTCTCCTAAACAATATCCAAACTCAAAATAAGTCTTTATTACAATTATTATCACACTATTTTATAGAGTAATGAGGACTACTATAGCAACCATCTGGACCGTCACTCCATTCCCTGACTAGTCCCAGCTATATTCTCATTTTTTGAAGAGAATAATGAAAGAAAAGGGTGAGCTCAACTAGTCCAGTAAAGAATATTATGACTAAGATAATGCTGAATAAATTATCCTTAGCCTTCAACAGTATAACAACTGAAAGAATACAATAGACAACAAGTTTAACTGTAGCGGAACAATCAATGCATTAGAAGAGTCAAGTAGAGCATGATATCTACTATCTTCTGTGATTTAAAAAAGGTTATCATCGATTTTATCTCTGAGACTCAGCTTAATAAATAATCCACATCACTGAATTATCCATGCACTACGGGCCAATGATATTCATTACTATCACATCCACGAATTATCCATATACTACGGGCCAAGGATATTCTTGTTATCACCAATGGTCATGATCATGTCAAACAACAATTCATCTTTGCACCCTTGGCCGAAGAGAACACATGGTCATGATCATACCAACATCTGTCCATCAATACATTACGGGCCAATGAGGACTTTTATCATATTATTTGCAACATTACAGGTCATGATTATACCGAATAATCCCTGGTCATAATCATACCAATCAATAGTCCATTTATGCACTACGGGCCAAAGATGACTTTTATCACAATATAAATATGTGGATGATGACAATGGTATAAGCATTAATCAAATGAAATCAAGGATAAATATTAAAGACTTTAAATTTATCCAGAGTTTAAAAATATCTAAATTGTCAACATGATAACTGTTTTGTGGAGTAAAATCCAAGAATAATATTGTATCAAAAATGATTTGGACAGAAAGAAATTAATTTTTGTCATGAATAATACCCCGGGTGATAGTACCCTAGTGAATAGTACCCTATGAATAGTACTTCATGAATAGTGCCGTACATATGAATAGTGCCGTACATATGAATATTGCCGTATAAATGAATAGTACCCATGAATAGTACTCCGACATAAAAAACTTAAAAATGAACAAGAATGTTCAGATAAATATACTTGTGAAACGATACTAGATGAAGTATAAATTTCAAGGATATTCTACTAATTTCAAGGAGTATAGAAGCAATACCTAACAAAATAAGTGTAGAATTTGGAATCTAAAATGAAATAATATTACTTACATACTACAGAGTAAGGAAGAAAATATTATTTCTTATGAATATTGAACAAAAATAACATCTCTTATAACTGTTGAACTAAAATAATATTCCTTACAAATATTGAACAAAGATAATATTCCTTACGAATATTAAATGAAGATAATATTTCTTACGAATTTTGAATGAAATAAAATTTCTTACGAATGCGAAATATAATATCATAAGCGAATATGAAATAAATAACACCCCTTACCTTAAAAAGAGGGCACTTCTGACTAAAAAGGGTGGAGATATTCTTGAAGAAAAACTTGCATTGTTTTCTACACTCAAAGCTTCCTTAAACTCAAAAGAAATACACTTAATATTATAGAAGAAGAATTTTCTGATTTTGGTGTGATTTCCATTTCTAAATTGAGCATCCTATTTATAGGAGAATGACATTATACTATTTGGATGCACGGTAAGAAAAAAAATCACGGACTGCACAGTAACTTATTCACGAATTTCTGACGAATTTTTTAATTTTACTATGCAGCACTATACAAACACTATGCAGACACTATGCATAATAAAATATAATATATTCTATTTTTCATAAAAAACAAAACTTCTTATATAACAATAGTACTCCCCCTGTGATCCCAGATTCCCCCCCCTAAATCATTATATATATATATATATATATATATATATATATATATATATATAATAAAACTGAGATAACTTCTCCCGACAGTTTTAAAAATGGGCAAGTGGGGGTTCATATAATAAGTCAAATTTATAATAAATACTTCATAAAAATTCTCTCTATTTATCTCAATTCACTTGGCTTCACAAAACATATTTTTAAACAACAATTATTCATCAATAATATAACTTGCAATATTAACAACCAGATCATTCCCAATAAAGAGGGGGCTTTTCGATAAGGATTTCTCCCTATTGACGCGTAATTAGGTGACCAAACCCCTTTCCTCGACAAAACTTTCTAGACATTATCAATAATACAAATAATGATATGAATAACTTTGTCTTCTCAATTATTGATTTAATAATATAAAATATTGTGATAATAATTGAGTCAATAACGTGAGATACTATGCAACAATTATTGTAGCAATAATTGAGTATAATTGAGTGACTTCTCACGTAAGTATCAATAATCAATACCGTGTGCTACTATGCAACCACACGTATTACTGTACTTTTATCACCGGGTATTTTAACAGTTAACGATAAAACTTTCGTCGTTATTTTTATAAAAAGGTATTTCTGTCATTTTCTAACTCCGACAGTAATTCTGTTGTGGGGTCCGCCAATGATTGTGTCGTCGTACGAATATTCTTTCATAAAACGAGTATTCTCCGACCAATCGAATATTTTATGACAACTTGCTTACTTTGTAAAATTTATAAATATTACCCACAACTATAACATAATATCAAATCCACACCAAAACATTCAAAATGATATTTAGAGAAAATTAATTTTTATTCATAAAAGTTGGGGTCTTATAGTGGAGGTGGGGGTGGGGAGGGTGAGGGCAGGGGGTGGGAGGCGTATACATAATCACTGAATATTTTTTTTAAGAGTGGGGGTGGGGGTTGGGTTGTGGGGTGTTTACATAATTAAATTTTACTTAAATATTTTATATTTCCTATATTACCCTCTGTTTATAAATAGATAAAGTTAATATAAGGACAAAATAATTAATTTATATTCGTAAATTAAGATTAACTAGAGGAACAGAACCATGTAAAATTGAGCTTATTGAATATGTAAATATAGGTGGAAAGAACTTTTGATTTTGGTTTGGAATGAAATATGGGTCAAAAAATGGTTAACCGGGTTGGACGTATTTTTTAAAAAAAAAATATAGTTCCAAACTTTACCCAACTTAAATAAATAAATATAGTTAAGTAACCCATTTGGTTCTAGTTAATATAGGTTGACCCAACAGTTAACTAACTTTATTGCCAATTTTTGTCGCCGCCACCATCACTTGCAACAACAACTGCAACCAACTGCAAAAAGGAGAGCATGCAATAGACGACAAATATTGGAGTAGCAGCGGGCAGCAGGTGATGAGTGATTTTCATACCTGCGAATCGGTTACTTTTCAAACCTAAGTCTTTGCTTCTTCGGGTATTTTTAGGAGCATTTTTACTTATTTTTGTTATTTTTGTTCAGGGATACAGTGTCCATTTGAGAACAGGGATATTAAGACAAGATGAGAAAAGTCAGCCTAAAGTGAACATGTTCGCCAGGGCGCATATTTTATGCTCTAAATACTTGATGGGGCACATGTTCGCTGGGGCGAGAAACCTAAGATGAAAACTTCACCAAGGTGAAGTACGCGGATGACGACTTAAAGTTTCCTTGTTTGAATATGATTTTGGAGATTTTTGGGCGAAGATTTGGGATACATTTTGGTAAGACAAAGGAGGCTTATACAGGGGTAAATTCAACTTTAAAAAGAGGATTATTCATCATCATGAGGGGAAAGACCTAGTTTGACATCACAGATTGGAGAGGGAGTCCAGTAAAATGAACACAAGGCGAACGTGAGGAAGAGTAGCGCTTCATACTTACAGGTTTTATTCTCTTCGATCATCGTTAATCTTGTATTCAATATGTTACTCTTTATGTGGATTTTGGTTGTATATTCGATTATGTTGAACTAATTTTCTATTTAAGTCTACGATGGATCTTTTTTTGTAACGAAGATTGACATGCTTCTATATTAATTCATTGAGACTATTTCCAGATTTGTCTACTAGGGTTTATGCTTAATTAATAAACTGCTTGATCACCAATTACTTGATAATCTATATGAACTCGAGAGATGAGTATTTGTTTAGACCTAATCATAGTAGCATGTGATTGTGATTTTCATATGATGATGTGATTCATAATTTATGCTTAGGATAGAGATATACCTACGCATTGCACGTAATCTTGCAAGAACTGGTGATACAATCTTCTTTAATTATAATTCACATAGAGATATAGTGGATTAGTTAATTAGGGTGTTCTACTTAATTCTATCATTAGTGGATTTAAGTTGATATGAGAAAAATGCATTGAGAAATGGTTATATCTACTGTGGTGTTCTTGATTAACAGTCTAAAATAGTTAAATTTGAGTTAAAAGGAAGTATGTCATTCTAAGTGCAACATCAAGTGAAATTGTAGACTTAAATCTCCAATACCCAATTAAAAGTGTGTGGTAGTTAGTTGGGTTGAATTCATTAGTAGTTCCATAAGTTTCACATATTTGATCTTTAGTTTAATAAAATTGAGATAATATAAAATTGGTAATTGTTAGGATAAAATTCAGTTATTTTCTCCATGGGAACGATACTCGACTCATCACTTTATTTCTTGTTGACCACGTATACTTGCATGTTGTATGTAGTTAGATTTTGCCCAACAAATTTTTGGCGCTGTTGTCGGGGAACATAATTGTTTTTATTACTTGCAATATTAATTTAATTAAATCAATTTTAGTTAAAAATTTATATTTTTGTGTTATTTCTTAATTCAGGTACTCTCGAGTAGTGCATGCAAACTTGATCAAAGAAGTCTGAATTGTTACCTTATAAGGATGATATTGACAAACGATTTCAGAGGTTGAGTAAGTGGATAGAGAAAACTCGGGAAACACTTGAAACTCCGGGCAACATGGCTGAAGAAGATCAGAAAGCACTTCGGGACTATGCCACTCCGCGGGTTACAAAAATTCATCGAGTATTGCCAGGCCTACCATTAATGCTAACAATTTTGAGATCAAGCCCGATAAAATACAAATGGTTCAGAATACTTGTCAGTTTGGGGGTTTACCGAATGACGACCCAAATGATCACATTGTCAGCTTTATAGAAATCTGTGATACATTCAAGTGCAATGGTGTGGCAGATGATGCTATTAGGCTGAGGTTATTTCCGTTCACTCTTAGGGATAAGGCAAAGGGTTGGCTCCATTCTCTACCACCGGGGTCAATTACCATATGGAATGATTTGGCACAGAAATTTTTGGCCAAGTTTTTCCCGCAAGCGAAAACAGCGAGGTTGAGAACTGAGATTTCGACATTTGAACAACAGCAGGGTGAATCATTGTATGAAGCTTGGGAGAGGTACAAAGAGTTATTGATAAAATGTCCACACTATGGACTACCTAAATGGATGTAGATGAATACTTTCTACAATGGGTTAGGTAGTCACATACGGACCAGCATTGACATAACCTCGGGGGGAGCTTTCATAGCTAAGAAGTTCGTGGATGCTTATGAATGACTAGAAACCATGCCAGCAAACAAGTATCAGTGGCCGACTGGTAGATTGGCACAACCCAAAGTAGTTGGAATTTTGGGAGTAGATTCTGTGACATCTCTCTCAGCTCAAATAGCAGCCCTATCAAAGAAGATGGATGCACTCTCAGGAGTGAATATGCAACAAGTAGCATTTGTGTGTGAGTTATGTGCAGGGGAGCATCCAACGAAATAATGTGTAATTAATCCGACCGCAGTACAATTTGTGGGTAGTTATAATCGGCCACCAAAAATCAGAACACCTACAAATTGGGGGCAAGGAACCATCCTTACTTTTCATGGAGCAATAATCAGAATCAGAATCAACAACAAGCTCCACGATCATCATACCCCCCTGATTTTCAAAATTAGCACCAACAGTTAGCTCCGCAACATGAGAAGAATTCAGATTTGGAGGACCTACTTATGAAATACATAACAGGTAATAAGGCGGCTATGAAAACTCAGGTGGCTGCAATTAAAAATCTAGAGACTCAAATGGGACAACTTGCAAGTGCTTTGAACAATAGACCTCAAGGGTCTTTGCCGAGCGACACCGAAAAGAATCTCATGGGAGGTCAAGAGTAATGTCAAGCTGTTACACTTCGGAGTGGAAACCAGTTAGTTGGGTAAAGTGCAAAAGGTTTAATGCCAAGGGAAGATGCTAAGGAAAGAGAACCAAAAATATTTGAAGAGAAAAAGGGTGAAGAAAGACCAGTGGCTAAGGAACCGATAGTTATTGTACCAGTTGTCTATCCACCACCACCTTTTCAACAACGGGTTCAAAAACATAAGTTATATAAACAGTTCTCCAAATTCCTAAAAATTTTCAAGAAGCTACAAATAATCATTCCATTTGCAGAAGCCCTAGAACAGATGCTTAGTTATGCTATGTTTATGAAGGGTATTTTGTTAAGAAAGAAAAAATTGGAGGATTATGAAATAGCAGCATTGACAGAGAAGTGTAGCGCGGTTTTGCAAAGGAAGTTGCCCCCGAAGTTGAAGGATTTGGGTAACTTCACAATTCTTTACACTATTGGGAGCATGTTCTTTAACAAGTGTTTGTATGACTTGGGTGCAAGCATTAATATATTGCCGTTATCAGTTTACAGTCAGTTGGGTTTGCTGGCACCAAAACCAATGAATATCTTGTTATAACTTGCGGATAGTTCAATTACATACCCGAGGGGAATTGTGGAAGATATACTTGTGAAAGTAGACAAGTTCATATTTCTAATTGACTTCATCATCCTTGATTATGAAGAAGAAAAGGACATTCCGATTATTTTAAGGAGACCATTCTTAACAACTAGGAGGACTCTCATCGATGTGCAAAAAGGAGAAGTGACTATGAGAGTTCAAGACCAAGAGGTCACGTTTAATGTATTCAAAGCTATGAAATTCCCTATAGATGAGGAGGAATGTTTGAAAATGGATGTGGTTGAGAAAACGGTGAGTGAAGATTTGATGCGAGGCATGAATAGGGACCCGTTGGAAAACACATTACTGGGAGATGTTGACCTAGACATTCCCGAATTGATTGAGTATTTGCACATGTTGGATGCGTTACTTAGAGTGAGCAGATTCAGGATTCCATTTAAACCATTAAAAACTACAGAAAAATCGTCGATACGGATGAAACCTTCACTAGAGGAACCACCCACACATGAACTCAAACCTCTTCCTACGCACCTCAGGTATGCATTTTTGGGTAATTTGATGAGTGGGATTTATACCCACGAATGAGATCCTTTATTGCTTAAGAAGTTGCTTATTCTTTGTTATTTATATAGCTTTTATATATTTTGTTATTATTTTACTTAGTCTTTGTGTTGTAGGGCTTATTAGGTCATTTCCAGCTTTAAAGGGCAAAAAAGGTCAAATTTATCATACTGGCGTTGCAGCGCCGATGCTAGGCTTAAAACTGGCGCTGCAGCGCCCCCACCTAGCCAACTGTGATATCGTCTCAGCGCTGCAGCGCTCCAGTTCCTTTATAAACTGGCGCTGCAGCGCCACTTCTGGTCTTTTTGTGCTGACTTAACGCTGCAGCGCCAGTCCAAAGCTTAAACTTGGCGCTATAGCACCACCTCCGGTGCCCAGGCAGAGATTATGTAACACCCCGAAATCCGATCTATTTTCACACCCGGATTCCGTACGTCATGGTCCCACTTCTTACCAAACATACATCATTATATAGTTAAATATAATAACATACATTCTCAAATCCCAGGTTCTAATACCTTATAACCTCATTCATTACAAATAATGATAATTACATTATTCTTTACATCTTACAAGAGTGACTTTCATCCGCCACCAAGGATACATATCAGTTCATTAAACTATTCTATAGTTCAATTACACTATTCTACATTACAAGTATTCGCTTGATCTTCACGTACATTCACATACTGAATGGCACTTCGTCTGGATACCAATCAGCTTGATCTTTACGGGATCCTTAAGTTCTTTCTAACATCGTTTGTTAAAAATGTTTTTATTTAAAGCAAGTGTGAGCATTCAATTGCCCAATAAGTCATAGCAGTTGAATAAATAACTTCAAGAATTCAAACATTCTTTTAAGACTTCAATAACCGAACAAAAGCTATGAAGCAGCTTGAACAATAGGAATAATCCCGATTCCTATCATTTTAAAACATTCAACACATACTCTTTACACTACTTTCATTCTTCTACCTTTTTCCATATGTATCCTGTCTGGCTAGAATCATTAACACAGACTTAACAATAACGTTTCACGTATAAACAGAACATACTCATATTGAACAGCTCAATCACAGAACAGTTCATCTCATAGAAACACCGAAGTGTTCAAATTATGGTACAAGGCCTCATACATACTACTGCCTTGCACATATCTCGCACATATGCATATAGACAAGACTTCTCAAGTTCAACATCTGAGAAGTTTAAGAAGCTAGCATTCATATAATATGAATGAAGTTAGAAAACTTGCCTTACGTATAGCTACATCTTACGCTGAACTGCTCATTCCAATTCCTTCAAAACACATAAGGAAATAACACGTACACCACTTAGTCATATACTTGACTTACACATTGGTTTAAACTTAACTTTACTTCTTAGGGTTCTCGTTCTTGTAATTTAAGTTTATGCGACCAACTTTCATTACCGGCTTATGGCTTCATGACATACGGAGATGTCTTATTCATACATTCATCATCTTTAATGATTTACATTCTTATCTTCTTCTTATAACCTTTCTAGGGCTCAATACACATCGCGTCTCTGCTAGTAGTCCATATGGTACTCTGAGTGGTTTCCCATAAACAACTAACAAACAAGTTCCCGTCTCATCTACACTGCCCATAACACTGAGTTAGATCGGTTGCCAGTTTCGTATATACCTTCACTCTCTGAAGGAATTGTTTAGCCCAGCTCCCATATGTCAACCATCAAAGGTTATGATTGTACCATAACCTAACTTATTTTAACTAATCCGAACCATTAAATTATAGCGTTCATTAAGTCAACTTCTTATTCCTTATGGCTTTCTGGCAACTAAATGCCATACCTTAGGATTCATTCTTTATCGTTCAAGTTATACAGTCTTTTGTATACTCAAAGAGATCATTCAAGTTAATCATTAACTCGGCTTCGTTACATTAACGTCATTGTCTTAATTCAGTCCTTTACCATTCAAGGTTTAATCATTGATCTTTATTATCTTACGGTCAACCATACACGGGGTACATGATCCGCCCATTTAATATTTGCGTACACTCAAACCTCACGTCGGCTAAAGTGTTTAACGCTTACATTTTATTATAATACTACTTTCGTCAATGTTCAAGTCATACAACCATTGTACACTTAGAACGTTCGTCCCACACGAATATGATTTACGAGAATCGTTTACGTATTCAACGTTCACGTTGCTCGTCTCTTAATCTCTCATTCAACCTTTACTCAAGGTTTCAATTGCATTCAATCGTTATCCAAAACATGAACCCCATGTTCATTATTCTTTCTTAATGTCGAAGCCATACTTTTCGTTGTATGCTAAGACCGATCGTTCATCGCAACTGTGTTGCGTTCACAGTGTCTAAACGCTTTACACTTTAACTCTCATAATGACATCATAACATCGAAATGTTATACATCATCCTCATCACTCAATGTCTAAGGAATCACAATCATAGCAATCCCACACGTTCGTTTATCGCGACTACGGTCCCTGGACATTGGTTACGTAACCCGCGTTTATATTCTTTTTCTTTTAATCTCGTTTAATCTTTCCGTTCAACCTTTACTAAAGGTTTAACTCACTTACTTCAATGTTATTTTAGGTGAACTATATGTTCATACTTCTTTCTTGCACATCCCCTAGTAATTGAGCACTTAAAAGCTCATTACTGGGCCTTGCCCTACACCGGCACTGCGGCGCCGATTTCCTTCCTTCCTTTCGCGCTGCGGCGTGAGCCTATGTCATCTTCTTCCTCGGTCTGGCGCTGCGGCGTCGAGTCCTTCACTAACTCTCGCGCTGCGGTGCCAATTAACAGTGCATGATACCCTGAGCTCATGCTGCGGTGTCGCCTCCCAAGGCTCAGCTGGCGCTGCGGCGCAGAGCACAAAACCTAGAAAATTTTCTAAGTATTGAATCAAGTTTGAGACGCGTAGTTCCCGATCTCATAACTTCTTCGTTATAACTCCGAACTAGGTCATTCCAAAGCTATTCTCTTCTTTATCTTACGTACTTTAATACCCTTTAGATAGAACTTCGTTCTAAATTCATTAACGTGCCATTAGATTGGCTTAATCTTCACCCTTCGTTCATTTTCACGTTTTTAACTCTCTTCGTTCGTTCGTCCGTAATTCGGTCATCCGAACTCTGAACTCGTTCGTTCTTGAGTCCAGGACTCACGTTTTCTACGTTCTCTTACTTTCTTATAAAACCCTACACCTTCAGGTTCATTTACTAACTTTCTAATTCTCATTCGTCTTTTACAAAATTTTCGCCATAACTTCATTATAGCTAAGTTTAATCCGTTCTTCATGAACTTTTCTATCGTTCCTACCCAAGCAATAAGCAACTAACTTATATGTGATGGTTTTAAACTTATGAACAATAATTATACTACGATGGTTTTAAATTTGTCCATCAACAACGTTCTTCGCGTTCTTTGCATGTTCTTCGTGTTCTTCGTTCGTTCTTCATTTTTAATCGATATTTTGGATTACGATTTCACTTTTTCTTGGAACTTGATGTTATAGAATACCATTCCTTACTTATTTCACCTACTCATTTATATAATCCACTCGAATCGTTCTAATTCATTACGAATCTTATACTTCCTTAAGAAATTTATAAACTAAACTTATAATTCTTATTTCTTCGTTTCTTCATGATTTCAACCATATAAAATCGTTCTTATCATCTTTTACTTCCTATTCTCGTTAAGCTATGTTTTTAACATATAAAACTTAAAGAAAATTTATAGGAGACTAAGTTTCGGATTACCTTTCTTCTTTAATCTCCTTCCGTCGGACAAAGTTTGCTCATGAGCAAGCTTTTCCTCTTCCTTTTCCTCTTCTTTCTCATCCGCAATCTCTCTCTCTCTCTCTCACAAATGTTGTAGGATTTTCAAAATCCTAAAAAAATGATTTAAGCTTTCTATTTATAGAAAACCAAGGCCAGGGGAAAAATAGTCATTTCGCCCCCCAAACCTCCTTACTATTCATTACTTAAGCACTAAGTTAACTTACTCACCACTTAACTGAAATTAGTATGCATACAAGCCAATCATGTTTGATGATAAAGCATATACTTTGTAGCAATCTTATTCATTTATTAATAAAAAGTATTAATTTATCAAAAGCTTTTAATTATCTACATGATGCTGCTTTATCATATGTGATAAACTCACAGTTTTAAGCAATGCTTTTAAAATAATGATGATGATCATTCTAATGAGATCTAAATTCTTAGAAAACTTAAAACTAAAATAGTTCCCAATCGTTGGATTACTGAATTGGGGTTTAGTGAATTCGGATAGATTGGTGCATACGTTGCATGCTCATTGGATGAGGATGATTGATCTCATGATCATTTGTGTGGAGTCACTAAAGTAAGTATGTAGGTGCTTATTAAAGAATAAGTTCACTGAACGTGGCTCGCTAAGGAATACTTAATGAAGTTTTACTTGCCTGTCAATAGGAATTCCTATAGTGATAGTAGTATAAGTGATCTTTGAACTTGAGATCGTCATAGTATCTTGTGTATGATGAGCTATACTTTAACTTATTTCTTAAGACCCTTAGGGTATATCAAAGGGTATGCTTGGGTATAATAAGTTGTACATGGAGATAATGTATGATCAATAAAGAATCTATCACTTCTAGTAACAGAAGAGAAATGTCCTATGTGATTCGATAAATGACAACACAGTAGTCCTTGGCCAAGACAGAATGAAATTAGAAATAAGTTTCTAATTTATATTATTTGAAGTTGTGCATTTAAGAGTCGAAATACATATAATTAAATAAAATAAGATTTGACAGTAATTCCATGTCTTATATTTAATTGGGACATTGTATGGTGGAAGAATTAAATTGTACAATAACTATTTACTCAAAAGTTCTTTTATGATTAATGTTGAAATATATATTATCTAAAAAGTCGTTAATCGCTAGGGAGGCTTATCCCTATTGTAGAATAAATATTATTTATTTAAATAAATAAATAATTTAATTTATTTATTTAAATAAGATTAGAATTGTTCTAATTGATTTATTCACAACCGGTTTAATATGGAGAACCTAAAGAGTCACACCATAAAAGGAAGAATAATTATTTAAGAAGTTAATAGCATAATCGTAATAATAAGTTAAGTATATTTAATTTAATCTATGGTGATAGAATAAATTAAATAGCTTAATATTTTTTATTTAATATTTTAGAAATATTAAATATAAATTAATAGGAGGAGTCTTATTATTATTATTATTATTATTATTATTTAATTCCTAAAGGAGTTTGGGAATTAATTAATAAAAGAACTCTCATTTATTCTTAATAAGATTAGGAGACTAATTAATTAAAAATTTAATTAATTATTCCTAATAAGATTAGGAACATAATTAATTAAAGGAGTTTAATTAATTAAAATAAAGCATAATTCCTTAATTGTTAAGGAGGGTTGCCTATATCTATAAATAAGAGGAGTCTTATTATGGGTGCAGAGTGGTTGTTGACTTTTTCACAACAGACGCAATTTCAATAGTTGGAGAGTACGCTCTTTTTCTATGAGAGATAGAAAAATTAGTGTTTTGCCAAACACCCTTTTCCTTGAATATTTCTTCTTCCTTGGTGGATCACCTCTAGAAGCCAAATACTTGGGTGACTAACGTTGATCAAAGGAAGGAACCAAACCCAGTAGATTCAAGTTGAACGCGAAAAGGATTAGAGGTGAACTTGTACCTAAGGAAGCTCGAATTTTCAAGGGTATGATTCTTATTCTTTATCTTTTCGTTTAATTAATAATTGTGCATTAAGGATGATCCGAGTATATGGTTTATAAAATTTTTAAAACTATGATTTTCCACGTTTCCACTTATTTTATGCAATTTGATTGCGTTCATGAATATTACAAACCAAACAGTGGTATCTAAGCCAAACCTTTATGCGAATTATTAATTATTTTGATTTGATATGTATATTGATATGTGTTTAGAACAATTTAATTGGACATAATTTTGTAGTGTAAAATTTATTTAAAAGAAAAAAAGAAGAGGCCATAATCTATTTTCCGAAAGCCTGTGTTTTTTTTTTCTTTTGAAAAAGTCATCCACGTGATTTCGTGATTTCGCTGATTACTTTGGTTTATATATATATATATATATATATATATATATATATATATATATATATATATATAATATTCTTAATTTTTTTTATAATTAAAATAAACAAAATTTATTTTAATCTTAAAAAAAAGTTTATTTTAATATTAAAATAAAAAATTTATTTTAATTTTAAAGTTGGATTTTATACTAACTAATTAGAGTTGAAATTAGATTTCATGATAACTAATTGGAGTTGAAATTGGATTCCATGTTTTCTTAAATAAAGAAGTTTATTTAGATATGAAATAAGATTTTATATTATTCAAAATAAAAGAGTTTATTTGTGAATAGGAAAGAGTGAATCCATGTTTCCTTAAATAAAGGAATTTATTTAGATATGGAATAATATTTCATATTATTCAAAATAAAGGAGTTTATTTGTGAATAGGAAAGAGAATCCGTATTTCCTTAAATAAAGGGGTTTATTTAGATATGAAATAAGATTTCATATTATTCAAAATAATGGAGTTTATTTGTGCATAGGAAATAAAATTCGTGTTTCCTTTAATAAAAGATTTTTTTTTACTTAGAATTAGATTCCATAATTAATTAAAATAAATGAGTTTATTTTGATTAAAATAAAATAGTTTATTTTATTCAAAATAGGATAAATTAAAATAAAAGAGGTTTATTTTGATTTAAATTTGGATTAAAATAAAGGAGTTTATTTTGATTCAAAATTAGATTTTATGCTAACTAAATTTGTCCATTAAATGATATCAATATATATATTGAATTTTTATTATTCTTGAGATGAATGTTATTTATTGATGTATATGGTGACGTGTATGATAATAAATGTGATTGATTATGGACTATTGATCAATGTGATTGGATTTTATTTTAATTGGATGTATGAATGTATGAGTTTTATTAAATGGGGTCTGCGTACCTCGTCTTCTCTAATTTTTCTTATTGTAAATTTTATTTCCCTCCTATGTACTTCCCCTTGACTGTTGATCAATGTTTCTATTTATTTTTAATAGTTTTGTAATAGGAATAGTTAGAATTAATTTTGAAGAAGGAGCAAACAGCGCTTGAAGACCCGTTTGTAATGGAGCCTGATTTTAAATGTAATAGTTATATTTAAATATTAATTCTTGCACCCCTAGGGTTTGACCTTTTGGTTCACTTGGTGGCTCTAGTGAACCAAACTAGAATAAAAGTCCATAATCAATCCGGGTAGAATATAATATTTTATATGTGCATACTTATACTATATATATATATATATATATATATATGCGCTAAATAAGATGAGACAAATTAATAACAAACCCCTCAAATTTTTTTATATTAAGTCCTAAGCGTTCAAAGATATTTGGAATATCGAACGTCGCCTTCTAGCATGATAAAAATAATAGAGTATCAATTAATTATTATAAGTTTGTTGTGTCACCACAAGGCTTGTCTTAATTCTTTGAGGTGTTAATTTTATCACATTTGATACTTATTGAACAATGTTATTTTGTTGTGTCACCACAAGGACAATATTTTTCTTTTTTGAATATATAGAGTGCTAGGTTGGACTTAACTTAGATAATTTTGATTCAGATGTGTCACCACTTGATCAAAATAATCTAAGAGACAAAATACAAGGAATTACATAGTTGATGTAATTGACAAGAGTTGTTGTCTACCTATTTATTTATATATAGTTTGTTGTGTCACCGCAAGGCTATATACATTTGAAATGAGATCATTATTCTCACTAGCATATCTTTAATTAGATTTTGCCGAACTATATAAATTGAGGGTAATATAGTTTGAAGAAAATAGTGGGTGATACCAATTTAAAACAAGACCTAATTTATTTTTGTAATTAATAAAAGAATGTATGCTAAAATATTGTTAAGTACAAATTCATTTACAGAATTTTACAATGTCTAAATTACTATCACTGCGAAGCATATTAGATTCTATTTAATCGGATCGAATTAAACGCATTGGTTAAGAAAATTGAGAATAGTTCTCACGGCTGAAAAGCTATCTTATGTCCTTAATACGCTTATTCCTGCAATGGTTGCAGACAATGCCTCTGAGGAAAAGATTGCAACTTTTAGAAAGTGGCAAGATGATGCACAGTTGGCTCAATGTATCATGCTCGTATCCATGAGTAACAAGCTTCAGCGTCAGCCTGAAACTATGGATACTCCTGCACATCAAGTAGTTGATGGTGAAGAAAGTAGGACTGATAGATATCAGATATCTAAGGAGCTCTTCCGATCTAGAATGACCGATGACACTATAGTACAGATAAAAGTCCTTAACATAAACAATTTGATTGATCAATTAGGATAACGAGTTTTGTCATGGATGGAGAGTTGAGCCAAGATTTGATCTTGCACTCACTCCCGGACTCCTTTCATAATTGTTGTGAATTTTTTATGTGAACAAGCTAGATATCAGCCTCGCTGATTTACTTAACCTATTAAAAAATGTTGAGAGTCACTTTCCAACCAAGAAAGACCATGTCTTACTGGTAGGGGCCAAAAGTTCTTCTGAAAAGAAGAACGATTCAAAGAAGGTAAATAGAAAGGCAAAAAAAAAAAACAAAGGATAATAAGAACAAAACTGATACGGAAAGCAAAGGAGTTTGCTTCCATTGCAATAAGCCTGGACACTAGAAAAGAAACTGCGAAAAGCATCTTGCAGAGGCTAACTAGAAGAAGCTTAGTGAAGTTTTGGTTACAAATACAATTTTGTTCATGATTTAAAATAATTTTTTCTTTAAGTCAAGGTTCTACTTGGGTATTAGATACTAACTTTGGTTATCATAAATATAGATTTATGAAGGAACCAAGTAGAAGTAGAAAGCTAAACAATGATAAGTAATTCTATATGTGGGAAATGAAGTAAAGGTTACTATATTAACCATAGAAACTTATAGTTTAGCAATGCCTACGGGCAAATCTATTAAATCAATAAGTTGTTATTGTATTCCAGTTCTTGTTAGAAACATTATTTCTATTTTGTTGTTGGATAGTGAAATCTTTGGTATTATATTTAAGAACAATTGTTGTTCTATTTATAATAATAATATTTTGTATAAAACTGAAATATTATTTAATGGATTTTGTATACTTGACTTATGTGAAAAATTATTTTACAAATTGAACAAACTAGTATATGAAAAGGAGATGATCATTCAAAGAGTTGAATGTTTGTATTTGATGAAATACAAGTATGAATTATTTGAAAGGTTCAAAGATTTCAAAAGTAAAATAAATTGGCAAAGTAATAAGATTCTTTGATTAGATCAAGGAATAAATACTTGTGCAACAAGTTTCTAGATCATCTCAAATGGTTTTCTCATAATGGACTCCTCCTGATACGCAATAATTAATTGATGTATCTGAAAGGAAAAATCATACTTTGTTGGACATGGTGCAGTCCATAATAATTTTACCGACATTCTAGTATCCCTTTGGGATCATGTCCTAGAAATGGCTGCATATCTATGAAAAGGTAACCTCAAAATCCGACCCCAAGACTCTATAAGAGTTATGGACAGGGAGGATTCCTAATTTTAAGTAAGTTAAGATAAGGGGTTGTCCAACTTATGTTAAAAGGTTTCAAATGATAAGCTTGGGACAAGATTTGACAAGTACAGATTTGTGGGACATCCTAAAATAAGTTTTGGGTATATGTTCTATAATCCTACTTAGCAAAAGGTGTTTGTTGTGAAACACACTGCCTTCTAAGTTAAAGATGTTTATCATTGAAGGGGCTAGTGGGAGGATAATAGATCTTGAAGAGTTCAAGAACCACAAAACACTATAAGTTAAATAAGAGGAACTTGTAGATACACCTATTGTACCACAACCGAATCATAAATCTGGAATAGTACCGAAGATACCTAAGAGGTATGGATTCATCATAGATGATGATGATGAGGTATACATTATAGAAGATGATGATCAAGTTACATACGATGAGGTAAGAGTTGTAGACACTCAGAGAAATGGATTGAAGCAAGATTCTCAAAAATTGAACATTCATTTTGATAAGACAATCAAAAGAGTTTGATTTTATCAAAAACAAGAATAAACCTAGTGTGTACAAAAGGGTTAGTGGGAGCGTCGTGATATTCATACTATTATATATTGATATACTATGGATAAGGAATAACGTACCAATGCTACAATTAGTAAAGATAAAGTTTTCTAAACATTCCTCCATAAATGATTTGGGAAGAGTATCTTTACCCAAGGAACGTATATTCATTTGATGTTAAAGTCGTTTAGCATGGAAAACTCCATGGGATGTCTCATGTTGATGAGCCCTGGAGTGTATCTCTCTTAATAGTCCCCATAGACTCATAAAAGAGAGATCGCATGCGTAATTATCATGTATGCAATGAAATGTACGAGACCTAATGTTGATCAATCATATTCTAGAAAAGTTCACTATGAGTCAGTGAAAAACATCTTAAAGTACTTAACCGGCACTAAGGATGTGATCATATTCGTGGTGGGTCTGAATTAAAACTAGTGGGCTTAACAGACTCGAGTTTTTTCAGACAGACCAAGATGACAGAAAATACACTTTAAGGTAAAGCGTTACCTTGAACAGTGGTGCAGTGAATTGCAAAGGTTCCAAACAACAAAGAGTTACTGATTTAGTGATAAAGACAAAGTATGCAACTATAAATGAAGCTACAAGTTGATTGTTTGGATGAAAAGTTGATTATAGAACTAGGAATCGTTCCTGAGTCTCATCTTGGATCTAAACATGTGTTGTGGCACTTTTATTTGATTATAAGAATCATTGAAAGATATAAAATCACTATAGAGATAGTGGACTCTCAAGAACAACATTACATATCTATTAACAAAAGTTTATCCAACAGCATGATAATCGTCACTTAGAGAAGAATGATATGAGATATCATGGCGATTGGCTTTAGTGCACGTGGGAGATTGAAAGTAGTATGCACACAAGCCAATCATGTTTAATGATAAAGCATATACTTTGTAACAATCTTATTCATTTATTAATAAAAAGTATTAATTTATCAAAGGCTTTTAATTATCTACATGATGCTACTTTATAATATGTGATAAACCCATAGTTTTAAGCACTACTTTTAGAATAATGATGATGATCATTCTAATTAGATCTAAATTCTTAGAAAGCTTAAAACTAAAATAGTTCCCAATCGTTGGATTACTAAATTGGGGATTAGTGAATCCAGAAAGATTGGTGCATACGTTGCTTGCTCATTGGATGAGGATGATTGATCTCATAATCATTTGTGTGGAGACACTAAAGTAAGTATGTAGGTGCTTATTAGAGAATAATATCACTGAACGTGGCTCGCTAAGGAATACCTAATGGAGTTTTATTTGCCTGTCAATAGGAATTCCTATAGTGATAGTAGTACAAGTGATCCTTGAAATTGAGATCATCATAGTATCTTGTGTGTGATGAGTTATACTTTGACTTATTCCTTAAGACCCTTAAGGTATATCAAAGGGTATGCTTGGGTATAATAAGTTGTACATGAAGATAATGTATGATCAATAAAGAATCTATCACTTCTAGTAAAAGAAGAGAAATGTCCTATGTGGTTCGATAAATGACAACCCAGTAGTCCTTGGTCAAGGCAGAATGAAATTAGAAAGGAGTTTCTAATTTGCATTATTTAGAGTTGTGCATTTAAGAGTCGAAATACAATAATTAAATAAAATAAGACTTGACAGTAATTCCATGTCTTATATTTAATTGGGACATTGTATGGTGGAATGATTGAATTGTACGGTAACTATTTACTCAAAGGTTCTTTTATGATTAATGTTGAAATCTATATTATCTGAAAAGTCGTTAGTCGCTAGGGAGGCTTATTCCTATTGTAGAATAAATATTATTAATTTAAATAAATAAATAATTTAATTTATTTATTTAAATAAGATTAGAATTATTTTAATTGATTTATTCACAACTGGTTTAATATGGAGAACCTAAAGGGTCACACCATAAAAGGAAGAATAATTATTTAAGAAGTTAATGGCATAATCGTAATAATAAGTTAAGTATATTTAATTTAATCTATGGTGATAGAATATATTAAAAAGCTTAATATTTATTATTTAATATTTTAAAAATATTAAATATAAATTAATAAGAGGAGTCTTATTATTATTATTATTACTATTATTATTATTTAATTCCTAAAGGAGTTTGGGAATTAATTAATAAAAGTACTCTCATTTATTCTTAATAAGATTATGAGACTAATTAATTAAAAGTTTAATTAATTATTCCTAATAAGATTAGGAGCCTAATTAATTAAAGGAGTTTAATTAATTAAAATAAAGCCCAATTTCTTAATTGTTAAGGAGGGTTGCCTACATCTATAAATAAGTGGAGTTTTATTATGGGTGCAGAGTGGTTGTTGACTTTTTCACAGCAGACGCAATTCCAATACTTGGAAAGTACGCTCTTTTTTTATGAGAGATAGAAAAACTAGGGTTTTGCCAAACACTATTTTTCTTGAATATTTCTTCTTCCTTGGTGGATCACCTCTAGAGGCCAAACACTTGGGTGGCTAACGTTGATCAAAGGAAGGAACCAAATCCGGTGGATTCAAGTTGAAAGAGAAAAGGATTGGAGGTGAACTTGTACCTGAGGAAGCTCGAATCTTCAAGGGTATGATTCTTATTCTTTATCTTTTCGTTTAATTAATAATTGTGGATAAAGGATGATGCGAGTATATGGTTTGTAAAATTTTTAAAACTCTAATTTTTCACGTTTCCGCTTATTTTATGCAATTTGATTGTGTTTATGAATATTACAAACCTAACATTAACTTAGCCCTTAAGTTTGCTTATCTCTTAAGTTTGCTTACTCATCACTATTCCCACCTCCTTAGTTAACCTCCTTACTATTTACGAAACTTAGCATGTGAATTTCGTGGTTCCGTCTTTCAGGTTTCATCCGACAGTTTTTAAAATTGCGATTCTCGGAATCCAAATATTTTTTGATATTTCGTCTTTCCTTTACCGATTAACTTTTACGTATTCTTCGGATTTTTGAAAAACTGAAAAATACTTTTTGACGTTAAACGTTTTCCTTCATGCTTTCCCCTAACGTAGTTAAACGAGTGAAAAGTACATAACAAGACTTTTCGTCATTTTTATTTCGTCCGATTTCTACACGTTTTTCGAGAAAAACTTTTATCGACTTTCTTAACTTTTCATGATATATTATCGTCAAATCTTTTGACGAAATGTCATTTCGACATACCGAACTCTCGAAAAGGCTTAAGTTATTCAAACTCTAACCCTTAGGGTTTGGTCAGGTGAATAGTGCCTATTTCGTCTTTTTTCCCAGAAATATTTTTGTTCTTGGAAAAATTTTATTTTCGTCTTGAAAATTCTTACTCGTTCAGTTTAGCTCGTAGCTAGAATCCTCTCGATTTATAATCATCCTAGGTTATAGAACGATTAATAAACACATAGCACAGAATAGTATTAATAAAAATTCATTTTATTAATAACTAATTTTTTAACTTAAATTTTGGACAATCTGGTTTTACTCGGGTTGTCACAGATTAGGTCTTAATGACATAAAAAGCTAAGGAAATGATAACTCATCATTAATAGCTGCCTCCTAATATTTTGGAGATAGATTAGGAGTAATATTTTGAGTTTCGTAGGGTAGAAGAGAAATAAGTTGGTCTTTAAGGGAGAAAAGCTCATTGCATCCTTCATTGCTCGGACTCTACACAGAGAAAAAAAGACTTGGAGCCAGAAAACTTCACAAAAGGAGTTTTTTTTAATCCAAATCTTTCATTCATTAGTGTATTTTTGAGCATGTTGAACACTTTAAAAATGTGTATTAGTACCATAATTATGAACTAATTACATTTCTAGGATTGCAATGTAACCTATTGTTTAGCTTAATTAACTTTTTCTCCTATTTATTATAATGAATCATTTTGGAATGGGTTGTTGTATTTCTTGCTTATTTATTGATTTCTTGACAAAGGAATTGATATAGGTGTTAATGGATATTGAAATATGGATGTTAATATCTAACCCTAAAATACAAGAACGCTTGTTATGACCATGCCTTTAGGAATGTGAGCATAAATTGTATAATAGGATGGACATATCTCTATTTGCCTTATGTAACCATTGAGATTAGGCTTAACGACCCTAGTCTAGTTATTTTCACCATAAAAATATTGTGATTCATCTAGCTAGGGATGTGCATTTGACCGTCGAAAGAGGCTTATGTGTACCAACTGTTCTCCGTTGGCCATTCCTATGATTTGTTTGTAATATGGAGAGTTAGGAGATTAGGCGATGCATTAGGGGATTTGTGATCCTAGCTTGACTTTCTTGTGCAACTCAATCTCTTATTTTTACTGTTTCTAAGCATATAGTTTAACACACCATCTTTTATTACTTGTTTAGATAAGACTTTATTGAACCAATTTTAGTATTTGATTAGCTTAACACTTTGTCCTCCTGGGTACGACACTCTACTTTCCATCATATTACTTGTTGACTGCGTATACTTGCGTGTGTTTTATTGATCATGAAAACGACCAACAAGTTTTTGGCACCGTTGTCGGGGACTTAATATTATTTGTTTATCAATATTAATACTAATTCAATACGATCTTAATTTGAACTGATATACCTGTTTAATCTTCTTCTCAGGTAGTCTCAACTGTGTATGCCACCTCGAAAGGTTTGAAATATAATACCTCTTGATCCTAAGGTAGACAGAACGTATAGACGACTTAGACGAGAAAAAGATCGGGACATACCTACTCCTATTATTATGGTTGAGGAGATTCAAAAATCTTTAAGGGAGTATGCCATGCCCTATATCGCAGATTTACAAGCGAGCATTCTAAGGCCCGCGATCTAAGCTAACAACTTTGAGATCAAGTCGGGCACCATTCAAATGATCCAAAATAATTTTCAAGTCAGGGGATTGCCAAATGATGACCCGAACGATCATTTGATCAATTTCTTGGAAATCTACGATACATTTAAATGCAACAGAGTGTTTGACGATGCCATCAGACTCTGACTGTTCTTATTTACTCTGCGGGACAAGGCTAAGAGTTGGCTGCATTCAATTTCGCTAGGCTCCATCACCACATGGGTTGACTTGGGTCAAAAATTTATGGCAAAGTGCTTCCCGCCCGTAAAAATAGCCAGGCTAAGGCATGGCATTACATCTTTCGTCCAATTTGAATCCGAGTCTTTGTACGACTCGTGGGAGCAATTCAAGGATTTACTGAGAAGATGCCCCCACCATGGATGCTCAGGTTGCTGCGCTATCCAAAAGACTAGACACCATGAGAGTGCAATCAGTACAAAATGAGCAAAGTGTCGCGGTGCCATGTGAACTGTATACAGGAAGCCACCCAACTGATCCGTGCTCCATAATCACTGAATTAGTACAGTTTGTTTCAAACTACGGCGACAACAAAATTTAAATCTTCCTACTCACTATCATCCTGGACTGAGAAATCATCCGAATTTCTCATGGGGCAACACAAACAGCAACCAAGCATAACCATCTACTACCAGACTAAAGTATTCAAATCCTCCTAGTTTCCAAGCTTAGAATCAATACCTCCAACAGCCACAAAGTTCTTACCAAACCCCACCTCAATAGGAAAGAAAACCCAGTTTAGAAGATCTCCTTTTAAGATATATTGCTCAAAATGAAACGAGGAGCAATAATCAAGAGGCATCCATCCGGAACCTAGAAGTCTAAATGGGACAATTGAAAACTACTCTGAATAGTCATCCTCAAGGCACTTTGCCCAGTGAAACTGATGTCAACCCAAAACAGGATGGCAAGGAGCAGTGCAAAGCTGTCACACTCCGAAGTGGAAGGACAATAAATGAAAATGGTGGAGAGACTTCTACAATGCAAGAGGAAGTGGTTGAAAAGGAATCAAATGTGGAGCCAATTGGTAATAAGTTTGGGGGAAAAGAGCATGCACAAGATGAACCTGCAGAACCAATCCTTATAGTGTGCTAGTCTAGTCCTCCAGTACAACAGTTACCATTTCCCCAGCGCTTGCAGAAACAGAAGCTCGATAAATAATTTTCAAAGTTTTTAGAAGTATTTAAGAAGCTTCATATTAATATTCCATTTGCTGAGGCATTGGAGCAAATGCCTTGCTATGTAAAATTTAAGAAGGACATCTTGTCGAAAAAGAGAAAGATGGGGGATTACGAGACAGTTTCACTAACTACAGAGTGTAGTGCAATCTTGTAGAACAAGCTTCCACCAAAACTAAAAGATCCTGGGAGTTTCACTATACCATGCACAATCGGGGATCAGTTCATTGGCAAAGCCCTGTGTGATTTGGGAGTAAGTATTAATCTAATGCCTCTGTCCATATATAAAAAGTTAGGGTTAAATGAGACCAAACCTACTAGTGTGACCCTACAACTGGCTGACAAATCTCTTATTTACCCGAAGGGATCGTGGAAGATGTGCTTGTCAAGGTGGACAAGTTCATTTTCCCTGCGGATTTTATTGTCCTGGACTTCGAGGAAGATAGGGAGGTCCTGATTTTCTTAGGCAGACCATTCCTGGAAACGGGAAGGACAATAATAAATGTGCAAAAGAGGGAATTGACTATGAGAGTTCAGGACCAGGAGGTAGCATTCAATGTATTCAGGTCCATGAAGTATCCCAATGCATCGAAAGAATGCTTCCAAATTAATGTGATTGACAAATCGGTGTGGGAAGTATTTTCTGAAACTTGCATGTCAGACTCAGTTAAGGCTACTTTGACAGGTTTTGGTAATATGGAAGAGCCTACTCATCTTGAGTGTGCTAAGTGGTTGGATGCACCCCAGAGATCGAAATAGTTCCACCGACAGTTTGAATCTCTAAATGACTAAGAAGCATCCACTTCCAAGTCACAGTCCTATATCATAGAGCCGCCTGTCCTTGATCTCAAGCCCTTGCCAAACCATTTGAAGTATGCATATTTAGGGGATTCATCTACTCTACCAATTATTATTTGTGACGCCCCCAAAATAGGTATACATTACCTATTCTGAGTCATCAACTACATGGTATAAAATACAAATAAAACTTAATTATACAACTGTCGTGTAAAATACGACAAAGCGTAAGCTGTGAGTTTAAATACAACACTTTCTTCTAAACAGGATTCAAACTCAAAATAAGTCCTCAATACATTTATTTTCACACTATTTCATAGAATAGTGAGGACTACTAATGCTATCCTCTGAATCGTCACTCCGTTCCCCGACTAGTCCCCGCTACGTTCTCATTTCCTGAAGAGAACAATGAAAACAAAATGGTGAGTTCAACTAACCCAATAAGATGTATTATGACTAAGATAATGCAGAATAAATTATCGTTAGCCTTCAACAGTGTTAAACTGATAAAATATAACAAACATCAAGTTTAATTACAGCGGAACAAGCAATCCATTAAAAGAGTCAAGTAGAGAATAAAATCTAATATCTTTTATGGTTTAAAAGGTTTTTCATCACTTTTATCGCTGGGACTCAGCTTAATAAATAACCCATATCATCCCTGCACTACGGCCAATGATATTCATTAGTATCACAACCACAAATTATCCATGCACTATGGGCCAATGATATTCGTGTATTCATCAATGGTAATGATCATGCCAACAACTGTCCATCAATGCACTACGGCCAATGAGGACTTTTACCACATCATTCGTAACACTACAGTCATGATTACACCGAATAATCCCTTGTTATAATTATATCAAGTCCATCTATGCACTACATGCCACAGATGACTTTCAACAAAATATAAACATGAGGATGATGACAATGATATAAGAATTCAATAAAACAAGTTCAAGAATTAATTAATCCAGGAACCAATAACGTCCAAATTGTCAACATGATACTGCTTTGTGCAGTAAAATTCAAGAATGCTCAGAAGAATATTTCCATGAAAATATACTGGATAAAGCGCAAATATCAAGGATATTCCACTAATTTCATAGAGTATAAAAGCCAAAACTTTAACCAACTGAGTATAATAAAGAATGGAATAACAAAAGAAATCACCAGGCATGCGATAGACCACACAGATAGGTTATTCCAACAGAATAATAAATAATGAAACCAGGTCATGCGTAAACGCACTGACAGGATATTCTGACAGAATAATAAATAATGGAACCAGGTCCGGCGTAAACGTACAGACAGGATATTCTGACAGAATAATAGATAATGGAACCAGGTCCGGCGTAAACGCACATACATGATGTTCCAACAGAATAATAAATAATGGAACCAGGTCCGGCGTAAACGCACAGACAGGATGTTCCAACAGAATAATAAAGAATGGAATAACAGAAGAATTTCACCAAGTATAGGGTAGCCCGCATATACAGGTTATTCCAACAAAATAATAAATAATAAAATAATAGAAGTTCTCTTCATGAATACAAAAGAAATAATACCCCTTACCTTAAGAAGAAGAGTACTAGATATATGACTAGTGCAGTAGCAGAATACTTTTCTTCTTTCTCTCTATAACTTCTCTCTCTAGAGTTTCAGTGAATTCATAAGAAATAATGAAGGAATGAGCTTCTATTTATAGAAGAATGGACTGCATAGTAACTAATTCATGAACGGTCCAGATTGATTTACTTTAATCGGACGGCCCATATTTAAAGCAAAATCTTTTAAATAAAATATAATATATTCTATTTATAATTTAATAAAACGAATAACTTTATAAAAAATTTTACTATGCAAATACTATGCAAGTACTATGCAAATACTATGCATAATAAAATATAAAATATTCTAATTATTGTCTAATAAAACA
The DNA here is from genome assembly GCA_016801055.1 of Panax notoginseng. NCBI lineage: Eukaryota > Viridiplantae > Streptophyta > Magnoliopsida > Apiales > Araliaceae > Panax > Panax notoginseng. The sequence goes on from CM029013.1 coordinate 187,907,376, forward strand.
TATAACTTTATAAAAATATTCTGTTTTATATAAAAAAATTTTACTATTAGCTTAATAAAACGAATAACTTTATAAAAGTTTTCTGTTTTATATAAAAAGCTTTTCTATTTTATTACATTAATAATACCAATAAAACAAAACTGAGTGACGTATCACGTAAGCATCAATAATTAACACCGTGTGCTACTATGCAACCATGCGTATTACTGTACTTTTACTACAGAGTAGTTCAACAGTATTAATGATAAAACTTCCGCCGTTATTTTCATAAAGTATTTTTGTCGTTTTCTCAATTCGACAATAATTTCGTTGTGGGATCCACCAATGATTGTGTCGTCGTACGAATATTCCCTGATAAAACGAATATTCCCCGACCAATCGAATATTATATAGCAACTTGTGTACTTTACAAAATTTATAAATATTACCCACAACTATAACATTATATCAATTTCACTCCATGATATTCAAAAATGATATTTATAAAAAATTCATCTTTATTTATAAAAGTTGGGGTCTTACATTATTTCTGCATCTTTGGATAAGGCTCAGTAAGAGAAGTTACTTCAAGTTCTCAGACAGTATAAAACAGCCTTGGGGTGGTCAATTGCGGATATAAAAGGGATTAGTCCATCTATCTGCATGCATAAAATCTTTCTTGAAGAGGGGTCTAAGCCTTTTATCGAGTATCAACGACGGTTGAACCCTATTATGAAAGAGGTGGTTCGAAAAGAAATATTCAAATTGATGGACGCGGGCATTATCTACCCCATCTCATACAGTCCCTGGGTTAGTCCCATCTAATGTGTGCCAAAGAAGGGCGGCATGACAGTAGTGTCAAACGAGAATAATGAGCTTATTCCCACCAAAACGGTTACTAGATAGAGGGTATGGATGGATTACAGGAAACTGAACAAGTCCACTCGTAAAGATCATGTCCCTCTACCCTTCGTTGACCAGATACTCGACAGACTCGCTGGGCACAAATTCTATTGTCTCCTTAACGGATATTCTGGCTACAATCAAATTGCTATAGCACCCGAAGATCAGGAGAAAACTGCGTTTACATGCCCATATGGCACTTTTGCCTTAAGGAAAATGTCTTTTGGCTTATATAACGCTCCTGTAATGTTTCAACGTCACATGATGTCCATCTTTTCTGATATGGTGGAACAAACCCTAGAGGTCTTCATGGATGATTTTTCTGTCATTGGGAGCTCTTTCGAAAATTGTCTACTAAATATGACTACCGTCCTGAAAAGATGAGTATAGATAAACCTAGTCTTTAATTGGGAGAAGTGCCACTTCATTGTAAGAGAGGGCATTATTTTGGGGCACATGGTGTCTACTTGCTGTATTGAAGTAAATAATGCCAAAATCGATGTTATCAATGACCCAAATTGCCACCATCAGTGAAAGGGGTAAGAAGTTTTCTGGGGCATGCGGGATTCTACAGACGGTTCATCCAAGACTTTTTAAAAATAACAAAGCTGCTTTGTAGCTTATTAGAAAAGGACATGTCTTTCAAGTTTGACGAAGCCTGTCTAGGAGAATTTAAGTTGTTAAAGGAAAGACTCATCTCCGCTCATATAGTAGTGGCTCCTGACTGAACCTTTTCATTTCAATTTATGTGCGATGCTAGTGATTTTTCCATTGGACCAATATTGGGCCAACGGAGGGACAAAGTGTTTCACACAATTTACTATGCCAGTAAGACATTGACTGATGCTCAACTTAACTATACCATAACTAAAAAAGAGCTTCTGGCAGTGGTATATGCCTTTGATAAGTTCCGCTCCTATCTCATCGAAACCAAGGTTATCGTGTACACTGACCACTCAGCAATCAAATACTTTATCTCAAAGAAAGGTGCTAAGCTGATGAGTGCATATTATTCATTTTTTTTGATTCCTTTATGTTTAGTTTTATTGCATGTTTCATGTGTATATGAGCTTATTAAGTTGTTTAATGATTTCAGGAAGAATTGGAGCTGAATTGAGGAAAAATGGATAATTGTAGGGTTTTTGGAATTATGTTGGATGCATGGTCTTGGCTTGGGACTTGAATTTTATTGTAGAGCTATTCCTTAGCTTTACGAAACATCTTGAATCGTCCCAATCGGAGTTCATATGAAAAAATTATGATCTTTTTACCAGACGGAAGTTGAACCTCAAAGTTTGGAAGTTACAATTTGCATAACAGTCACTTGGAGCCTGATTTCGACTTTTATTCAATCAGAATCTGTCAAATCTCAAAGAATGAAAGTTGTAGATCTCGTCGATATTTTCGTTTTGATAGGTAAAAGGCTCTGTAAGTCCTCTCAGATCAAAAGTTATGCTCATTTTACCAAATGACGTTGCAACAGAAAATGAAAATTTGCCCCAGCGAATTTGAGCGCGAAAATAGGAAAATCTTGAATTTTTGGAAAGTTTCTAAATGCAGGTTTTGGCAGATTTCAACATGGAATGGGATTATTATTTCTATTAGCTTTAGGATTTACTTTATACTAAGATTTATTTCTAAATTAGATTCTATTTTTTTTATGAAAACTAGTTATGATTTGTAATTCCTTTTATGATTTGAGTTTCTACTTCCCATAGGATTTAAGACTTTTTCTAGCATTATAAATAGAGGATGATAGTCAGGGTTTTATTCATTCAATCATCTACTACATTCTCTCATCTACAACATTGGAGGATTGAAGACATGAGCTAAGTTCTTTTTATTCAGTTCTAAGGGATGGTGAACCTTATTTATAATTAATGGTTAATTAAGTATTCATTATTTTTTCCTTCTCACATGAAATTCATTCTTGATAATCTGATTTAATTTTTGAATGCTATTTGGCTTAACTGATTTGATTTCTGCAGGATTGAGGTGGTTAACGAATATCATATGCTAGATCAAGGAATAATATTACGTGTAATTGATATTGTTTCTAATCACAAGTAGTAATTAGTAATACCTGATTGTGGACAAGCTTTTGAGTATTGCTATGATTATCAGAAGACAAGTTAAACAATCTAAACTTATGTGTTTGTTGCTTGGAATAGTTTAATTCCCTAGTTCTTAATGCTACTGTTATATTAAATCTAGAGAGCTTGTTCTAGGTTATATAATTGTTAGAATCTTATGAAGAGATTGTTTCATTGAGTGACAATCTAAGGGGAGTTTCGGGTAGCAGAGCTTGTTGTTACCTAGGGTTATTAGTTTCATTGAAGGGTAAATAATATTACACTTTATTAATCTATTGTTGTAAAAAGGTGATATTGAACTGAAGAGCTGAAGCTTTTTATTCATTGTTTATTCTTATTAGTTTATTCTTGCTAATTTAGTTAATTAATTAAAAAACCCCTTTTAATTAAAAATCATAGGATAAATATAAAACAAATCACTCTCTGTGAGATCGATCTTTGCTTACTACTGTGCTAATTGTTTGAATTTATAAAGTGAAAGTGAGGTTAATTTAGGAGTGTAAATGACAGGTCCCAAATTTTGGCGCCGTTGCCGGGGAATATTATTTGTTTTTGTCTATTCTTTGTTTTTGTTTATTTTTATTATTATTTTTTTTTGTTTTATGACTCAATCCTCTAACTTTATTGACTTAAATTTTGATCAAGAGTTAGAGAAAACTGCAGATACAAAAGAAGCTCTTGTTCCATCACTTGAAGTGGAAGAGATGACGGTGCCACACAATAACATAAGTTTGAACGAACTGGCTACTTCTGATCTGACTCAATCATCTTTTTGTATTAAGTATCCTACTTTAGATGTTGCTTTTGAACTTAACTCTAGACTAATTCATTTTTTGCCTACTTTTCGTGGTCTTACAGGTGAAAATCCATATAAGCATCTAAAGGAGTTTCACGTGGTGTGTTCCACGATGAAAACACAAGAAGTGGCAGAGGAGCAGATCAAGCTTAGACTTTTTCCATTCTCATTAGCAAATTTGGCTAAAGACTGGTTATATTATCTACCTTCAGGATCAATACGATCATGGATTGATATGTAAAGGCTATTCTCGGAAAGGTACTTTCCTGCATCAAGAGTCGCCCACCTAAGGAATGAGATATATGGAATCAGGCAGTTCAATGGAGAAACTCTCTATGAGTATTGGGAAAGGTTCAAGAAGATGTATTCCAGCTTTCCACCTCACGAAATTGATGACCATCACTTGATCCACTACTTCTATGAGGGGTTGCTACCAATGGAAAGAAGTATGATCGATGCATGGAGGACCACTGGTAGACAAAACTCCAGACGCTGCAAAGAACTTAATTACAACCATGGCAACCAACTCACAGCAGTATGGTACTAGGATGACTCATGCATCACAAAGGGTAAAAGAGGTTGGCACTTGTAATATTGAGCAACAAAATTCAAAATTAACTACTATAGTTCGACAAATGGCTGCAAGGAATACGCAAGGTTTTCAGCAAGCTCAACCTCAGTACCACACAGAAAATCGAGAAGTACCTGTTAATTCTAGGACATCTATGAAGGATATGTTCAAGGCATTCATTATCCAAACATAACAGTTCATGAGTCAGACAAGGACTTTTGTTCAAGATTTGAGGGACCAAGTTGGTCAGCTGGCAACCATAGTAGGAAGGTCACTTTCTCAAACTGTTGAAAATATAAGTGCCATAACATTGAGATGTGGTGCAAAGGATCAGCAAAAAGGAAAGTCAATACAAAACAAGTCAGACAATAGTGAAACAAACAGCACATGACTTAACTACACATGAAAAGAGCTTTAAAGATGTTTTGTATGTGTCAAATTGCATTATTCAAGTTAAAATGATTTCAAAAGCAAACTCGGATATATTTTCAAACTAAGTTGCATTTGTGTGAGTAGTTAAGTACTGAAGATGGAATAGAGCATGTTTATGTTTATTGTGTCTCTAAACTTGATTCTTATGTGTTAGTTGTAATGAAACTTAACCACGCATGAGTTAAGCATATTTTAAAGTGATAAACGATGATAGCTATGAATAAATGATGTGAACACTTAAAAGAATGCGTAGTACAGATTATGTGGTCTCTTTATGTGGACATATTACTAGTTAGTACGCATTGTGATTTCATAACCCTATTTGGCCTTAATTCCGTAGAAATCTTAAACTAAAGTCCCTAACATGTAAAGGTGATCTTGAAGTGGTTATACATGTATGTAAAGTCCTCTAACATGTGTGCATGATAATTGTTAATGACTTAGTATGCAAAAGATTTGACTGAAACCAGGAGGGCAGAAGCTCAACTCTGGTCAGGCTAGAGGACAACGCAGCTGCACCGTCCTTAAGCCTAACTAGGGCACAGCTGCGCCACTCTATAGTAAGTTCTGTATTCTGTTTGTAATCTGAGATTTAAGGCATGCTTATATTGTTACCTTAACCTGTATTATATGATCAGTATACTATCCAATGTGTTAAGAAGCATTCTAAATGATAGAATTGAATGTTTAATGAGTGATTATAAACTTTTAAATGTTAAGTCCAAAAGATGTTTGCGAACTATAAAGCAATGATTAGAAACTATGTTATTTGACTTCGTGGGTCTTATAAACTGATTTTGTGCTATAAGTACGCAATGTATGTGATGAAGTATGTATAAGTTTACATAACTAATGAATATCCTATAAGCGTAACTATATTATGTCAGGATTCAAAGAGTGTTGATAAGATATACCTTGGTAAACTACGCTAGAGGCAAGTACTCGAACCCTACTCTTTTTTGAGCACTACTTGAGCTTGTACTATTATTGGTTGTACAAATAAATCCTTGAAAGTATGATTCATATATCATAACTTAATACTTCGTAGTTTAGAAATGAAATTATTTTCGAACCTTGATTTCGAACGATAATTATTCGTGTATCTACTTTAAAAGAAAACTGTTTAAGCCATTGATTTGGCTAGATTGTTGGTATAAGATCAAAAGCTATCCAAACCAAATTAACTTGGTACAGACTCTTTAACTAAGATGAACAACCCTCTTGGAAGGGGAATTATATATTTGTCGGGAGACCGACGTGCACACATGAGTATGATTAAATGTTATGCATGACATAGGGTACTTTAGGCTAATCACCTATTGTACTCGTTTTGTAGAATTATCAGTTTATTACTGTTAATTCTAGGAGAAGTTCACTTAGTGACTACTCAGTATTCATTACTTTGAAATCTTGAATTGATTAAGCATTGAATCTTATTGATATCTTTCTGTCCATAGAGATTATTGTTGAGAACCATTGATATTTCTTGCTATCCTCAAACTATCATTATTGTTGTACCCTTGAGAAGCTAAAAGTATATGGAGTACCCTTATTGCTATATTATTTGTTGGGCAAACTTGTTGCTCATCCTTGTTTTCCTTAAAACTTTCAGTTAAGGTAGAACGTGGTGAACCCTGTGGCAATGACAAGGGTAAAGAGAAGGCTTTGGTGTAGTTAGTTTCATAGTACTAGGAATGTACTATTATTCTGTTGTAGAATAACTTATTCACTTATTTATATTAAGCTATGTTTAATTTAAGTTGCATTGTACTAGTAACGGTTGCGAGACCTTGGGATGAGAATAATTATATTATAACAATGTAATTTATTCTATTATTCTGTTGTCAATTATTTTAGTATGTTATTAGAGTTAGCACGTGACAAACATATTTGAGACAAGTGTGGTCTGAATTTGGGGGTGTCACAATCTTGGACATGGTTTGTGCAAGAACCAGCCAGAAAAAAAATTGTTCTACAGGGTCGGCGCTGTAGCGCCAACATTAGTACTGAAATCCGCACTGCAACCCCAAGTCTCTTTCATCTCACTGGAAACTTGCGCTGCAGTGGCATAATGTGTACCTCAATCCGCACTGCAGCGCCACAAAATTTTACACCATACTGGAAAGTCGCACTATAGCGCTAGGAATTGTACTGCTGGTCGCACTGTAGTGCCAAGCTTCTTTTAGCCCACTGGAAAGTGGCACTGCTGCAGCAGCAGTTGCCTTTAGCCTCGCGATGCAACGTCAAGTATTTCTCTTGACATTTAATCTCGCACTGCAGCGCCAATAACAAAATTTGGGGCACTTAAGAGGGGATTTTCTCAGCACAACAGTCACAACCATTCATTCTCCCTAGACTTTCGATAGCCTTCCCTCCCATCTCAATAGCAACAAAAGCAAGCGCCTCTACAATTGCATAATCTACTTGCCTTAGCCATTCTCCTTGGAATTCGGCCTTCATTCACAGCAATTACTAAGGATTCACATCGAGTGTTCTTCGCAATTCACACTGAGGTAATTGAATACTTGGGTTTACAAGTTCTCTTCTGAATTTGGGCTAATTACTATTACTGCTAGGTCTTGGTTGATTTGGCTTGCTACTGGTCTTATTTTGAGTCATATAAAACCTTAGTTTTCAACTGCGCACGACAACTATTCGACAAATTGCTTAAGTAGAAGTTAATTTGGCAACTGTGGTTATTTGTTAATTTAGCTTGCTACTGGCTAGGGTTCTATCTATTACATTTTATTTGGGCAAAAATTTTGGTTTTAATAGTGTTGTTGGCATGGCATCTAAACGTTTGCGCACTAGCACTGGCCCCTCTTCACCGGCACCAAGATGGGAAACTTCAAAATTCATTAGTGAGGAGGCTTGGAAGCGATACACCAAAACCTTTGCCAAGCAGAACTTGGTGCCTGAGAGGGGTGTGAGGCCTGATGATAAGAATGACAGAGAACTTATGAAAATGATACTTGAGCTAAAGTGGGTCCACTTTACGAAGCATCCTGAGTCTGCCATCATTTCTATGGTCTGAGAGTTTTATGCCAATGCAAGTGCAGATGGGCCTGCAGTGGTTCCTTTGCGGGGAAAAATGATTCCCTACGATAGTCTGACCATCAACAATGTGTTCGGAACACTAAATTTCGATGGAAGGGACAACTTAGAGCCCGGGCTACGAAGCTACAACCCGGATGAGAGCATAGCAAGGCTTTGCAAGCTCGACACTACATGGAAGACAAATGAATTCCATGGCGAGAAGACCAGTTTTCCCCAGCATGCTCTGAGTCGCTATGGCAAGGCGTGGTATGCCTTTATATATTCCAACATCATGCCTACCCGCCACCTAAGCGACGTCACTAGAGAGCAGGCTATCCTGATATTCGCCATTGTGACGGGTTTGAAGGTAGAGATAAGGGTGCTAATCCAGGATTCGATCAAGAAGGTTATTAGAAGAAATACAATTTTAGGACTCCCTCACCCTTCCCTGATCACCCGCCTTTTCAAAAGGGCAGGCGTGTAATGGCAAAATGATGACATCACTCAACCGCCCATGGCACTTATTGATCATCATGTCATATCCCAATTCGGTGTGTGGGAGGGAGCACAGTCTTACCCTCGGGGAGAGGGTTACCTACTGGCTCCACAACCGCCACCCTCATCAGAGGCCAGACCTTCCACTCAGTCACCAGAGTCTGTATCTGCTCCAACTGGGGTCCTAGCTGAATTGTTGGTTAGCGTGAACTTCCTGTATAGGAAGGTGGACACTATTGTCCAGCGGCATAACCAGTTCGTGCAGTACCATGCCGAGTTTGCCAACACGATCGCTATCATATATGCAACGCAGGGTGGGGACGAGGCGGACTCTATGCCATTCCAATTTCCAGAGCCTCCTATTTTCACTTTATATCAACTACCATCCCCAGCTAGAGATGAGGGCCATGAAGAGGATGCAGAGGGTGATGGCACTGACTGAGCTCTACAATATATCGGGCCAATGAGGGCATTGGCTAATTCAAGTCTGGGGGAAGATTTCTATGTTATTTTTATATATGAATTGTTATGTATAAACTGCGTTTTAGCATCTTTTGGGCTTGAATAACCTTAGACTTATTATGTTTGTTTTTGTTATGGATAACTTGAATAGCTTAAAACTGATTATGTTTGGTTTTATTATGGATAGATGCATGAACATTTTTTGTTATTATTTATGGATGCTTTTAAAATTATTAGTATGAATGTTTTGTTTATAACCATCATTTGGGATTTTCACATATTAGTATACTTGATACCATGTTTTGGCTTTACCCTATTTTGAGCTGGTATTAGTGCAAGGGTATACGTTAACTTTTATCTTGTCATGCTTTGGTTTTTGATTAACCTTATCTCCCTATATTTAACTATTGATATGTTGGGTATGGGTTTTACAATTTATAAATTTTTGATTATGGCTAATGATAAGCTTCAGGTGATTATATCTATTTTTTAGAGTTGTGTCAAGCATGTGTGGATGAGGGGTTAGTTAGTTGATAAGTTGAGACTGTTATTGATCCGTTCTTTTTAGCGAGCATCGACCAACTGTATTAGCTAGTTATATTTTTGAGATAGTTTGCATGGTTATTGTTTTGAAAATGTGTTCACTCTATTTAACTTACATGTTTACAAGGTAATAAAAGACTTAGACACTTATACAATTTTGGATCTTAATTTCTGGCATGTTTTCATATATAAAAATAAAATAAAATTAAAAATAAATAAATAATAATAACCTTAGTTGACTGAGTTTGATTACGTGGCCTTTGTTGTTTGAGTTATTAGATTCATAGGGGTGTTCTACACCTAGTGCCCTAAAGTTATCTGGCTTGGGAGTCATCGATCAAGAGCTCATTAATGGGTAACTCTGAATAGCCTAAGGTAATTAAGCATTGCACAGTCATCCTAAAGGTTTTGTTTATTATAGGTATAAAATAAAAGTGTAATTTGGCTTAAGTTGATTACGTGGCCTTTGTTGTTTGAGTTATTAGATTCATACGGGTGCCCTAAAGCCATCTGGCTTGGGAGTCATTGATGCAAAGCTCATTAATGGGTAGCTCTGAATATCCTAAGGTAATTAAGCACTGTCCAGGTCAGATTTTAATGTCTTTATGCTAGAGCCTTTTGATCCTTTCTTGCATCTGCGTCATGTTCTTAATGCTTGTTGAGTGCTTGAGTTACAGAGTTAACATATTGGTTATTACAATCGATTATGTGAACTTATTTTGAGCTATGATTAGTTAGGATGGTTGGTCTTCACACACGCATAGAATGGATCGAATACAGTCTTATACTTGAAAATTGGTATTGAACCCTTATTAATATCTTTGGTTGTCCTGTTCTTTGAGAGTGGCTATGATTGAGCTTAGAAGCCATGATGCTAGTATATAGTATTAGACTTAATTCACGTCTTATGTTACTGTGGATGTGATTGTTTATATAGTTTACTTGAGGACAAGCAAATGCTTAAGTTTGGGGGTATTTGATGAGTGGAATTTATATTCGCGAATCAGATCCTTTATAGCTTAAGAAGTTACTTGTTCTTCATTATTTATATAGCTTTTATATATTTTGTTATTATTTTGCTTAATCTTTGTGTTGCAGGGCTTATTAGGTCATTTCCAGCTTTAAGGGGCAAAAAAATTTCAAATTTATCATACCGGCGCTGCAGTGCCGATGCCAGGCTTAAAACTCGCACTTCAACGCCCCCACCTGGCCAACTGTGACATCATCTTAGCGCTGCAGCACCCTAGTTCCTTTATAAACTTGCACTGCAACGCCACCTCCAATCTTTTTGTGCTAACTCAGCGCTCCAGCGCCGTTCTAAGGCTTAATCTTGGCGCTGCAGCGCCACCTCCGGTGCCCAGGCAGAGATTAGGTCTTAATGGCCTAAAAAGCTAAGGAAATGAGAACTCATCATTAGTAGCAGCCTCCAAATATTTTAGAGATAGATTAGGAGTAATATTTTGAGTTTCTTAGGGTAGAAGAGAAAGAAGTTGGTCTTCAAGGGAGAAAAGCTCATTGCATCCTTCATTACTCGGACTCTACACGGAGATGAGAAGACTTGGAGCCAGAAAACTTCACAAAAGGAGTTTTCTTTATCCAAATATTTCATTCATTAGTGTATTTTTGAGCATGTTGAACACTTTGAAAATGTGTATTAGTACCATAGTTATGAACTAATTACATTTCTAGGATTGCAATGTAACCTATTATTTAGCTTAATTAACTTTCTCTCCTATTTATTATAATGAATCATTTTGGAATGAGTTGTTGTATTTCTTTCTTATTTATTGATTGCTTGACAAAGGAATTGATATAGGCGTTAATGGATATTAAACAATCGATGTTAATATCTAACCCTAAAATACAAGAAAACTTGTTATAACCATGCCTTTGGGAATGTGAGCATAAATTGCATAATAGGATAAACATATCTCTATTTCCCTTATGTAATCATTGAGATTAGGCTTAACGACCCTAGTCAAGTTATTTTCATCATAGAAATATTGTGATTCATCTAGCTAGTGATGTGCATTTGACCGTCGAAAGAGGCTTATGTGTACCAACTGTTCTTAGTTGGCCATTCCTATGATTTGTTTGTAATGTTGAGAGTTAAGAGATTAGGCGACGCATTAGGGGAGTTGTGATCCTAGCTTGACTTTCTTGTGCAACTCAATCTTTTATTTTTACTGTTTTTAAGCATATAGTTTAACACACCAACTTTTATTACTTGTTTAGATAAGACTGTATTGAACCAATTTTAGCATTTGATTAGCTTAACACTTTGTCCTCGTGGGTATGACACTCTACTTTCCATCATATTACATGTTGACCGCGTATACTTGCGTGTGTTTTATTGATCGTGAAAACGACCAACAGAATTCGTATACTTTACCTGTCATTATTTCATCTGCATTTAACGAATCGCAGGAAAATAAGTTGTTGAGGGTTCCTCGGGAATACAAAATAGCGATTGGATGGACGATTGCCTACATCAAGGGAATAAGCCCTTCATTATGCATGCACAAGATATTGATGAAAGATGATGGTAAGCCTACAGCGGAACAACAACAGAGGCTTAATCCGATAATGAAAGAGGTAGTGAAGAAGGAAATTTTGAAATTACTCGATGCTGGAATAATTTACCCTATCTCTAATAGCTCTTAGGTGAGCCCTATACAGTGTGTCCTAAAGAAGGGTGGTATGATAGTGGTGAAGAATGAAAACAACGAGCTGATACCGGCAAGGAAAGTGACCAGTTGGAGGGTATGTGTGGATTACATGAAATTAAATAAGGCAACCTGAAAGGATAACTTTCCATTGCAATTTATTGACCGGATGTTGGACAGACTAACAGGGCATAAATACTATTATTTGTTGGATGGCTGTTTGGGTTATAATTAGATTGTAATTGCACCAGAAGATCAAGAGAAAACAACATTCACGTGCCCCTATGGTACCACTCCGACGACTTTTTAGAGATGCATGATGGCAATATTTTCAGATATGGTGGAACGCAATGTCAAAGTATTCATGGATGACTTTTCAGTGTTCGGGAATTCCTTTGATAACTACTTAGAGAATCTGGTCATGGTACTTAAAAGATGTGTAGAAACCAATATGGTGCTTAACTGGGAAAAGTGTCATTTTATGGTTCAAGAGGGAATCATACTTGGACATAAAGTCTCGAAAAAGGGGTTAGAAGTTGACCGAGCGAAACTGGAAATAATAGAAAACTTACCACCGCTAACTTTAGTGAAAGGTATTCGCAGTTTTCTCAGGCTTGTCGGATTCAACCACCGATTTTTAAAAGACATTTCCAGGATCTCAAAACCCTTATACAGTTTGTTAGACAAAGTTGTACTGTTTAGATTTGATGAAGAATGTCTATTGGCGTTTGATCAGTTAAAGAATAAATTAACTACTGCACCTGTGTTCGTAGCACCAGACTGAACCATGCCATTCGAATTGATATGTGATACCACTGATTATGTGGTAGGGGCTGTTTTGGGACAACGCCGAGATAAAGTTTTTCATGTAATCTACTATGCAAACAAAATGTTGACAGATACGCAGCTGAATTACACAACCACCAAGAAGGAACTACTTGCGGTTGTGTACGCTTTCGATAAATTTCTCTCATATGTAATTGGAACTAAGGTGGTGGTGTACACCGATCATTCAGCTAGCCGGTACTTGGTTGTAGAGAAAGATGTTAAGCCTAGACTGCTTCAGTAGATATTGCTCCTTCAAGAGTTCGACTTAGAAATAAAAGATAGGAAGGCAACAGAAAATCAGGTGGCAGACCACCTTTCAAGATTGGAAAGTCTGGATCAAGACAAGACAGATAAAGTGTTGATTAATGAATCTTTTCCAAATGAGCAGTTATTTGTGATTCATGGCGAGTTCCCGTGGTATGCGAATTTTGCTAATTATTTGGTGAGTAATATTCTCCCTCGAGATTTGACACACCAACAAAAGAAGAAATTCTTACATGATGTGAAATGGTAAATGTGGCAAGAGCCGTTTTTGTTCCGACAGTGTGAAGATAGAATGATTCGGTGGTGTGTGTCACAAAGTGAAGTGGAAAGTATCTTACAGGCATTGTAATATCTCGAATGTTTATGAGTTGAATATACGATAATGATCCTTAGAAAAGGAAATGAATGTGTTAAATGATATATAATACTCAAGATATAATTGAGTTCAAGTGAAAGTTATGAAATAAAACCTAGAATTTGTTGAAGTAATGAATGTAGTAGGAAATATAAAACCTATATTAAGGTAATGTGTAGAAGATATTCAACGATAAATTTTGAAAAGAAAATTGGTGAAAACCGAGTAATTCGTTGATTCCGATGACAGAATCCTTATAAAGGGGGAAGGATGTCACAACCTGAATTTTTATAAGTTATTAAAATAGGAATTTAATAATTAAAATTCTTATTATGAGATGTTTTGAGTTTGAGTATGTATATTTATGTGCTATATATTTTGAAATATGTGATCTAGTGTGAAGAGAACTATATATTCATATATTGAGAAAGTGGGGTTTAATAGTTAAGTTAACTTATGAAGAAATTAAATGAATTTGTAATTAATTTTAAATATTTATTAAATTAAACAAATATTTTAAATAATTTATTTATTGAGAAAAATAAATAATTTATGAAATTGTGGTATAATAATTTAGTTACGTGTGTATGATAATTAAATTAAAGCAAATGTAAATTTTATTCTTTGAAGATTTAATTTAATGAATTAATTAAATTAAATGAGTTATTTAATATTAGAGAAAATAAGTAATTAAATAAAGTGATATTTAAGTCTAATTTATTAATTAAATTAGATATATGATTATTTATTAATCATCAGCATAATTATAATACAACTATAATTATTTTAATTATCATTGTAAGTTATGTAAATTAGTTACAAGTGTAACAAATAAAAACTATATAATATAATGTTATTAAAATAAACTAGTTGGGGATAATTGTGTGTAGCTAAACAAGGCCTTGTGGCCTTTGGCTTATTGTAACTGACGTAGACGTATTATTTTATAACTGAAGTATACGTGGGTAAGCCATATAAGTTTATTTGTTTCGTGTCTTTTTGAGGATAACTAAGACAGAGAGTGGGAGAGAAGAAAGAAATCACAGTAGGTTTTGAGAGAGGGTTTTCTGAGATTATCAAGAAGAGGAAGAAGGATTGCTGAAGCTTGTGACCATCTTGTAAAGGAATCAAGCATTAAAGGTATAAAAACCTAAGTTTATGTTCTAGATTTTTAATATTGGATTGTGTGAATTCGATATTATAACTGTTAAATTAGTTCATGTAATCAATTGGTTGTTATCTATACATGATTATAGTAAGAGAGTTCATGGAAAATAGGTTTGAAGAAGAAAAGTAAATATTAGTGTGTATTCACATGATATGGCCTAAGAAAGTACAAAATTTTATGTCTAATATGTGTTATAATCTGTAAATTGGTATTGGATTATGTTAGTATGTGAAGAAACAAAAGCGGCGTAGTTTGAATCATATCAATTGGTCAAGAAATGAAGTCGTGGCGATTGAATTCGCTAAATGTGTTTAAAATATGAAAATATAGCATGAACACTGAATTGGAACCCTTAAAATAATTTTTTTAATATATTTGAAGTGTTATAATTATTCTATAGATGAGTAGCTAAGAGTTTAACGAGTTCAACGAATCGAAAACTAATTAATTCGGACTTAAAATGAGAAAGTTACGTCAAAAAAATTGTAATTTGTGCGAAGCCTCGTACGGCCGCGCTGCCCGTGCGCGCGGGCGCGCAGCTGGGGCTGAGAGATGGCGCGGGTACGCTGGAAGTGGCGCGCCCAAGGTGTGCTAACTTTGACTACTTTAACCTTGTAATAACCAAGAATTTCTGTGGTACATTGCAACTAAATATATTAAATAATCTGTAATATCTTATGGATGGTTAAGTGATTATGTGAATAATATGCTATAATATTTAAAGGAAGTCTCACTAATAAGTTATATAAGTTAGTGAACTAGCCTAAGTATTTTAATAATCTAGGAAATAGATTTAAGGTGCTAAACCCTAACTAAGTACTCAATAAACTTGAATAAGACAAGTCTAATTGGGTTATGTAAGTTAATTAACATTATTGATTGATGTGAATGTGTAAATATCAATAATAATGAATAATAGTTCATGTGATAATAGGATTAATATTACTAAGGATGACAAGTAATTTAAACAAGCCCAATAATTTATTTTAGCATTGGACTTGTAGATAATTTGATTGTTAAGCTAGCCCACTATTAAAATTTAATGGGCAAGTATGCTAATAGCAAAATTATTTAATTTTGGAGGCCCAAGTTCATGTTATTTAGTAAGTCAAACTAGTCAATTAAAAGTCCAATAGGTTATTGGTGGAAAGCCCAAAACATCTTTTATAATGGCCCAACTTGTAGCCCAATTGATGAGGGTACTATAGACACTTTGTATGCTAGATATTTCAATAAAAGCAAAAGTAAAACTTGGAGATTGTGAGGCCACATGGCCGGCCAAGCATGAGGGAAAAAGGTGGGATGAATGTCATCATTGCATGCTTCTAAATTTCCAAAGATAAGTTAAAGATTAGCTAGGTGTCACTTTGTTTGTGGAGCCACCTATATTGTCAATATCCCATATATCTAAGTAATGAGTAGAGAGAGAGGAAGAGGTATGAAGATATTGGAGAAATATCTTTCCATACATAATTTATATCTATACATTACAATCCAACAAAAATCTAATCACATTATCTTTCTTCTTTTACTTTACTTCATTTATCTTACTTTCCATTAAGCTAGTAAAGCAAAAACATAAGAGAGAGAGAGAGAGAGAAATTCGTTGGAAAGAGGAAGAAGGAGGAGGTAGAATTCCACTCTTGATGCACCCTAAGTTCATCCTATACTTTGGAAGGGAAAGAAGGTGTGCCCAAAAATCAAGGTGAAAACTAATCTAGCTTATTTTTTTTATTTAGTTTTATTTTGGAGATCTAAAATTTATGATCTAGAGGTCAAAAACCATCTATCTACTTGTTTTATATGGTTTCATGTATGGATCTAACATATTTGAGTGTTAAAAAGTAAATCAAAAGGATAGAAGAGAAACTGGTTTTGTTTTGTTAGAAAACTCTAGTTTTTTTCACTCCCTTTGATTGACTACCGTTTTTGATCTACACCTTCTTTTTATGATCCGTCAAAAAGGGGTGATAGATATGTAAGTTAACTACTAAACCCAAGTGGTAGCACTCAAAAATGTTTAGTACACAAGTTGTAGCGAAGGTTTTAGCAAAAATAGTTTTGTCTTTAGAAAGAAAAACAAACTATTTTTGGACCGTCAATACTAGGGACAATTTCATCATTTTTCTGGCATTTAAAAATTCTGGAAAAATGTGGGATGGTAGTATGATGAGTTATCTTTCTAACCCAAGTGGAATCACCTAAAAAAGAGTTGTAGATTTCCGTATGGACTGATTTTAGTAAAGTAGGTAAAAGAGGAAAAGTCCGAAAACAATCTGCCCAACATTTTGCAAGGGCAGTTTTGGCCCCTTAAATTATGGAATAAATTCCGGCCTTTTGGAATATGAAAATATATGACATAAAGTATCTCCTCTCCAAAAATGAACTCATTCCGACTTAAAATGACCAAGTTATGACCATTTCAATATTTAGGTTTTTTGGACGAAAATTGATAACTCCGATGGCCACGAAATTTAAACTGGAGGGTCACGTTAGCATGTATAAGATTATGCCAAGAGATGGGAATTTTTAGAGTTTGGCATGATGGGGCTAATTTCTTAAGCCACGCACTAAAAATGATTTTTAAAAAATACTAAAACAAATTGAAAATTTTTGAAAAAAATACTTTTTGTGCATGAAATACATGTGTATAAGTATAGCCAAAAGATAGAAAAATAATAAGTTGATTTGGTATTTTCGTAAAGGAGATATGGAATCCAGCTTGTTGGATTGAAGGATTTGAAATCCAGGCTTGTTGGATTGAAGAATTTAGAATCCAAGCTTGCTGGATTGAAGGATTTGGAATCCAGGCTTGCTAGATTGAAGGATTTAGAATCCAGGTTTGCCGGATTGAAGGATTTGGAATCCAGGCTTGCTGGATTGAAGGATTTAGAATCCAAGCTTGCTGGATTGGAAGTTTGTTAAATCCAGTTTGCTGAATTAGCCAATCCAGGTGGCCGGATTGCATGTTTGAATAATTTACACTATGATGTTAGTATTTAGCTTACGAGATTATAAGGAAGAGCTAATAAAAGGAAAAGATTAAGTGTTAAATCATAAGGAATATGATAAAGTAATTAAATTATTATCAAAGAATGATAATAATAAAGATGTTTTCAGGTAATTGATTATGTGGTTATGTGTTAACTAAATTGCTGACAGAGTAATTGTATTATGATATAAAGTATGATATGCTGATTGTAAGATCAATCTTAACAATGATAGGTCTTTACAATAAAGAGATTAAATTTAATTGTGTAGCAGTAGATCGCAGTCGAGGCAAGTTCTCTAACTCAAGCTCGAGTTATTCTTTTCAAAGCATGTTAGTGAATAATTATTGTTTATTATTCACATCTATATTGATTATTGATACTCGCACTCGGTGCAATTAAATTCCTGTTCTATTATTATTGAACTGTGAATTAGTTAAAGTTCCTTTATTCATGAACTGTTTAAGATATGGATCTATGCTCATTGTATCAGCTAGATCAAGTATGTTTAAATTTGTTAAATCAAATATGTTGTTAAAAGCTGTTCTTCACCAATTCATTTGGTAAGGACTCAAGACTGAGAAAAAGAACAAGTTCATTAATGCATTATTGAAAAACAATTGTTGCTCATATATTAAGTGTTTATGCATAATACACCAGGAATGAAAGACTGATCCCCTTGATTACCAAAACTTATTAAAAGGACCAGTTTAAATACTGACAACCTTAGCATATGTTCATGGTCATTATGACCACTCAGTATCTGTTATTCAATTGTTCGAATATTCAGTTATCATGACTTAATTCATGTTCTTTCACAATTAATTTCTATTGTTGAACATTGAACGATAAATTTCTTGTTAATCACGATATATCTTTTTTGTACTTAAACTTGTTAAGCAAATTAGTTGCTTACTGTTGCTATATCATGACATTTATTTCAACTAAGCCAGAGAGTTCAAGTAAGAAGGACAAGGGCAAGGGAAAGGTCCAACAATAGTTATTATAAATGTTTAAGTATTATGAAATACAACGTTTGATGTTTATGTAAACCTTTTGTGTTACTTTATGTAACTTAAGTAAGGTATGTTTATGTTAAGGTAATAGATTTTGGGATATTGTATAAGACTTTATTATAATGAACAACGTATGTTTATTATTCCGCAATAGTATATATAATGCTTATATTGATGATGGTTAGTGAGCACCAAACCCGGGGTTGAGAACTCGGATTTGGGGTCATCACAAACCTATTTTGGTAAAACAAACTCTGATTAAGGCGATTCAAGATTATACGGAATGAGAACGAATAGACCTACAACTTTCATTCTTTAAGTTTTTCAATTTGAGGTCCTTAGTAGTGGTCAAAATAGTCATTTTGGGACTGTTATGTTTTCGGAGGCAATCGGAGGGCGTCGGGCATGCACGTATGCAAGTATAGTGCTTCCAACAATAAAAGATGTTGTTCTAAGTTATAAAACATGAATGTTAGTAAATATAATGATACTTAACATTAACAAATGATGTAGTAGATAAGTTGTATAAGCATACTAAGCACACACAAGAGAGACAATTTGGGCATGTGACGAATAAATGTCGAAACGCCGTGAAATGTGTTAATGAACGTAAAAAGTGTTTTAAGTTAAATGAAATGAATATTATAAGATATGAAATGGGGTTAATATAAAATCAATAATGATTCCTAGCAAGACTTAAACACTTGAATAACTTCGAGTATGGAATATAGTGAGATATAAGTTAAAAGTTAACACAATCAAATTGAACATTGTGTATTGATAATAGGAAGGATTATGAGATGTAGAGTAAATTTTACATTACAACTACTATGCGTGGCTATGTGACTAATAGTTGATATGCATGATTATATAATTGTGTAGGGCACGTGAAGTGTAGATAGTTGTAAGCTGTTAAACTATTATTGGTAAACAACGATTAAGGCAAGTCTTTCAGTTCCTATTTGCTATGTGAACTTGATGATTAATTGTTTTAAGTTTTTATTGCAAAGAGCATGATGTGTTGTATATATGCTGAAAGTATGAAATGTTAAAGTCAACTTATGACTACGTTGATTGAGTAAAGCATGCTGATTGAGTACGGAACTCAATCTTTATACTTGTTATATAAACTGTAGCATGTATGTTATGTTAGTTCAATGTTTATGAGATATATGTTGAGCATGTTATTATATACTACGTGATGCATGAAAACTGTTAGATTTTGCTAGGCTGTCGAGCTCAACCTTGCAAATAACCATTTTTGCAAGTCAAGATTTCGAGGTAAGGATATGTGCTAAGTGAATTATAGAAATCCATATTCGCGAAGATTACTTATATTTTATGAGAAATGTATTTAATATTTTGAGTGTAACATATTGTTGAATTGTAAGTTAAGCTATCCAGTGTATTTGGATATCTATTTATGATGTAAGACTTTGTATAGTTATTTTGTTGGAACGATTCATGATATAAATTTGAATCGAAGAGATATAATGTAAAGGTTGCGATTTAGGGCAATACAGAAGGAAATGTATAAAAGTTTTAAATATTCTGCATTTTTAGTAATTTTAATATCGAATAATGATATAAAGATAGATTAAAGTTGTATTGTTAATGATCGAGAAGGAGAATATTATTGTATGAGTTTTGGGGTCGTTACAGTTGGTATCAAAGTTATAGGTTATAAACCTTAGGTAGGGGTACCTTAGGCTATAACCTTAGAGAAGGAAGGTGAAGATAATGAAAGAATAAGCTCAAATAGAGTTTGAACAATAAGAAGTAATTTAAGAAATTTTCAAAGAAGGGATTAAAACATGCGTGAGAGGATTCAAAGAAGAATCTCGCAGAGTTATAAGGAATATGAATGTGGGGTTACCCAACTCCAATAATAAGGATGTAAGGTGATAATAAATAGACAATGTCTACAAAAAGAGAATGATAAAGAAGTTAAGAATAGAAAGTTATATTTAAGTATGGTATAGTTGTACTCTTTAATAGTTGATGTATAGTATCTGGGCTAAACGATTCCTTCATAGAGCGGAGGTATATACGAACTAGCAACTCGGAACCTAGTTTGTTGGTTGTTTGTGGGAAACCACTCAGCGTACCATATTGAAACTGTTAGAGACTCGATGTGTACCAAGTATAAAAAATGGATACGTATGATAAAAATGTAGAACTCGAATGAAATGTTGAGTAATATAAATGAAGTTAGAAATTCTTAAAGGAAGAATTGTTATATAAACAAGAAAATTTAGAGAAGAATCTTGAATAGAAATAAAGATCAGAAATGGAAGTTACCTAACTCCAATAACCAATGTGACGCCCCCAAAATAGGTATACATCACCTATTATGAGTCGCCAAATACATGGTACAGAATACAAATACAATCTTAAATATACAACATGAGCTGTAAGTTTTAATACAAATATTATCTTCTAGACAGTATTCAAACTCAAAATAAGTCCTCAATACATTTATTATCACACTATTTCATAGAATAGTGAGGACTACTAATGTTATCATCTGGATCGTCACTCCGTTCCCCGACTAGTCCCTGCTACGTTCTCATTTCCTGAAGAGAATAATGAAAGTAAAAGGGTGAGCTCAACTAGCCCAGTAAGAAATATTATGGCTAAGATAATGCAGAATAAATTATCGTTAGCCTTCAACAATAATAAACTGATACAATAAAACAAACGTCAAGTTTAACTACAGTGGAACTAGCAATCCATTAAAGGAGTCAAGTAGAGAATAAAATCTACTATCTTTTATGCTTAAAAAGGTTTTTCATCACTTTTATCACTAGAACTCAGCTTAATAAATAATCCACATCATCCCTGCACTACTGCCAATGATATTCATTAGTATCATAACCACAAATTATCCATGCACTACGGGCCAAGGATATTCGTGTATTCATCAATGGTCATGATCATGCCAACAACTATCCATCAATGAACTACGGGCCAATGAGGACTTTTACCGCATCATTTGTAACATTACGGTCATGATTATACTGAATAATCCCTGGTCATAATCATACCAAGTCCATTTATGCACTACAGGCCATATATGACTTTCAACATAATATAAATATGAGGATGATGACAATGATATAAGAATTCAATAAAACAAGTTCAAGAATTAATTTATCTAGGAACCAATAACGTCCAAATTGTCAACATGATACTTCTTTGTGGAGTAAAATTCAAGTATGCTCAGAAGAATATTTCCATGAAAAGGTACTGGATGAAGTGCAAATATCAAAGATATTCCACTAGCTTCATGGAGTATAGAAGCCAAAGCTTTAACCAATTGAGTATAAGAGAATATATGAAACTGCAAATGGATTTTCGTCCGCCATGCGGTAATCCACTTAGACAGATCATTTCCACAATTTAATAAGGAATGAATACAAATGATCATTCACCATGCATGTGATAATCCACATAGACAGGTTATTCCAATAGAATAATAGAGAATGGAATAACAGAAGAAATCACCATGTATGCGATAGACCGCATAGACAGGTTATTTCAACAGAGTTATTCCAACAGAATAATAAAGAATGGAACCAGGTCATGTGTAAACCGCACAAACAGGATGTTCCAACAGAATAATAAAGAACAGAACCAGGTCATGCGTAAACCGCATAGACAAGATGTTCTAACAGAATAATAAAGAACAGACCCAGGTCATGCGTAAACGCACAGACAGGATGTTCCAATAGAATAATAAAGAATGAAATAACAGAAGAATTTCACCATGTATATGGTACTTCGCATAGACAGGTTATTCCAACATAATGATAAAGAATAGAATAACTGAAGTTCTCTTCATGAAGACGAAAGAAATAATACCCCTTACCTTAGAAGAAACTGGATATAGGAGTAGTGAAGTAGCAGAATACTTTTCTTCTTTCTCTCTATAGTTTCTCTCTCAAGAGTTTCAGTGAATTCGTAAGAAATAATGAAGGAATGAGCTTCTATTTATAAGAGAATGGACTGAATAGTAACTAATTTATGAACGGTACAGATTGATTTACTTTTAAACAGACGGTCCATATTGATTTACTATGCAGTATTAATAAAATATTTTAATAAAACAAAATTTTTTAAATAAAATATAATATATTCTATTTATAATCTAATAAAACGAATAACTTTATAAAAGTATTTTGTTTTATATAAAAAGATTTTACTATGCAAACACTATGCAGACACTATACAAATACTATGCATAATAGAATGTCATATATTCTATTTATAGTCTAATAAAATAAATAACTTTATAAAAGTATTCTGTTTTATATAAAAAGTTTTTATTTTATTACATTTATACTAATAATAAAACAAAACTTATCACCTTTACTATAATTCACAATATTAATCGACCAGGTCGTTCCCAAGAAAGAGGGAGCTTTCTAATAAGGATTTCTTCCTATTGGCGCGCAATTAGGTGACCAAACCTCTCCTTGACAGAATTTCTAGACATCGTTAATATTGCAAATAATAATATTAATAACTTTGTTATCTCAATTATTGATTTAATAATATATTAAATATTTATAATAATTAAATCAAATAACGTGAGATACTATGCAGCAATTACTGTAGCAATAATTAAACAAAACTGAATGACTTCTCACGTAAGCATCAATAATCAATACCGTGTGCTACTATGCAACCACGTGTATTACTGTACTTTTACTACCGAGTAGTTCAACAGTTTTAACGGTAAAACTTTTGCCGTTATTTTCATAAAAATATTTTTGTCGTTTTCTTAATCCGACAATAATTCCGTTACGGGGGTCCACCAATGATTGTGCCGTTGTACGAATATTTTCTGTTAAAACGAATATTCCCCGACCAATCGAATATTATATAACAACTTGTGTATTTCGCAAAATTTATAAATATTACCCACAACTATAACATTATATCAAATTCATCCCATAATATTGAAAATGATAATCATAGAAAAATCATCTTTATTCATAAAAGTTGGGGTCTTACAGCCAAGATAACAAATAATGTCGTAAATGATAAAAAAGGAAAGAAGGAGGATCGTAAAACATAGCGATCACAAGTTAAGAAAAGAATTTTAAGGGAGATAATTATAAAATAAGATCACGACGTGATCTGTTTAAGTTATAAAAGAAAGATGGTATGTAATGTTTGAATAATCATAGCTTGATTCTAATAAGATAATGTACTATGATATAGTACGAGATAAACTCACGAGGAGTTATAGATAATATGATACGAGAAATTTGTATTGAGCAAGTTAAGAGCAAGTTATAGGTAAGATAGAGTTAGGTGGGATTTCAATTGAGGACTCATGTGATGGCTGAGTTGTACAAACCTTTGTATAGGCAAGGATTTTGTGCTTGCTCTCAGTTTATCACATTGATAATCATTAGAATGTTGGTGTTGCGCTATCAATATATATGTGGCGAAAAGGTGATTCTTTTCTCATGTGTATATTTTGTAGTTAGAAACTATTAAGATTAGTCAGATATTATTAGGATTAGGTGTAATAACCAAGAATTTCTGTGGTACATTATAAATAAGTATTAAATAATCGATAATATCTTATGGATGATGAAGTGATTATGTGGATAATATGAGATAATATTTAAAGGAAGTCTCACTAATAAGTTATATAAGTTAGTGAACCAACCTAAGTATTTTAATAATCTAGAAAATAGATTTAAGGTGTTAAACCCTAACTAAGTACTCTATAAACTTGAATAAGACAAGTCTAATTGGGTTATGTAAGGTAATTAACATTATTGATTGATGTGAATGTATAAATATCAATAATAATGAGTAATAGTTCATGTGATTATATGGTTAATATTACTAAGGATGGCAAGTAGTCTAAACAAGCCCAATAATTTATTTAAGCGTTGGACTTTTAGATAATTTGATTGTTAAGCTAGCCCAATATTAAATTTAATGGGCAAGTATGCTAGTAGCACAACTATTTAATTGTGGAGGCACAAGTTCATTTTAATTAGTAAGCTAAACTAGTTAATTTCAAGCCCAAAAGAATTAAATGATTGGCCCAATCCTAGCCCAATTAATGAGGGGCATTATGGTCATGTAATTTAGCAAATGTAGCAATTAAAAATAAAGTAAAGATGAGGATTTAAGGGAGGAGGGATCCGGCCATGTATTGGAAGAAAAGGGGCATGTGACTTATGTCTTCTTTTTCTTCATTTGGTCACTAACTACCTTAGGTGTCACTCCATGACTTAGCCACCCTATTTGGCAAAGATTGCAAGTTATATGGAGAGATAAGGGAAGAGATATGATAATCAATAATGTGTAGATAAACTAATATATCTATAGATTTTTTTCCCAACACTTAACCCATATTCTCGTCCATCTCATTACTAGTTAACCAAGCAAAAAGCAAAAACATAAGAGAAAAAGAGGGAGAGAGTTCGGTGGGAGCAAGAGGGAGAGAGAAGGAGAGAGTTGAGGTATAGAAAATCCTAGGAGCAAGAGAGGAGGGTGTGGTCTTTTATGCATCCAAAATTTATTAATTACTTTGGGAGATATAGAAGAAGTGCTCAAAGATCAAGGTATAAACTTTAAACTTGTAGATTTCTTTTTATTTTGTTTGATTTTGGTTAGTTAAGGCTTATGATCTTGAGTCTTAAAACCCTCTATCTACATGTTTTATATGATTTCATGTATGGTTCTAACATATTTGAGTGTTAGAAAGTAAATCAAAAGGATAGGAAAGAAACTAGTGTTGTTTTGTTAGAAACTCTAGTTTTTTTTTTCACTTCCTTTGATCGACTACCATTTTTGATCTACGCCTTCTTTTTGTGATCCGTAAAAGTGAGGTGCTAGATATGTAAGTTAAGTACTAAACCCAAGTGGTAGCACTCAAAAATGTTGAGTACACAAGTGGTAGCAGCTGTTTTAGCAAAAATAGTTGTCTTTTGAAAGAAAAACAAACTATTTTTGGACAGTCAATGCTAGGGGTATTTTCGTTATTTTTCTGACATTTAAAAATTCTGGAAAAATTTGGGAGAATAGTATGATGAGTTATCTTTCAAACCCAAGTGGATTCACCTAAAAAGGAGTTGTACATTTCTGTATGGACTGATTTTAGCAAAGTAGGTAAAAGCCAAAAATCACGAAAATAAGCTGCAAAAGAAATTGCAAGGGCAGTTTCGGCCACTTAAATTATGGAATAAATTCTGGCCTTTTGGGAAATAAAAATATATGGTATAAGGTAGCTCTTGTACAAAAATGAGCTCATTCTGACTTAAATTGAGCAAGTTATGACCATTTCAATATTTAGGTTTTTCGGACGAAAATCGTTATAACCGGAGTTCTATAACTTCGATGGCCACGAAATTTAAACTGGAGGGTCACGTTAACATGAATAACATTATGCCAAGAGATGGGAATTTCTGGAGTTAAGCGTGATGGGGCTAATTTCTTAAGCTACGTACTAAAAATAATTTTTGGAAAAATACTAAAATAAATTGAAAAATTACGGAAAAATACTTTTTGTGCATGAAATATATGTATATATGTTTGGCCAAAGGGTAGAAAAATAATAAGTTAATTTGGTATTTTCGTAAATGAGATATTGAATCCAGCTTGCTGAATTGAAGGATTTAGAATCCTGACTTGCTGGATTGGAAGTTTGTTGAATCCAGTTTGCTGGATTAGCCAATCCAGGTGGTTGGATTGCATATTTGAATAATCTAGACTATAAGACCCTGAATTTTATCAAATAAAAGTATTCAATTTTTCTTATAATTACTATTCAGTAAATGGTTAAATTGATAAATGTTAAAGTTAAGGGTGATATATGAATTTTTTTTCAAAATACACTAGTGGTTATAAAATATTCATTGTTGTCGGGGAATATTCGTTTGGACGTGGAATATTCTTTCTGTCGGGGAATATTCGTACGACGGCGCAGCCATTTGTGGGCCCCATAACAGAATAACTATCGGATGAAGAAAATGACAAATTTGAGTTTTTACAAATAACGGCGTAGTTATTACCGTTAACACTGTTGGAATACCCGGTGGTTAAAATACAGTAATACGCGTTATTGCACAGTAGCACACGGTATTGCACAGTATTTTTGAAATTATTGATTCTTACGTAAGAAGGCACTACTCAATAATTGTTACAGTAATTACTGGTCAATATTTTATTTTATTTATTCAATAATTGCTGCGTTGATATTTTGTATTATTATTGTTTCAATAATTGTTGCTGCACATCATCTCCATTATCAGATCAATAATTCATATTATTTGAATAATATTATTAGATAGTATTATTGGCAATGTCTAGAAAGTTCTGTCTAATGAGAGGTTTGGTCATCTAATTGTGCGCCAATAAAGAGAAATCCTTATTGGAAATCCCTCTCTTTCCTAAGAACGGCCTGGTTGTCATAAATGTGATTCTGTAATATTATTTTTGAATAATTAATTATTGATTCATATGATAAGGAAATATTTATTTTATGTGGATATAAATGAGGGATATATTTTTGTGGTTAAAAATGAAGGAGTTAATGTTGAGGTATTTTATCTGTATTTTTGTCGGAACGGAGGTATTGAAAATTAAATTAGGGTTTTTGAGATATTTCGCAGGGGTTATAATTTTTAATCCGACCGTTGGATCGTGGTAATTTTTGGATATGTTATACATATGTCCACAAATTTTGAACCGTTAAAAATGAACGTATGATTTGTTATGAATTTTACGAGATGACTGGTTTAGAAATTGTTGAATTTTCGGAGTTAATCATTTTGGTAGAAAATTCTAGAATTGGTGGGCCCCACTCTTGGTTGGTGAAGAAATGTGCTGAGATTTTTATTCAAATGTGGTGGGTGGGAATAGTAGCAGGTAAAGCCATCAGGTTACAGGTTAAGACTGCTTCGGCGTGCTAACAATTTCCTATAAATAGAGGGCTAAGTTAGAATTGAAAATCATACCAGAAACAATTTTCTCTCTTTCTCTCTCTAGATTATTGAGTATATTTTTTGAGTATTAGATACTTGGTGAGTTGCTATTCATCAGTGCAAGTTTCCTTCAGCGTTATATCCAATATCTGGTCAGAAGTGCTGCTATTTTGAGGTAAGGGATAGTAAGAGATTTTAAGGGTTGTTATGTTTTTTAGTTTCGTAATTTTCAGACTTTCAAAAATTCTGAAAAAATTTGAAATGATAAATTGATGAGGTTTCTTGATTGTGTCCAAAAATGGTGATTTTTGGATATATAGATTAAGAGTTATGAATTTTATGGGAAAATACTATTTTAAAAGTAAACCCTTATAACTCCATCTAAAATTGATAAAATTTTTATTGGGAGTACATCTATATAATATCAGTGTACTCTGTGAATTTCGGAATTTTTGGACAAAAGTACAATTTATGATAAATGTCTAAATATTCGGTAGTTTTGCCCATAGGAGAAATAGTAAATGAATTTTAAAAATTTTGAAAAAAATATGTGTTCACTATGTGACTATATTATGCTAAATTCCAGAAAAGAAATATTTTTGGAACTAATTTGGTATTTTTCATGAAAATGGTCTAGTTATGAGTAAATGAATTAAATATGTTATGTGAAGTAAGAAAATTGAAAAATAGGATTTTATGGCTTGATAATCCTATATGAGGTTTATGCAGATTTTTGATGAGGGTTTTGGTTATTTGTGATAAAATCTTATGAGTTTGGCATTTTAAAATGATTAAATGTATTTTTTAGTAGACTGTAAACAATTAAAATAAATTATTTATAAATTTAAAAAATGTTATTCTTTCAATATCATTATACCGAAATATTGGTATAGATTTTATTGTAGAATTTTTACCTTTTTGTGTCGAGGTTACTATTCATGAGTTAGTATTCACGAGTTACTATTTATAAGTTACTATTCACAGGTACTATTCACGATAAAAATTGGTTTCTTTTTCTGACCAAATTATCGTTGATTTATGATTGTTTCTCTTGAAAATAAATACAGTTGTTGATCATATTATTTTTATTATCATATATAACATTTTTATAACCCTGATGTTGAATTTCTCTTTCACTTAAGTGTAAAGATGGGTAAATTATTGGTATGATCGTGACTGAGGAATATCTTTGGCCTGTAGTGCAAAAATGAATTGTTAACTGGTATGATCATGACCATTGAATTTATAATTGAATATCTTTAGCTTAAGTGTAAAGATGAATTGATTAACATGGTTATAATTATTGTTTATATAAATTCTAAAATGATTATATATTTCTTTGAGATATAAATATATTTGGCCTGTAGTGCAAATATGAACTGTTGAGGACTATCTTTGGCCTGTAGTGCAAAGATGAATTATTGATGAATATCTTTGGCCCGTAGTGTAAAGATGACCTGTTATTGAATATCTTTGACCAGTAGTGCAAAGATGAACTGTTGACGAATATCGTTGGCCCGTAGTGCAAAGATTAAATTGATTGTATGATTATAAACAGGAACTGTGATTTGGTATAACCATGGTCTTCGATGTTTCAGGTAAAGACATGTGATGAAAATTATCTTCGTTCTGGATGTAAAGAGGAATTTAGAATCACAATTATGATTATGAGTTATTTATATAATTGTGGAAATGAAATGTTGATTGATGTTACATGGATAAAACATTGTTGGTGGACTTTTAATATGGAGAAGATAATAGACTTTATGACCAATTTGACTCTTCTAATGGATTGCTCGTTCCGCTGCAACTATGGTTGAAAAGTTTTATCATCTACCATATATTCTAAATCTCTGATTTATTACTGATGAAGGCTATTGATAATTTAATTATCTTTAGTCATGATATTCTTTACTGAGCTAGTTGTGCTCACCCTTTTGCTTCACAATTCCTTTCAGGTAATACGAGTGTAGCTGGGTCGAGCGGGGGAAAACAGGGGAATAGAACGGTGGTCTATAGCTATTGAGGGTGAGGTGAACTCAACTTTAGAAGGGTGTTTTTGCCACTATCATATAAGATGTCTAATGACATATAACCTCGTGTCATCATAAGACAGGGTTGTGCTCATTCACTTGCTTAGTTTATCTACGAACACTACCTATATAATCTTGGTGTTTGTTTGGAGTATAATTCTCAATTAGAGACAGTAGAGATAATGATATGTCAAGAAAAGACTTACCATTGGGAAGACTATGATAGTAATCTTCTCATTTTTCTTTGGGGTCTATTGGGTCAACCAAGGACAATTCTGTGGCCATATGATATCTATAATAACCTAGACGCATGGCCTCCCATGTACGAAGGTTTCCTTGAGCACTTCCTAAAGATTCTAATTTCTAAAACAGTCTTTGACTATACCTTTATGTAAGGTGCCACTTTGAGGTGCTGTCCACAGTTGGGACATGTGTCACATTTGGTATATATTTGTATCCAAACTCACAGCATATGTGTTGTTGTATTTTATACGACAATTGTTGTAATAAAGTTGTAGTTATTTTTTGTACCATGTATTTGGCGACTCAGAATGGGTTGGATGGAATGGACCTATTTTGGGGTCGTTACATAGACTATGATGTTAGTATTCAGCTTACTAGATTATAAGGAAAAACAAATAAAAGGAAAAGATTAAGTGTTAAATCATAATGAATATGATAAAGTAATTAAGTTATTATCAAAGAATGATAATAATAAAGATGTTTTCAGGTAATTGATTATATGGTTATGTGTTAACTAAATTGCTGATAGAGTAATTGTATTATGATATAAAGTATTATATGCTGATTGTAAGATCAATCTTAACAATGATAGGTCTTTACAATAAAGAGATTAAATTAAATTGTGTAGCAGTAGATCGCAGTAAAGGCAAGTCCTCTAACTCAAACTTGAGTTATTCTTTTCAAAGCATGTTAGTGAATAATTATTGTTTATTATTCACATCTATATTGATTATTGATACTCGTACTAAGTGCAATTAAATTCTTGTTCTATTATTATTGAACTGTGAATTAGATAAAGTTCTTTTATTCATGAAATGTTTAAGATATGGATCTATGCTAATTGTATCAGCTAGAACAAGTATGTTTAAATTTGTTAAATCAAATATGTTGTTCAACGTTGTTCTTCACTAATTGATTTGGTAAGGACTCAAGACTGAGAAAAAGAACAAGTTGATTAAAGCATTATTGAAAAACAATTATTGCTCGTATATTAAGTGTTTATGCATAATACACCGGGTATGAAAGGCTGATCCCCTTGATTACCAAAACTTATTAAAAGGACCAGTTTAAATACTGACAACCTTAGCATATGTTCATGGTCATTATGACCACTCAGTATCTGCTATTCAATTGTTCGAATATTCAGTTATCAAGACTTAATTCATGTTCTTTCACAATTAATTTCTATTGTTGAACATTGAATGATAAATTTCTTGCTAATCATGATATATCTTCTTTGTACTTAAACTTGTTAAGCAAATTAGTTGCTTACTCTTTCTATATCATGACATTTATTTCAGCTTAGCCAGAGAGTTCAAGTAAGAAGGACAAGGGCAAGGGAAAGGTCCAAGAATAGTTATTATAAATGTTTTAGTATCATAAAATACTATATTTGATGTTTATGTAAACCTTTTGTGTTACTTTATGTAACTTAAGTAAGGTATGTTTATGTTAAGGTAATAGACCTTGGGGTATTGTATAAGACATTATTATAATGAACAACGTATGTTTATTATTCCGCAATAGTATATAAAATGCTTATGTTGATAATGGATAGTGAGCACCAAGCCCGGGGTTGAGATCTCGGATTTGGGTGCGGTTCTTAAAACTAATACATATGGTAAGTTCGTGACTCATAATAATATGGTATGTTTTGAGCCCCTCAACGAATGGACGCCTATGGTCTGACTAGGATAAGTTCTTAAACTCATATTATTGTGGCAAGTTCCTGAATTTTCGATGTGTAGTAAGTTTGATGAACTATATTTGGTAGAAAACGGTTATAGTATAGAGAGCATTGATGAAGTTGAAGATTGATAAAATGGTTAAGTAATGAAGTAATGGAGTATAGATTGAAGTTGATGGATACCTGGATATTCTAAATCTACTAGCTATGCTAAACTTTCGAAATTTATTGACTTCGTGCTGATGTTTGCACTTCTATTTTCTTGAAAAACATTGGATAAAATGATGAAACCAATGAGTTTTAAAAACAATATCGTTATTCGTATGTCTATGCTAGTTGCTTCGGCTAGACAGAAATGATTTGAAATATATTAAAATGTATTTTTTTATATCATTAATGCATCATGGAACCTGATGCAAAGATGATAAAAACAATGGAGTCATCAATGCAGTATTACTTAGTGTTGGATGTGATCTAAGGATCGTCATCCCACTATGGTATGATGTAGTATGACAAAGTCATAAAATGACGGAATCCTCAAACGGACTGTAAATATAGTGCTGTATCATGACGTCATAAAATGAATTTCAAAATTTTAAAGATAAATTATTGCCAATTGAATTTGGCCAGACATGTTTCGATTGATATTCGAATTATTGGTATGAGTCTAAGCTATTTGATTCAGCTAGACAAATGTTTGTGAAAATCAAGTGTTTCCTGAGAAGTTATGCCAAACCAAATTGTTTTGGTGCGGATTCAGATGTTGAAAAGCTGAGATGAACAACCCTTTTATAGGGGATTACGCGGAGGCATTTAAATGTTTGTGCACAATACATCGTACGAAGGGCTTAACACCCTAAGTACGAGAGTCCTTATAGTCTAATGACTGTTAAGATTTAAGTTGAAAGAGTACTTATAACCGTGAACGTAGTTCAAGGTCTTATGACCTCTCATCATGATTTGGAATCTTTTAAATTCCTGAGTTATTCATACTGCTTCCCAATTATTGAGCAATTGTGGAAGATTCTTGCTATTCTAAAAGGCGAATATGGTAAGGACGATATTCCTTAGAAAGAAGTAAGTCGTAGAATGCTACACTAAATGATGAATATATTGAATAAGTGAGAAAAGAAAATTTGAAATGAGAATGAGATGAGTTATCAAAGAATAATGTAAAACTTTTAATACAAAAGTTAATAATTGAATAAAGATCTTTGTGAAAAGAAAGTGATTATATAATCCAATGAATGAATAAAGTATTAACGTAAAATCTATTTTGATAGATTGAATGAATGAAGATTAATAAATAAAAATTTTGAGGACGAAATTCTTAGAAGAAGGGGTGAATGTAATATCCCGAATGTTTATGAGTTGAGTATATGATAACGATCCTTAGAAAAGGAAATGAATGGGTTAAATGATATATAATACTCAAGATATAATTGAGTTCAAGTGAAAGTTATGAAATAAAACCTAGAATTTGTTGAAGTAATGAAAGTAGTAGGAAATATAAAACCTATATTAAGGTAATGTGTAGAAGATATTCAACGATAAATTTTGAAAAGAGATTTGGTGAAAACTGAGTAAGGGAGGTTTCGTTGATTCCGAGGACGAAATCCTTATAAGGGGGGAAAGATGTGACAACCCGAATTTTTATAAGTTATTAAAATAGGAATTTAATAATTAAAATTCTTATTATGAGATGTTTTGAGTTTGAGTATGTATATATACGTGCTATATATTTTGAAATATGTGATCTGGTGTAAAGAAAAATATATATTCATATATTGGAAAAGTGAGGTTTAATAGTTCAGTTAACTATTGAAGAAATTAAATGAATTTGTAATTAATTTTAAATATTTATTGAATTAAATAAATATTTTAAATAATTATTTATTGAGAAAAATAAATAATTTATGAAATTATGGTATAATAATTTAGTTACGTGTGTATGATAATTAAATTAAAGCAAAGGTAAATTTTATTCTTTGAAGATTTAATTTAATTAATTAATTAAATTAAATGAGTTGTTTAATATTAAAGAAAATAAGTAATTAAATAAAGTGATGTTTAAGTCTAATTTATTAATTAAATTAGATATATGATTATTTATTAATCATCAGAATAATTATAATACAATTATAATTATTTTAATTATCATTGTAAGTTATGTAAATTAGTTGCAGGTGTAACAAATAAAAATTATATAATATAATATTATTAAAATAAACTAGTGGGGGATAAATGTATGTAGCCAAACAAGGCCTTGTGGCCTTTGGCTTATTGTAACTGACGCAGACGTATTATTTTATAACTGAAGTATACGTGGGTAAGCCGTATCAGTTTATTTGTTTTGTGTCTTTTCTAAGGATAACTAAGACAGAGAGTGGGAGAGAAGAAAGAAATCACAGTAGGTTTTGAGAGAGGGTTTTCTGAGATTATCAAGAAGTGAAAGAAGGATTGCTAAAGCCTGTGACCATCTTGTAAAGGAATCAAGCATTGAAGGTATAAAAACCTAAGTTTATGTTCTAGATTTTTAATATTGGATTGTGTGAATTCAATATTATAACTGTTAAATTAGTTCATGTAATCAATTAGTTGTTATCTATACATGATTGTAGTAAGAGAGTTCATGGAAAATGGGTTTGAATAATAAAAGTAATATTAGTGTGTATTCATATGATATGGCTTAAGAAAGTACAAAATTTTATGTCTAATATGTGTTATAATCTGTAAATTGGTATCGGATTATGTTAGTATATGAAGAAACGAAAACGACGTAGTTTGAATCATGTCAATTGGTTAAGAAACGAAGTCGTGGCGATTGAATTCGCTAAATGTGTTTAAAACATGAAAATATAGCATGAACACTGAATTGGAACCCTTAAAATGATTCATTAATATGTTTGAAGTGTTATAATTATTCTCTAGATGAGTAGCTAAGAGTTTAACGAGTCCAACGAATCAAAAACCAACTAATTTGGACCTAAAATGAGAAAGTTACGTCAAAAAAAGTATAATCTGTACGAAGCCTCGCGTGGGCGTGCAGCTAGGGCTGGGAGATGATGCGAGCACACTGGAAGGGGCACGGGCGCGCTGGAAGTGGCGTGGGCAAGCCCAAGTTGTGCTAACTTTGACTATTTTGACCTATTTTGGTAAAACGATCATAATCTTTTCATACGAACTCCGATTAAGGCAATTCAAGATGATCCTGAACGAGAAAGAATAGACCTACAACTTTCATTCTTTAAGTTTTTCAATTTGAGGTCCTTAGAAGGGGTGAAAATAGTTATTTTTGGGACTGTTGTGTTTTCGGTGGCAATTGGAGGGCGTCGGGCATGCACGTATGTAAGTGTAGTGCTACTGACAATAAAAGATGTTGTTCTAAGTTATAAAACCTGAATATTAGTAAATATAGTGATACTTAACATTAACAAATGATGTATTAGATAAGTTGTATAAGCATACTAAGCACACACAAGCGAGACAAATTGGGCGTGTGACGAATAAGAGTCGAAACGCCGTGACATGTGTTAATGAACGTAAAAAGTGTTTTACGTTAAATGAAATGAATATTATAAGATATGAAATGGGGTTAATATAAAAGCAATAATGATTCCTAGCAAGACTTAAACACTTGAATAACTTCGAGTATGAAATATAATGAGATATAAGTTAAAAGTTAACACAATCAAATTGAACATTGTGTATTGATAATAGGAAGGATTATGAGATATAGAGTAAAGTTTACATTACAACTACTATGCATGGCTATGTGACTAATAGTTGATATGCATGATTATATAATTGTGTAGGACACGTAAAGTGCAGATAGCTGTAAGCTGTTAAACTATTATTGATAAACAACGATTAAGGCAAGTCTTTCAGTTCCTATTTGCTATGTGAACTTGATGATTAACTGTTTTAAGTTTTTATTGGAAAGAGCATGATGTATTGTATATATGTTGAAAGTATGAAATGTTAAAGTCAACTTATGACTACGTTGATTGAGTAAAGCATGCTGATTGAGTACAGAACTCAATCTTTATACTTGTTATATGAACTGTAGTATGTATGTTATGTTAGTCTAATATTTATGAGATATATGTTGAGCATGTTATTATATGTTACGTGATGCATGTAAACTGTTAGATTTTGCTGGGCTGTCGAGCTCAACCTTGCAAATAACCATTTTTACAGGTCATGATTTCAAGGTAAGGATATGTGGTAAGTGAATTATAGAAATCTATATTCGCGAAGATTACTTATGTTTTATGAGAAATGTATTTAATATTTTGAGTGTAACATGTTGAATTGTATGTTAAGCTATCCGGTGTATTTGGATATCTATTTATGATGTAAGACATTGTATAGTCATTTTGTTGTAATGATTCATGATATAAAATTGAATCGAAGAGATGCAATGTAAAGGTTGCGATTTAGGGTAATACAGAAGGAAATGTATAAAAGTTTTAAATATTATGCATTTTTAGTGATTTTAATATCGAATAATGATGTAAAGATTGATTAAAGTTGTATTGTTAACGATCGAGAAGGAGAATATTATTGTATGAATTTTGGGGTCGTTACAGGCATGCCACGCATCGGTATATAAGGGACACTATGGAAGTGAAATGATGGCCGCCAAAGTACTACAAGCAAGATTTTATTGGCCCACCTTGTTCAAAGACACACATCAGGTTATGAAAAACTGTGATCGATGTCAAAGGGTGGGAAACATTTCCAAATGGAATGAGATGCCACTTAAATTGATTCTGGAAGTGGAAGTTTTTGATGTATGGGGGATCGATTTCATGGGACCTTTTCCACCTTCATACAGTAATTTGTATATATTGTTGGTAGTAGACTACGTGTCTAAGTGGGTTGAGGCTGTAGTGCTACTGACAAATGACGCTAAGGTTTTTTGGATTTTCTTACAGAAAATATCTTTACAAGATTTGGCACCCCAAGGGCAATCATCATTGATGAGGGAAGTCACTTCTGCAACAAGTATTTTACAGCCCTCTTGACCAAGTACGGGGTCAACCATAAAATTGCCACTGCCTATCACCCTCCAACTAGTGGTCAGGCAGAAGTATCTAATAGAGAGGCGAAGAAAATTTTGGAGAAAATAGTGAACCCGAATAGAAAGGATTGGTCCCTGAAACTGGACAACGTGCTATGGGCCTATCGCATAGCATACAAGACACCAATCGAAATATCTCCATATTAGCTTGTCTACGAAAAAGTGTGTCACCTCTAAGTGGAACTTCAGCATAAAGCCTATTGGGCCATCCAAAAACTAAATTTTGATCTCATAACATCGGGGGAGAAAAGACTGCAACAACTTAACGAGTTAGATGAATTTCGTCTACAGGCATACGAGAACTTTAAATTGTACAAGGAAAAGGTTAAACGATGGCACGATCAAAAAATCTTGGACATAAAGTTCAAACTGGGCCAAGCAGTACTATTATTCATCTCTCGGTTGAAACTCTTTCCCGAAAAATTGAAATCCAGGTGGTCGGGTCCAATCACCATCAAAAAAGAATTTCCACACGGCGCTGTTGAACTATATGGCCAGGATCCAGCAAAAATATTCAAAGTTAACGGACATTGATTGAAGCATTATTGGGGTGCTGACCTCGATCGCAAAGTAACCTCGATTGAGCTCGCCGAGCTCGTATCAAATAGGGAGTAGTCAAGTTGAAAGACTTAAAATTAAGCGCTTGATGGGAGGTAACCCAATAATTGATTATTTTGATTATTAGATTTTTGTTAGTTTTGTTGAGTAGTAGATTAGAATAGTTTTGCTCTAGTACAGCTTTCATGGTTCAATCTGAAAACTACTATGAGTCACTAACTGCTTTACAGGTTGAAGATGAACTTTGATAAGAGGAAGAGAGGAAATGAAACTATTACATGTTTAGTACACA
Source organism: Panax notoginseng (assembly GCA_016801055.1). Lineage (NCBI taxonomy): Eukaryota > Viridiplantae > Streptophyta > Magnoliopsida > Apiales > Araliaceae > Panax > Panax notoginseng. The sequence goes on from CM029013.1 coordinate 187,944,829, forward strand.
GTCTAGGGAATCAGGACACAAAAGAAAATTTCTGGCTGGAAACAAAATATTTGCCCCGACAAAGAAATTATGAAAGGAAAACTCACCCCGACAAGGTGCTCGTTGCCGAAACTCGCCCAAGCCAGATTTTACAAAGGAAAAAAATTCACATCGGCACAGAGCTCTTTGCCCATTTGCATCCCAGCGCAGATTACTGAACCAAAAAGTCTCACCCCGGTGAGAGTCGCGGACCTTAGTTTGTTTAAAATCATCATTCGATCAATTTCAAAGGGCACTACAAATAACTCCCAGCACACGAAAAACACAGTGCAATTCTACACCCGATTCGTCCATAATCTAGACCCACATCAGTGTTGCATATGGATTCAAGGGTTTCCTACCCCTTAATTTTAGAAAAATGTTGACACAAAGTAGGGTTTCAAACCCTCTATTCTTTTCAGGTGGCATCCGCGCAACAACAGTAGTTCAATTTGGTTTGTGCAACCAAAAATCACCCTCAACTAGCAACAACAGATAAATCCAAATTGGGTAAGCTTTCATCATTGCAATCATACAACATTAACCATATGATTTGGCTACAAGTTTTATGTAAAAACATTTGAAGCACTTCAGTGAAAGTAACAATAGCTTAGTAGGTTGGTGATTTTGAGTAGTACTTTTGTTGGTCGATACATTGCTAAATTTTGCCATCATATGGACAATGTGGCGTGAATACTGAAGTTTAGGGGTAAACACACACAAGGTGTTTGAGAAAAGGCCTCAACAAGCTTTGGTTAAATTATCACTGCATTTCATTTGAAATTGGGCTCTTTGTTCACCATGCCACTAAGATCACAAAAAAGTAAAAGAGGTGAGGGTCCATCCACTCCTGTCCCACAGTTCGAGAGACGAAAGTTTTTGAATGTGAAGGAAACAGAGAGATTTGAATACCTAGCTTCCAAGGAACTTATGCTAGAGCATACTTAAGTTTCGATGAGTTTGATGGGGTAATGTTGCACCAAATACGAGAGAGAAGGTGGGAAACATTTACGGCACAATCGGATGCCGCTGTGGTGGCGGTAGTGACAGAATTCTATGCAAATGCCCTCGACAAATTGCCATATTTTGCATTCGTGAGGGGCAAGATGGTGTTGTTCACCGTGCACAACATAATTAACTACTATAATCTCCCCTCGCAATTAAGTTGTTTGTATATGGCGTATAAGGAAAGCGACACAAACTATTACCAAATACAAAGTGAGCTGTGTAAGCCCAATTCTACATGGTCTTCGAATGGTAATCACTTCCCGAGCAAGGACCCCAGTCTCTATGGACATATATAGTACTCTTTCTTATGTGCCAAACTTATGCCATCACAGCACACCAGTGATGTTCTAAAGGATAAGGCTGCACTATTATACACTATCCTCAAAGATCGCCCAATCGATGTGGGCTGCATAATTCATCATTCCATTTGCTGAAATCTGTGGGGTCCCCTCTAAGGCGGATTGCCCCATCTGTCTCTCATTTATGCGTTATGTGAACGGGTATGAGTACAATGGAAGTCAGATGAGCCCATCCAGCAACCATTACTATGTCTTGATTCGAAGATGATTCAGAGGTATTCAGTTTGGAAAGGATGGAATTCTCATCCACGCGGTCTTGGGTTCACTTTTTTTGATTCTGAGGGTGAAGAGGGGGATGAAGAAGCAGATGTGAATTTCGATGAGGAAAGAGAACAAGAACAAGAACAAGCCGGGACATCAAACTCATCATGCACCAAAGCCACTTTCAATATAATTTTGGAGTCTGTTGCAATACCTTGACGCCCTACATAGGACCGAGGATACAAGGATGGCAAAACTGGTGGTGAGGCAGGATCATATGTTCACCACGTAGCAATGCCTCCTTGGCAGCTACATTTTTTGGCCTAAACTCTTCTGCTGAAGATTTCCACTTTCCTACTCCTTTGCCACTGCCAACTTTTCCCCCACCGGAGCCCATACAGGAACATATTTAGTAGCCCGTCGAGGAACCACCGGTCGAGCATGACGCTTAACTAATCAGGGCAGTCCTCAGTTTTATATTTCTGTATCTTTATACAATGAGGGCATTGCATAATTCAAGTTGGGGGGCATTTATTATATGTTGCTCAACATAGTTACATAATAGATAGGAGTATGTAGTTGCATGTTAGTTTTATTTTTGTTTAGATTTTCTTTCATGTTATAAAAAATAAATAAATATAAAGCCTTAAAAATCATAAAAATATGTGTTTAGTTTGTTGTTTTGCATAGTTATTCATATTGCATGTTCCAGCTATCGGATGGTTTGATATTGACTTAGCCCATGATGAGAATTGGAATTGTATAGACACTGAGCAGTCTTAATAATCATTATAGGGATGTAACTTCATAGCCTAATATGAATCCTTGCCTGTTTGAAATGGATATAATCAGATATCACTTAATGATGACCATTTTGATTAATTGAGTTTGAATAATCACATACTGTTTATCTTAAGGGAAATTGTGGTTTTACTGAAAGAAAAGCGGCATACTTGCAACAATGGCTAGAATGACACAAGAACCTAAGTTTGGGGGGGGGGAACAAGGTCATATATATATATATATATATATATATATATATATATATATATATATATATATATATATATACGGTTCGAATCTCAAGCTCACCCCTTATTCAACTCACCCGAGCTCACCCCCTCTTTAGCGACGGACCCGATGACGGTTAGGTCATACAACCATCGTATATACTTTTAGCGACGTTATATATTGTCCGTCGCTAAAAGTATAAACGACGGTTGTATGACCAAACCGTCGTCGGGTCCGTCGCTAAAGGGGGGTGAGCTCAGGTGAGTTGGATAAGGGGTGAGCTTAAGATCCGGACTATATATATATATATATATATATATATATATATATATATATATATATATATATATATATATATATATATATAAGAATATAAAAAAATAAGAATAAAGAAAAAAATATGAATAAGCACCATGACTAGTTTAGTTCTGTGGCCTTTATTACTAAAATAAGTACGCCCTAGGGGATGTCTTTACACCTAGCTCCCTAAAGCTATTTGGTTTGGGAGTCATTGGTCGAAAGTTCACTAATGGGTAGCACTAAAAAGCCTACGCGAACTAAGCATTGCACAGTCATGTGGAGAGTACACGTGGGATGGAGCGTAAAACACACCCATAATAGAATATAAGTGAAGTGAACCCTGTGGTAACCCCTAACTTGGAAGTTATAGAATTTTAGCCAAAACTTGTTTGTGTTTTGGGTTTTGTTTAGTTAAAACTGTGTTATCCCTCTAAGAAGCGTATTATGTTGTATATTTCTACTGTAGTTGATTGTCATGGTTATTGCACACACACACACACACACAATATATCTGTGATAATAGGTGAATGATTCATTGATGTTTATGGGATATTGATACGTACATAATAGGATTTACTGTTCACCATTGTAATTTCTTTGAGGCAAATCAGTTGAATATCCCAGTATCTGACAGCTGGATTTGTAGGCATATAGGTGTCTTGATTTGCATTTATGTGTTCGCTTGAGGACAAGCAAAGTCTCAAGTTTGGGGGTATTTGATGAGCGTGTTTCATATCTGCGAGTCGATTACTTTTCAAACCTATGTCTTTACTTCTTCGGGTATTTTTAGGAGCATTTTTACTTATTTTTGTTGTTTTTGTGATGGGATATAGTGTGCGTATGAGAGCAGGGAAATTATGACAAAATGAGAAAAGTCAGCCTAAAGTGAACATGTTCGTCGGGGCGCATTTTTCATGCTCTAAATACTCGCCCGGGCGCATGTTCGTCGGGGCGAGAAACCTAAAAGGAAAACTTTGCCGGGGTGAAGTATGCAATAGACGACTTAAAGTTTCCTTGTTCGAATATGATTTTGGAGATTTTTGTGCGAAGATTTGGGACGTGTTTTGGTAAGACAGAGGAGGCTTATATAGGGGCATAATTGACATTAAAAAAGAGGATTATTCATTATCATGAGGGGAAAAACCTAGTTTGACATCACGGATTAGAGATTGGAGAGAGAGGCCAGCACGATGAACATAAGACAAACGTGAGGAAGAGCAGCACTACATACATACATATTTTATTCTCTTCCTTCATCGTTAATCTTGTATTCAGGATGTTACTCATTATGTGGATTTTGGTTGCATATTCGATTATGTTGAACTAGTTTTCTATTTAAGTCTACGATGGATCTTATTGTGTAACGAATATTGTCATGCTTTTATATTAATTCATTGAGACTAATTCCAGATTTGTCTACTAAGGTTTATGCTTAATTAATGAATTATTTGATCACCAATTATTGATAATCCATATGAACTCGAGAGATGGAGTATGGGTTTAGACCTAATCATAGCAGCATGTGATTATGATTTCTGCATGATGATGGGATTAATAATTTATGCTTAGGATACAGATATACCTACGCATCGCACGTAACCTTGTAATAATTGGTGATAAAATCTTCTTTAATTATAATTCACATAGAGATATAGTGGATTAGTTAATTAGGGTGTTCTATATAATTCTATCATTAGTGGATTTAAGTTGATATAAGAATAATGCATTGAGAAATGGTTATATCTATTGTGGTGTTCTTGATTAACAGTCTAAAATAGTTAAATTTGAGTTAAAAGGAAGTATGTCATTCTAAGTGCAACATCAAGTGAAATTATAGACTTAAATCTCTAATACCTGATTAAAAGCTTGTGGTAGTTAGTTGGGTTAAATTCATTAGTAGTTTCATAAGTTTCATAAATTTGATCTTTAGTTTAATAAAATTGAGATAATTTAAAATTTGTAATTGTTAGGATAAAATTCAGTTATTTTTTCTGTGGGAATGATACTCGAGTCGACACTTTATTACTTATTGACCACGTATACTTACGTGTTGTGTGTAGTTAGATTTTACCAAACAGCGGGCACCAAACATTGCCACCTTCCGTGAGGCCTCGACCTTCTGCGGAGCCTTGACTTAACATCACGACTGTGAGGGCCCCGAATCCAGGTCCCAAATCACCTCGGATCCGGTTCGATCATTCTATACAACTATTACTATTTGCTGAAGATATAAATTTAAATTGTTTATACAATACATATACTCACTATTCCCCAAGGTCGAGTAACCTTAACTTAATACATATTTCATAACTTTTCTAACATATAACATTATTAACATACAATACTTATACAATTTAGCTACACACATATCTTAACGCTGGAACTATCTTTAACATTTTCTTGTATCCGACGCATTCGCCTTAATATGCAATGTTTTATCATGATATAGCAAGGGTGAGCATAAGGATTGCCCAGCAAGTTTAATTTCAACAATATAACGATATATCATGATTGAAAGAGTCTGAATAACAAGCTAGCTATAATTCAACAATATAACTGTGAACTAGAAGGAACAAATTTATGACTGAACAAGTATTATATATGAACAAATATATCTGAATCAACTGGTAATGAAGGTGATCAGCCTTTCATACCTGACTTATACATGCAATATGTACAGAGTACAATTCATTGCAACCAGCAATGATTAACCACAAGCTTATCCGAATGAAACACTCTTAGTAGAGTTAAGTAAAACAAACTTGCCTGAACCGTTGATTACCGCAATTGCAGTTTATAACGCTTTATCCAAAGACCTAATATTAGTAATATAGATCTCCAATATTAGAATAATATCATCACAATATAATACTACAATATATATATATATATATAGAATAACCTAAACACATAACCCTATCAGTCTACAACACATATAGAACTCAGTATCAAGTCAAACTATTGAAGTCTGAGTTGAACCCGACACAAAACTATCATCTCGACGGTCTAGTCGGACTTTTATCGAGTCTAAATTCAATTAATCTCTGACTTAATAGTTAACAATTAACTCGGATAATTTTATTTTTAGTCAAAATATTTTTCACAGACTTGTAATAATTTTTAAATAATTATTACTATTTATTGCAAATTTTTTTTAATCATTAAACTCGTATTTAAATGAATTAAATACCACATAATTCTTTTATCATTAATATTTATTTATTATCAAATATTAATGAAATACATGTCATAATATTATAATATATTTATAATATATCAAAGTATTTTTAATACCTTAAAATCATTTAAATATGATTTTTAAACACTTAAATGCATTACCCGATAATTGCTATTAATATTAAAGTATTAATATTTTCATGACAAAATATCAAAAGTTATATTTTATAACTTAAGATATTTTTCTAACACTTAAATCATTTTTATATGATTTATAAAGCATTAAATCCATTTTTCCTTAATTTATTTAATATATTTATTAAATAAACTAATTATCATTAATATTGATTAATTAATGAAATTCATCAAAAAATATTAAAAGTTATTGAAAATAACTTAAAATATTTTATTATACCATAAAATTATTTTTCATGATTTTTTATGTATTTAAAATTATTTTTAAATCATTTATTTAATATTATAATTAAATAAATTAAATATCATTTATATTCCAAAAATATTAAATATTTATGAAATATACTCTAAATAATTAAAAACTATTTTTCAGAATTTAAAATAATTTTTCGAAATTTATTTTGTATTTTTAATAATTAAAAACCATTTTTATCTATTTATAATTAATTTCTAAAAAATAATAATAATAAACTGTCGCTAAAGTGCCCTATAGCGACAGAACCGTCGCTATAGATGTTCTTGAGTGTTCTTGATGTCTGCCCAGAAACTCATGTCAGTATTAAAGGTACTAGGTTTGACCGTTAATCAATCCGGGTTTTGATTGATTTCTGGGCTTGATAATCGATTATGATTATAGTATGCGTGTAATACTACAATAATGAACAATTACCATAGCCATAACATGACTAAATTGCAAGATCTAAGCTTCAGAAAAGTCTGACATCGCTGTTCTTCATTTCTGGGTTTTCCAGAAAATGAAGAACAGACGATGGTCCCCTCTCCCGATCCTTATAACTTGCGTTCTGGGTTTTGTTTGGGTAAGGTAATGGTTGAATATTGTAGTAGATATGTTAGCCTGCAAGTAGATAACATCATAACATCATAATATCAAAACATAACTGAGATCTGGCATGGTAAAAGTACCTGTCAGGTATATGCTCAAGAACAAATCTGGGTTTTCCAGATTGTTCATCAAGCAGTTCGGTCAACTACGTTTGACCACAAATTTATAACTTATGGTTACGGCTATGAGTGATCTTATGTTTTCAACATATAGTACTCATGTCAACCTACAATAACAACACAAAAACGAGGCCAAAACACATGTCAGACGCAAGATCAATGGCCTCGAAAGTCACTGTCAGAGACATCTGGGTTTTTGGGTTTGCCCAGATTCCAGAAGTCGTGATGGGTCAACGCTATTTGACCACTCGTATCTCTCAACATATGCATGATCTGAGGAATATAAAACCATAGATGTGAAGTCCTCATGTCAGAGAACATAACCAAAACATAAAACACAACATATCATTAACACACAAAGATTTATGGGCTCTGACATATGGCTGTCAGGTCAAAAATTTCTAGTTTTTCCAGATTTTTCAAAACATCATTTTCGTGCACTTTAATGTTATAGATCCTTGATCTATCAACCCAGATCACTTATAGAAACCCTATTACACAACTTTAACCAACAACTAACATTAAACAACATAAGATCAAAGGATTTCGAAATTTAGGGTTCTTACCACTTTAGAGTTTTGATCCTTAAATTCTGACTTTGTGATCTGTTTAAGGAGATCTATAAACTGATCATGCCACAATATTTCACTCTCTCTCACTCTAGAATTACGAATTTAGAGAGAGAATGTCTTGGTTATTTGGAAAAGTAAAGTGGGTTACTTTCACTCACTTTAATCTTATAAATTGATATAAATGTAATGTATTTGGCTGTCAAATTGGCTGGTGTGTTTGATATTGAGCATGAGGAGTTGGTAGAGTAGTTGGCCAACTCTCTTATTTAGCTAGATTTGCAAGCAACACTAAATAATACAACCAAGGCATTTTTGTCATTTTCATTTAATTTTTAGAATTTCCATTTGTTACAAACCCTTAGGGTTTAGGGTTTAGAGCATTCTTAGGGTTTAGGGTTTGAAACCCTTAGGGTTTACACATTTAATTTCTAAAATTTTCGATTAGGTTATCAAAAATAGAAAATTAATATTTCTAAATTATATTTAGAATTTTCTAATTATATTAAAATTTCTTAATCACTAAATTAAATCTTGCTAATTAGGATTAACATTTACTAATTAAAATCGCTAATTTAGCAATTAGGATCGTAATTGATCATTAGGGTTTATAATAGAAAAATAATTTTCCTAAATTAGAAATTAGATTTCGTAATTAGATTAGGGTTTTCGAATTACTTACAACTATAAAATTAGGATTAATATTTTCTAATTAACATTAAATCACTAAATTAACACCTAGGTTTTTCCCTAATTATAAAATTAGGGTTTTCAAAAATGTGAAATTAGGATTTGCTAATAATTAAGCTTTTCCCTAATTAATATTACAATAAACAACACTTATGCAATATAATAATCATTTAAATGCCCAAATTAGGGTTTCATGCACCGAATTAGAGTTTTGGATTCCCGAAACTGAAATTAGGGTTTCCAGAACCAGTTTTAGGGTTTCTTGTAATTCGCCAGAGTTTTCTAACTGAACGTTGACGTTCTTAATATATACCTAGGGTTTGTTACAGATATCAAATATCTGGTCAACCATTGACCCTTAACCACATACTGTACACATATAAACAGAACATATTTACGTATTTCTTTAATCCTGAATAATTCACCTAAATTATTCACAGAATTTTGAAATCCTCAAAATTTCATCCTAAAAATATCAAACGCATACACTATTTTTCTGTCTAGGTTCTAATTTTGAAGCTGAAATCAATAAATAAAAATTTTAAAAATATTCAAAATTCTCGGGTTGTCACATTCACCCATTCTTCTACAAATTTCGTCCCCGAAATTTACCCTACACGTTACACCAGACATCATATACCATACACTATCACATGCTATCTAATACATCTCTCACCAGAGTTAAAATTTTTAAATTGTGTTGAGGGGTCATATAGACCATGAACTACTGAGGTTTATAGGTATTACTACCTGCTACCTATTTCAATTAAGAAAAAGGTATTCTATCCCATACAAAGGTTAACAGTATGTTTACAATCACAAAGAAGGTAAACTACCGATGCGGGTACTTTAGATGATCAATCTATTGTACCTTAGTAATCGGAACAACTATATGCGTTCTTAGATTGGAATATTTTATCCAATTAGTATATCCCTATTTTCAGGGTTGTTCACCTCAGACTTATCATAAGATTCCGCACCAAAACAATTTGGTTCGGGAAATTTCTTTCAATGAACACTTAGAGTTTTCATAAACTTTAGTCTAGCTGAATCGAATAGCATAGACCCATATCAATAATTCAATTCAATCGAATTATTTAGGCGTAGCCAAACCCCGTTGGCAAATTAAACTTTTAAAAACATTTTTGAGAACGACGTCATGATGACGTACTGTATTAACAGTCCGTTTGAGGATGCCGTCATTATATGAATTTGTCATAACACATCATACAATAGTGGAACAACGATTTTTGATCAAATTCACACTAAGTATTCCTGTATTTACAACTCCATCAAATTTTTATCATCTTTGCACCAGGTTACATGGTACATGAGTGATAAATAAAAGTTATTTTGATATTTCAAATCATTTGCGTCTAGTTAGAATAAGTAGCATAGACTATACTTTAAACCGTTTCAAAAAATGATTACGAGTCTACATATTTTATTTTAAAGGCACATAGTGCGTATTTAGCTTGATGTCAAAATTTCGAAGTCTAGCATAGCTAGGAGTTTTGGAAAACTTACTTATTCACTAGTAATCATTTGCTTAACAATCTATCTGTTCCTATTATCCTCAATATTCTGTTTACACACAACTATACCCAGTTCGTCACACCACACTTATGAGTTCATTTACTTGCCACAATCATATGAGTTTAAGAACTTGTCCTAGTCTGACCTTTGGCGTCCGTTCGCTAAAGGGTTCATAAACATTTCATATAACTATAAGTCAAGTATGTCACATAAGTATGAGTTTTAAGAACTCGTACTTAACCTTATATCCTCTACCTATGACCTATCTATCTTTTATACACACGAGAAAGGAATCACCCTCTCAACATGCATATAGCAAATAGCGCGACACAACATTTCAATGATTATCAGTATCAGAAACTAAGTGGTCGTCAAACCAAACTCGGCCACTAATCAATATAGGAAGCTAAGCGCACCATTCCCCGCCCATACAAAGAATTGGTCAACCTAACCACTATATCGATCAGGAAGCTAAGTGATTCTAAAACCAAGTACAAATTCCCTGCCCATACAAAGAATCATACAACTTAGCCGCTGACATGAGTCCTCAATTGAAATTCCTACCTAATCTTAACACCCTTCTCAATACGAATTTCATTTAATCCGTATTCATAATCCATAACTCTCTCATGAGTTTTCATAGTACTATTTCATAGTACAACTTACACACAACATCTTGTTGTAAACTTTTCAATCATTAGATTGATTCTTCTCCCTGCTATCACCTTATCAGATCACGGGGTGATCTTATCGTATATATTACGATTTATTTCTATGTCTTGATCGTTTTGTTTTACGATCTTCTCTCACTGTACTTTGAGTCTTTTAGACTCTATCTATTCAACACTTACTGTTTAACTTTATTATCAGAGTTAGGGAACTCTGTATCTTATAACTCGCCGAGATTCGTCATTGAATCTTACCGACCAACTAACTCTATTTGAGTTAGTCCATATCCTAATCACTGCGGTTATTAGTCTCAGGTATTCCTACCTAAGCTTCATAACCAACAGCTCTGATACCAACTGTGAGGGCCCCGAATCCAGGTCCCAAATCACCTCAGATCCGGTTCGATCATTCTATACAACTGTTACTATTTGCAGAAGATATAAACATAAATTGTTTATACAATACATATACTCACTATTCCCCAAGGTCGAGTAACCTTAACTTAATACACATTTCATAACTTTTCTAACATATAACATTATTAACATACAATACTTATACAATTTAGCTGCACACATATCCTAACGCTAGAACTGTCTTTAACCTTTCCTTGTATCCAACACATTCGCCTTAATCTAAAATGTTTTATCATGATATAGCAAGGGTGAGCATAAGGATTGCCCAGCAAGTTTAATTTCAACAATATAACGATATATCATGATTGAAAGAGTCTGAATAACAAGCTGGCTATAATTCAACAATATAATTGTGAACTAGCAAGAATAAATTTATGACTGAACAAGTATTATACATGAACAAATATATCTGAACCAACTGGTAATGAAGGTGATCAGCCTTTAATACCTGACTTATACATGCAATATATACAGAGTACAACTCATGGCAACCAACAATGATTAACCATAAGCTTATCCGAATGAAACACTCTTAGTAGAGTTACGTAAAATAAACTTGCCTGAACCGTTGATTACCGCAATTGTAATTTATAACGCTTTATCCGAAGACCTAATATTAGTAATATAGATCTCCAATATTAGAATAATATCATCACAGTATATTACTACAATATATATATATATATATATATATATATATATATATATACATAGAATAACCTAAACACATAACACATAACCCTATCAGTCTACAACACACATAGAAGTCGGTATCAAGTCAAACTATTGAAGTCTGAGTTGAACCCGACACAAAACTATCATCCCGACGGTCTAGTCGGACTTTTATCGAGTCTAAATTCAATTAAACTATGACTTAACAGTTAACAATTAACTCAGATAATTTTATTTTCAATCAAAATATTTTTCATAGACTTGTAATAATTTTTAAATAATTATTACTATTTATCGCAAATTTTTTTTAATCATTAAACTCATATTTAAATGAATTAAATACCACATAATTTTTTTATCATTAATATTTATTTATTATCAAATATTAATAAAATACATGCCATAATATTATAATATATTTATAATATATCAAAGTATTTTTAATGCCTTAAAATCATTTAAATATGATTTTTAATCACTTAAATATGCATTACCCGATAATTGCTATTAATATTAAAGTATTAATATTTTCATGACAAACTATCAAAAGTTATATTTTATAACTTAAAATATTTTTCTAACACTTAAATCATTTTTATATGATTTATAAAGCATTAAATCCATTTTTCCTTAATTTATTTAATATATTTATTAAATAAACTAATTATCATTAATATTGATTAATTAATGAAATTCATCAAAAAATATTAAAAGTTATTGAAAATAACTTAAAATATTTTATTATATCATAAAATTATTTTTCATGATTTTTCATGTATTTAAAATTATTTTTAAATCATTTATTTAATATTATAATTAAATAAATTAAATACCATTTATATTCCAAAAATATTAAATATTTATGAAATAAACTCTAAAAAATTAAAAACTATTTTTTAGAATTTAAAATAATTTTTCAGAATTTATTTTGTATTTTTAATAATTAAAAACCATTTTTATCTATTTATAATTAATTTCTAAAAAATAATAATAATAAACTGTCGCTAAAGGGCCCTATAGCTACAGAACCGTCGCTATAGGTGTTCCTGAGTGTTCTTGATGTCTGCCCAGAAACTCATGTCAGTATTAAAGGTACTAGGTTTGACCGTTAATCAATCCGGGTTCTGATTGATTTCTGGGCTTGATAATCGATTATGATTATAGTATGCGTGTAATACTACAATAATGAACAATTATCATAGTCATAACATGACTAAATTGCAAGATCTAGGCTTCAGAAAAGTTTGACATCGCTGTTCTTCATTTCTGGGTTTTCCAGAAAATGAAGAACAGACGATGGTCCCCTCTCCCGATCCTTATAACCTGTGTTCTGGGTTTTGTTTGGGTAAGGTAATGGTTGAATATTGTAGTAGATATGTTAGTCTGCAAGTAGATAACATCATAACATCATAATATCAAAACATAACTGAGATCTGGCATGGTAAAAGTACCTGTCAGGTATATGCTCAAGAACAAATCTGGGTTTTCCAAATTGTTCATCAAGCAGTTCGGTCAACTACGTTTGACCACAAATTTATAACTTATGGTTACGGCTATGAGTGATCTTATGTTTTCAACATGTAGTACTCATGTCAACCTACAATAACAACACAAAAACGAGGCCAAAACACATGTCAGACGCAAGATCAATGGCCTCGAAAGTCACTGTCAGAGACATCTGGGTTTTTGGGTTTGCCCAGATTCCAGAAGTCGTGATGGGTCAACGCTATTTGATCGCTCGTATCTCTCAACATATGCATGATCTGAGGAATATAAAACCATAGATGTGAAGTCCTCATGTCAGAGAACATAACCAAAACATAAAACACAACATATCATTAACACACAAAGATTTATGGGCTCTGACATATGGCTGTCAGGTCAAAAATTTCTAGTTTTTCCAGATTTTTCAAAACATCATTTTCGTGCACTTTAATGTTATAGATCCTTGATCTATCAACCCAGATCACTTATAGAAACCCTATTACACAACTTTAACCAACAACTAACATTAAACAACATAAGATCACATGATTTCGAAATTTAGGGTTCTTACCACTTTAGAGTTTTGATCCTTAAATTCTAACTTTGTGATCTGTTTAAGGAGATCTATAAACTGATCATGCCTCAATATTTCACTCTCTCTCACTCTAGAATTACGAATTTAGAGAGAGAATGTCTTGGTTATTTGGAAAAGTAAAGTGAGTTACTTTCTCTCACTTTAATCTTATAAATTGATATAAATGCAATGTATTTGGCTGTCAAAATGGCTGGTGTGTTTGATATTGAGCATGTGGAGTTGGTAGAGTAGTTGGCCAACTCTATTATTTAGCTAGATTTGCAAGCAACACTAAATAATACAACCAAGGCATTTTAGTCATTTTCATTTAATTTCTAGAATTTCCATTTGTTGCAAACCCTTAGGGTTTGGAGCATTCTAAAGGTTCAGGGTTTGAAACCTTTAGGGTTTACACATTTAATTTCTAAAATTTCCAATTTAGGTTATCAAAAATAGAAAATTAATATTTCTAAATTATATTTAGAATTTTCTAATTATATTAAAATTTCTTAATCACTAAATTAAATCTTGCTAATTAGGATTAACATTTCCTAATTAAAATCGCTAATTTAGCAATTAGGATCGTAATTGATCATTAGGGTTTATAATAGAAAAATAATTTTCCTAAATTAGAAATTAGATTTCGCAATTAGATTAGGGTTTTCTAATTACTTACAACTATAAAATTAGGATTAATATTTCCTAATTAACATTAAATCACTAAATTAACACCTAGGTTTTTCTCTAATTATAAAAGTAGGGTTTTCAAAAATATGAAATTAGGGTTTGCTAATAATTAAGTTTTTCCCTAATTAATATTATAATAAACAACACTTATGCAATATAATAATCATTTAAATGCCCAGATTAGGGTTTCATGCACCGAATTAGAGTTTTGGATTCCCGAAACTGAAATTAGGGTTTCCATAACCAGTTTTTGGGTTTCTTGTAATTCGCTAGAGTTTTCTAACCGAACGTTGACGTTCTTAATATATACCTAGGGTTTGTTACAGATATCAAATATCTGGTCAACCCTTGACCCTTAACCACATACTGTACGCATATACACATAACATATTTACGTATTTCCTTAATCCTGAATAATTCACCTAAATTATTCACAGAATTTTGAAATCCTCAAAATTCCATCCTAAAAATATCAAACGCATACACTATTTTTCTGTCTAGGTTCTAATTTTGAACCTTAAATCAATAAATAAAATTTTTAAAAATATTCAAAATTCTCGGGTTGTCACAACGACTATTTCAAATATTTCTTCATTCTTTGTGGCAGTCATGACTGTTGATGGGTCTGATAAAAATGTAGGTGGTGCTGAGGATAGGGTTCTAGAAGTGGGTTTGGAAGGATTCTTTTTATTCTACCTCTTCTTTTCCAAATTTTCTTAAATCCTACTATTTCCTCTTTGATTTTTGTTGACTATTGTAGATCTGAAATGTGATGTGAAATTGGCTTGAATTTTGATTGTGATGGATCTATTGTTGGTGTTTTACATATTTTTTGGTTAAATAGATCGATCATTTGAAGATGAATGGTTTTGGAATTTTTAAACTTTGAAATTTTTGGATTGTAAATACATCTTTACTCCTAAAGATTCATCTCCGTTTGAAAAAAATTGGGATGCATTTTATTTTTATTTCTATATATGGATTTCCTATTCTTGTTACACTATAAGAAAAAAGTTTAATCTCGACGGAATTATCTTTGATATAATATATTCGATCGATATTACCTTATTTACGACAGAATAATCCGTCGAGGATAAGTCCCTCGGAACTAATATAATTCTGACGGAATTTCGTCGGAAATAGAAGACATTATTTGGCGCCAAGGTTCCCGTCAGTGCGAAATCTAAATTCTACATAACTATGTTTATGTTTGAGGGAATTTTAGTTAAGGTTCAGATAATTCCGAGGGAATTATGACTGGTGAAAATTTTGTTGGAAATAACTTTTAAAACATAATTAGTCTTTGCCTTCTTTAGCAACCTCCTCATTTCATTAGTTTCTCTCTCTTTCATCAGATATCTCATTCTCCTCTCTCCTCTCTCCTCTCTCCCTCTCTCACTCTCACTCTCACTCTTACTCTTATCTCTCACTGTCACTCTCATCTCTTCACATTCCCGCCCCCTGCACAGTCCGTTGACAGTCGTCTCCAGCTTCTGGCGTCGACGCTGTCGTGCGCTGTCACCACTGGGCTGTTGAGAGGTAGATTAAACCCTAATATTCAAGGTTAGTTCAAGTTATATTTAAGTCTTATGTTTGATTTTGTATTTGTATTTGGGACTAAAATGTGATTTGGAATGTGCAAAATAGTATGAAATTGGTTTAAAATTAGTGAATTTGGGTATGAAATTGGGATTATTTGTATATCTTTGCATGGCCTGAAATTATTGATATATGTAATTTTTTTTATATCATTCTAAAATTGGTATGATATTTGTTTGAAATTAGTGAATTTAGGTATAAAATTGGGATTATTTTTATATCTCTACATGCCCTGAATTGTTGATATGTGCAATTTTTTTTAAATCATTCTGAAATTGGTTTGAAATTAGTGAATTTAGGTTTGAAATTTAGATTATTTTTATATCTATTTACATGCTCTGAATTGTTGAGATGTGAAATTTTTTTGATATCATTCTGAAGTTGGGATAATTCGTTTAATTTGGTTTTCCTTTTTGCGTAATGTATAATTTCATGGTATAATTTGTATGTTGGTATGTTGTTTATGAATGTCATATTTGATATTTCTAATAGAATTTCTGTCAGAATTCTTCAATTGCAAAATTTATGGACCCTACTAGTATATTTATGTATCATTTAATTAGTTTCCCAAAATTAAAATAAACTAAGTAGAATTTACTTAGTTTCTTACTACTAAAATAAAATGAAATAAACTAAGTAGTATTTACTTAGTTTTAGCACTACTAAATAAAATAAAATAATATAATAACAATAGACACTCAAAATTTTGCTTTCTTGTTACTAACCCCGCAGGAGGGCAAAAGTGTCTTTTTACATCTCGGAGACAACCCCGAGAAGAGGTCATAATAACCATCAACCATGGAGACAGCCCCATGGAACATCAAAATCAACCTGGGAGATCAACCCTCAGGAAAAACAAAGATGGTAATAGTCAAACCCCGTAAACAACCCCGAGGGACTGCCAAAAGCCACTTCAACCCCGGAGATAACCCCGAGCAAGCAAAAGTGGAGGGTTAACAACACAACATAAAGCACAGACATCCAGCTTTAGACATGGTCATCAAGAGCCATCACAGCAATCTCGAGTCCAAACTACTCAAAGATAGCCTAATAAACTGCATGCGAAGACCTAAAGATGTTATTCTGGTCGTGGGCTAATCTTCCTGGATTCAAAAAAGGGAAAAACCTATGTCATTGCATAACTATCGAAAAGATCTTTTCGGAATGGTATGACACACCTCCATAGGATTCCCGAATTGGAAGTTATGAAGGTTTTAAGTAACCTACACATCGATCGAGGTGCACGTACTTCGAGGCAGTAGGGCTCACCAGGCCTAGCCGTTGGTCTACCTACGGCTACCTTAGGTAGACTTGCGGCTGGCCGGGCTATAAATATCAGCCCCATTAGCTCATAAGGAGAGAGAGAAAAAGTTTAGAAGAGAGAGAAAGGGTTTAGGAGAGAGAAAATCCGAGATCTAGAGTGAGAAACAGCTCAAATCTTACTTCAATCTTTGTAAATCTCTTCTGTAAACACTTTTATACATATATACTACAACATAACAAGTTTTAACCAGTGGAAATTGAGTTTAAAGGCGGTAAAAGTCGTTCAATAGTCAATCTCTTGCCAAACTATAAGATCTCTTCAGATCTGCTTTTATTTCTTGCTTTACTATATATATATAAGTGCTATATATATAGATATGTCTCTATATGGCATAAATCTAGTTTTTTAACTATTCATTTCATATAAATAGTCAATATTAGTGTTGTATTAACTAGATCTAGACTAGATCTAGCCAAATCTAGCTTTTAACCAGTTCAAAAGTTATAAAACTTGAACTTGGAAGCTAGAATGGCTAAGATATTTATAGATTTAGTTTACTTTCTAGTTTTTGTAAATATTTAGTAACCACATGACCCTAGATCTGTATCTAGAGGAAACGGGAGGTTTGTTTAATCACATGCAAGGATTTATTCAATAAATCACTTGTTTGGTGAAGTTTTTAAGCTATTTGTACATAGTATGTCTAAATATTCATTGTGCAAGCTTTAAATATTCATGTGAGCCTAGGAACTACAAAGGATTGATGATTTAATCAATGGATCTAGATCTGGTTCCGAAAATGAACTTGTTTAAGTTGTAAATGCCAGCTTGCAATCCAGTGTAATTGTAAATCTTGGGCGTTAAAACGGTTATCCGGATTTAAGGCCTCAAAATAGTAAAATCATGGTTTATAGGTGTTCGGACTTACTTCGATGGCTTCCATGCCCATAAGGAGCTCGACCCATGTATTTTCTAGTTTTCTTTTCGTCACTAAAAAATGATTTTCAAATCAAATTAATGAAGATTTTATAAAATATAAATCGTCGGGATGGATTAACTTAAGAAAGATCAAGCAATTAGAACCCTGAGTTCGAAACCCCCCCCCCCCCCAAAGATGCTTCACATCTCAGTAAAATCAAACGAAGCCGCTTCTAGAATCAAAAGAAAGGCTTAATACAAGATAAAATAAAGAATCAAATATCTCAATTCCTATGCAAGCGAAAGGGTTTGAAAACAACTTTTCAATACTTCATTTTCACATACGTGTTAAAAATAAACTTTTCAATGAGTCAAATAACTTTGTATATAGGTTCAAAAATGCATAGCGCTACTTTCAAATAAAGCACAAAATATCTTTTGAAATCAAAAGCTTTTAACATACACAAACACACACACTTCATGCATAGGGAATGAAAAAGTAGCGGTAACCCTGTTTCACGGAAGTCGGGGGGTGCCTAACACCTTCCCCTAGATTAAGCAAGCCCCCGAAATCTATAAATCTCGAGTTCTAAACAAATAAATGGAGTTACATACTGCACCATATTGCGAAAACTTTCAAAACTCGGATGAGTTGATACATCCATTTAAACTCATATCAACTAGCGACTCTGTCTAATTCGGCCCAATCATTAAAATTAAACTTTTCAAATCGTCGACAGTTATATCGCTTTTTTCTAAAAAATACACCCTTGAAAGATAAATCAAAATAGATCACATAAAGGGTAGTAAACAAAGAAATATGAAAAGGGAAAAACACGCCGTGGGCAGGTGGCGACTCTGCTGTGGATAGTGTCAAAGTCTGGAAAAAATTTTCTTTTTTTGGAATTACCCTTTTTAGTCTTTCGACCCTTTATGTTTTCTGTGTGTTGAATTTTATTTGAAAGGACGAGTTTAAAAAGAGTACGACACAAAATGTCAATGATTTAAAAATTCAGAGTCGCCAGTTGGTAGTAGTGAAATGGTTATACCAACTCAATAAAATTTGAAAAGGTTTACACAAAGGCCTAATTATTGGACTCTGTATAACATGCCTTGGAAATCGAGATTCATAGAGTCCGGGGGCTTGATTAAGTGAGGGAAAGGTGTTAGGCACCCCCCGACTTCCGTAAAAACATGGTTACCACGTCTTTTCAATTCCTTAATAAATTTGAAGTGTGTGTGGTTAATTGGGCCTAAGTGCATTATTTGGAAGTAGTGATGTGCCTCATTTACACCTATATACAAAGGGTTTGACTTGTATAAAAGTTCAATTTTAAGAAATATATGTAGAAATGTTGGTTTGAAAACAGGTTTTCAAACCATTATGCTCACATAGTAATTGAGGCCTTTGATAATTCTATTTTATTCTGTATTCGACTTGATTTGATTTTATCCTCGAGATGCGAAGCATCTTCAACAAAATAATATACACATAAGTGTCGGGCTCTTATGGGCATAAAAGTCATCGAAGGATGTCCAAGCACCACAAATATGATTTATAAGCTCACTATACAATTGAAAAAGGTCCTTCATGGGAACCCGATCTAGATCCGTCAACTAGATCTTAGATCCCGTGGCTCCTAGGCTCACATAATATCATATGAATATCCTATATAACGAGGATACTGAAATAGAATAGATATTTAATCTAAACGACGTAAAACACATGATTCATCAGTTAAATCCCCACCTGTGCATATCTAAGCTTCTCGTTCCCTCTAGATACAGATCTAGGGTCATGTGGTTGCTTAATATTTACAAAAAAACTAGAAAGAAAACTAAATTAATTAAATGTTATTCATTCTAGCTCAACGGTTTCAGTTTTACAACATTTGAACCGGTTAAAAGTTAGATATGACTAGATTTAGATAAATCTAGTCCACAATTTTAAATATTATGGGTTACATTGAATGAATAGTTAAAACAGATATTTAAACACAGTAAATAGTGAATATATATATATATATATATATATATATATATATATATATATATATATATATATATACGGGGTAAGGATCAAGAGCATCCACCTTAAAGAGCAACAAGACCTTAAATAACATCCACTTATCAAAACGACGTAGTTTTGGAGGGACGCGGTGATATTTTTGTAAATACGTGGTGGCATTGTATTTACAAAAATGCCACCGCGTCCCTCACGTATTTACAAAAATGTCACTGCGTCCTTCCAAAACTACGTCGTTTTGAGGTGGATGCTCTTGATCCTTACCGTATATATATATATATATATATATATATATATATATATATATATATATATATATTAAAGTAAGAGAAAACTTTAAATCTGAAAAAATATTGCAGTGTGCTGCAAAAAAGGCTTCAGACCACTTTTGGAGCTTGAAAACTCAGTTTCTACTAGTTAAAATTTGATATGTCATAGTATATATGTATACAAGTGTTTAGAAAGAAGAATATTGAAGTTTGGAACAATATAGGAGGGGTTAAGAGCTGAAATGGACATAGTTTTCTTTTCTTTTCTCCTTTTTTTCTTTCTTTTTTGACTGATGGGGGGGGGTCTATTTATAGACCAAAGTTGCTGCGGGTCTACCTGGTCCCCGTTGTCTCGAAGTACGTGCACTCAGGCCAACGTTCAGTCTGCTCGAACCTTCATAACTTTCAATTCGGGCGTCTGATGGAGGCGTAATATACCTCTCTAGAATGCCCGTGATGAGAGCTACACAATGACATGGGATTTGACATTTTCTGAATTTGGGAAGATGGGTCCATGACCAAATCTTTGAGTCTTCGCAGTCCATCCATTGAGCTGCCTTGTGCTGTTTTTACTCAAGATTGATGTTATGGTTTTGCATGATGTCTTTTGCAGTGATTTGGTCTGAATTGATGTTGAGTTGGAAAAATTACTATTTTACCCTTCCTAGGTTGTTTCCGGTCTTGATGCTGTTATAGCTGTATTTTTTCAAGGTTGTCTCTGAGATTGGACTACTGTTGACAGTCCTCAGGGTTTTCTCTGAGGTTGGTTTGATTTCCCAGGGTTGTCATTATGGTTGGATTCGATCTCCCGGGGTTGTCACTAGGTCTTGACTTGATCTCCCGGAGTTGTCTCTGGGGGTTTGACTTGGTCTCCTGGGGTTGTCTCCAGGGCTGGGATTGGTCTCCCGAGGTTATTTCTGGGTTATACTTGATCTCCTGGGGTTGTCTACGGTGCTTTGACTTGGTCTCCCGGGGTTGTCTCTGTGGTTTGATTTTGATCTCCCGTGGTTGTCTTTGGAAGAAGAAATACATTTTTGCCCTTCTGCATGGTTAGTAATAGGAATGCAAAATTTTGAATGCCTACAGATGCCCCTCTTTATCATGTTTATGCATTGTAATGGCATGAACAGGATAAAGATTACTACACACTTGAAATATGATAAGATTAAATGATGCCATGCAATGCGGTATAATGTTATGGATGCTGAATGTTTTTGTTGGAATTATTTCCATTAGTATTCTATCACTGGCTGCTCCCGCCATTTTTGCTGGAAATGAAATTGTCAATGATGGTCTCCACTGAACCTCTTTGATGTCTACTCAAACGGTAGTTTATAAAGCTTTCATCCGGATCTTTCCCGATGATATGCTGAGGTTGTCGCCAATGGCTTGAAATGGCCATCAGTGCTATTACGATTGATTCGACGACAAGGTTACAGATATGCTTTTAGGATCCCTGTTGTGGAGGTTTTCCTATGGCTGAGACTATCGGATCTTGATGTGGAGGTTGTCACCAATGTTATTTATGTTTAGATATGCTTTCTGACTTTATTTCCCCCGAAGAGGTTCCTCTCTTTTGCGAGTGACTCTCTGGGGATTATTGATGCTTGTTTGATGATAGCTTGCCTTGGTTGCCATCATTAGATTCTTCCTACAGTTACGCTGGGATTGTCACCACCCCCTGGGCTTTCTATCAAGTTGATGCCGATAGCTCCACTTGAGATAAAAAAATTTATGCTTACTTTCACAGCATCCTCACAATACTTACTGAAATGGTAGTTTTGTGAAGATTGACTATCATCGACTTTCCTCGGTGCGTACTTGAACAGTAGTTTACAATAGTGTTGAAATCACCAAACCTTCGCAGTGCCTCGGCTGGGGATTATAACAGATTCCATCATCGGTCCTCCTTGAGGAAGATAGTTTTCCACCATTTTCATCATCAGATCTTTCCTAATGCTACGTTGGAATTGTCGCCAATGGATTGCAATGTCAATCATTCTAACCTTCGTTGAAGTAGTTTTCAATGGCTTACATCATCAGACCGTTTTGATGTTACGATG
This sequence comes from Panax notoginseng, assembly GCA_016801055.1. NCBI lineage: Eukaryota > Viridiplantae > Streptophyta > Magnoliopsida > Apiales > Araliaceae > Panax > Panax notoginseng. The sequence continues at coordinate 187,967,498 of CM029013.1, forward strand.
GAGTTATCGCCAATGGTTTACGTTGTCAATCATTCTGACCTTCGTTGAAGTAGTTTTCAATGGCTTACATCACCAGACCATTCCCAATGCTACCTTAGAGTTGTCGCTAACGGTTTACACTGTCAATCATTCCGACCTTCGTTGAAGTAGTTTTCAACAGCTTACATCATTGGACCATTCCCGATGTTATGTTGGAGTTGTAACCAACGGTTTGAACTACCAGACATGCCTGATATCTCTACTAGGGATATCTTTCTAATGAATTATACCCCGAAATGAACTTGGATGTTTTGATGCATTCAAGATCCATGGTTTATAACACCAGACCTTCTCGATGTTTTGATAAGGGCTGTTTTTAATAACCTCAATCATCGGCTTTCTGAACCCCACCTCCGAGTTAATACCAATGACTTACATGTAGATAAAAAATTTTGGTATCTGAATTTAGAGTTTAGGCCCTTTCCGCTCAATCGCGTAGCATCTTTTTCTCTGATTTGACTTTTTAACTTCTAGGAAGTCCGTTGTAACTGAAAGTTGATTGAGCTGGAGGGGGTGGGGACCACCCTAGGTGGCCGCATGTATACTCGTGGCTACCGCGGGTTAACCTGTGGCTCCCATAAGGTATATCTACTCCCTCCCTTCTCTTTTATAAGTCATTTTCAAGTTGAACCAAATAAAAAATCCAAAATTCCCTCTTCAGATCTACTGAGGTCGGGATGCTTTTTGCAAAATCCATCACAGTACAGATGTTCTGCACTACCTTGGTAGTGTTTACATGTTTTCTTTTCAAGTTTTAACCGTTAGAACGTTAGATTTCATATAGAATGCTTCTAGTCACCATATAATGAACATGCATACTCATATGACTTGATAAAAATTATTCAACTTAGTAAATGCTTATATTTTACCATGCTGAACGTATTGATGTGAAAAGAACTGACTTTTGAGACAATCATTTGGCACCCTTTTTTGTTAGTTTATTCATCCTATTTAAAGACAAATGAGCACATGTTTTTAAATAAAGCACTCAAGGTAATTTGACTGTCATGGTGGATTTAATTTTGATGTTTTTCATGCATATGAGATGTTCATGACTTTGGGTTAGTGTGCTACTTAATGGCGACCTGATCATGCCTATGTGCATGTGGACAGTTCATTTTACAAAGAAGACTCTGGCGAAATTTTTTCATGAGTCTGAGCATTTGATAAGTAGGTTTTATACCTACTTATCTGGTACCTATTACTTGAATTAGTTGTTTAAACCTATGTTTCGTAGTTACTATGCATACATTTTGTGTGCATTTCATACATGTTATGTTATTTTGTAGGCTATGACATGACATTGGCATGAGAAAGCAAGGAAAATCAATTCAAACATCTTTTGGACTAAAATATGCAAGAAAATGCAAGAAAGGAATATTACAGGGCTTTTAACACCAAGTTAGATGCATGTTCTTAGCTTGGAACTTGGATTTTATTGTAGATCTACTTCATAGCTTTTCGGAACATCTTGAATCATCCCAATCGGAGCTCGGGTACGAGAGTTATGGTTTTTTTATCAACGAAGATCAAAGCTCAAAGTTGTCCTACTTGCAATTTACATATCATATCATCTACTTCAAGCCTGCTTTCGATCTTGATCCGACCAGAATCTGTCAATTCTAAAAGAATCAAAGTTGTAGATCTCGTCGATATCTTCGATTTGATAGGTGGTAAGCCCTATAAGCGGATAAAATGTTATGCTTGTTTTACCAAAGGATGTCGTAGTAGAAAATAAAGCGGCGCGGGGCGCGCCATAAATGAATTACGAACGGCGCGGGGCACGCCGGGCCAGCAGATTCTCTGCTACAGTAGCGTTGGGTGCTCCCAAAATGGCCTAGGAACAGCGCTGGGTGCGCCGATCAGCGGGGGGAGAGTTAATTTGGGTGTTATGTTGTCCAATTTGAGCTCGAATAGAACTTTTAGTTGCCTAACTTGCTAGGGTATCCATTAGAACTATAAATACTTGATTTTAACTTGGATTGGGAGGCTAGTTTTGAAGGATTCCATTAGATTAGATTAGAGTAGATTAGGATTAAAACACTAGTTCTTATTAGAGTTGGAGATTGAAGCAACTTGGAGACCATTGAAGATCAAGAGCTGGAGATTGAGGAAGATTGAGATTTACTGACAATAGATTTATTCTTCACTCTAATCTTGTTCTTATCATTCAATGTGCATTCTTGTGTGGATTCTTAGTTTTAATTCAATGAACTAATTCCTTGTTTGAGATTACAATGGATCTTATTGTGTAGTTTATTTTAATACGCTTCGCTATCAATTATTATATTCTATTGTGAGGATTGTCTATTGTGATTTGGACTTAATTGTTTAATTAATTGGCCATCAATTACCGTGATAATCTATATGAAATCGAAAGAGGAGTATAGATTTAGATCTGATCATGATAGCATGTGTTTGTGATTTCTGCATAGATGGAATTCATGATTCGTGTTTAGGATAGAGATACGCCTTTACACCATATGTAATCTTATAGAGAACTTGTGCTTTAAATCCTTTTTAATTGTAATTCAGATAGAGATATAGTGGATTAGTTAATTAGGGTGTCTTGCTTAATTCTATCATCTATGAATTTAAGTGAGTATGGGTATTATGCATCAAGGGGTGATTTTATCTGCTTTAGTGTTCTTGATTAACAATTCAGGATAGAGAATAATTGATTAGAAGTGTGTAAACTTAAATGAAGCAATAAGTGAAGTTGTGATTTTAAATCTCCGTAATCCTAATTTAACTAGTGGAATTTAATAGTAGTTTATTTATATAATTTGAAATTCATTCGTTCAAATAAGATTTAGTTGATTACGGGTTAGTACTTGGTGATTATTATTAAATAATTTCTCATGGGAACGATACTCTACTTACACTTTATTACTTGTTGACCACGTATACTTACGTGTTGTGCGTAATTATATTTTTCCCAACAAGTTTTTGGCGCCGTTGTCGGGGAATTAGTTTAATAATTATTTGCTAATATTAATTTCAATCAAATTAGTCTTAATTTAAATATTATTTATTTATTTAATTCTCTTCCTATTTTGCTTTTTTTTTTCCAGGTACCATGGATTACTTCGCGTATCAATGGTCATACACAAACATGACTCAACCAAGGGAAACAGGGATTGATGGACTTAATACATCTTCCGCAATATTGGCACATATTAAAGAGCTTTCAAAGACGTTAGAGGTTATCGCAGCCCAATAGAGTCGAAGGATGACAGTTACGTGTTATTATTGTGCTGGCAATCATGAAAGTCATCAATGCACCGTCAGTTTTGAACTGGTACCATATAGTGGTGATTATCTCAACATTTATGATGCGCCTAACTATCACCAAGATTGCGGCTATCACCCGGATTCTTCAGGGAGCTACATTTATAATGACCAATATTACGCTCCAAATCCATCATACACACCGGAATTTTCATGTCCACCTCCATTGCCACAAGAAGAAAAGCCAAATCTAATGGATGTAATATTGAAGGGCATAATAGACCTAGAGGAGATAAGGATTAGCGAGCTGTCAACCCAAAATTTTAATAATCAGATGGAATAGCTCGTCACTACCCCAACCAATGGTCCTCAATACATGGCTTCCGAGACTAAAACAGAAAATTCAAGGCTGGGGGAATTATTGTCCAAGTTCATAGCAAATGAGGAGAAGATGAGTAATCAAGTGAGGTTAATTCAAAATTTACGGATCAGATAGAGGAAATGACCAAAGCCGTAAGCAACCTTCCTCCAAACACTTAGCTTTATGACATGGATGACAAAAATAACAGAGAACCTGAACCAAATCTGTGACTGGATAAGCCACACGTTATCGAAAGTGTGAAGACAATTGGGGATAATGAAATAGAGGTCAACGAACATCTAAATGGGTCTCCACAAAAGATCAAAGAGTCAGTCAGATTTGCAAAATCATGCCCACTTGGTAGTCATGTCGTCGACGAAGCTCTTGATGACATAAGAGCGAGTACAATTTTGAATCCATAATGGGACGAGAAAGAGAAGATAGACGAAGAGCCCATTGCGTGTGACAAACTTCCATGCCCCAAAGTGATCACATACACAATGGAGAAAACACCTAGCTGTGGAATGTTCTTGATTGAGATTATACCAAATCAAAGCAAGCTGGGTGGGGTTGATTTTAGGCCTATCACTCTGGGGAACCTCCCGGATGCTATAATGCTCCTAATGGATGGAGAATTTCTCAACTTTCGTAGAGGAATTGGATAGCATTGACCAGACAAAGTCAGGTTGAACGACTCTAAAACAAGCGCTTATTGGGTGGCAACCCAAGTTTAAATTTTAATTTTAATTTTTACTTTTAGTAGTTAATAAATTTGCATTTATTAGGATTTAATAAACTTGTTTCTATTGTGTTCACAGGTTAGTCAAATCCAATTCAAGTGTGGTGCCCGATTCATTCTAATGTGCTTAACCTATTCTCCAAACTTAGCGGACAAGGAGGAGGATTGCTATATTTTCAGGGAAGTCCTCTGCTTTACTTTTTTCTATTTCAGCCATTGAGGACAATGTCTAGTTTAAATTTGGGGGGCATTTTAGTGTCGTATTGTATATAGTTAGTTACATTGTAGTTCATATAGTTACATTTAGTTTTTGCATTCAGTTTCTTGAAATAAAAAAAATTGAAAAATTGAAAAATTGGTAGTTAGTTTACTATGTTTATATATCATTTAATACATCTTGCATGATGAGATTGGAATTGGGTAGACAAGTATAGTACTGACTATTAGAGCTTTGATGTGATTTCTTGTTATGAATTGAGTCTTTTTCTGTTTAAAACTGGTATAATAAGGATAGCACAATAAAAACAACTTATTAATTGATTGAGTTTAAATTGATACATAATGGGACTCTAAAGGATAATACTAGTTTGAATGAAAGAATGACAAGAATAAGTAGTGATGACTAAAGTTAGACAAGAACCTAAGTTTGGGGGAATATTTGGGGTATATAAGCTATAAAAAAAAAGTATGAATAAACATTGTGGCGTGCTTGTCTAGTTTTGTGGCCTTTGTTACTTGAGTAAGTAAGCCTGAGGGGATTGCCTTTACACCTAGCGCCCTAAGGTCATAATGGTCTGGGAGTCATTGGTCAAAAGCTCGTTAAGGTAGCATTGAAAAGCCTAAGGGAATAAGACATTGCATAGCTATGTGTATATAAACCAAAAGAAAAAAAATGAATAAAACGGGAAATAAGAGCAAAAAGCCCCCGTAGATGAAAAATGAAGCATAAGTATCCCATGTTGACCCTCGATATTGGTAATTATTTAATTTTAGTTGGATCTAGCTTGTTTTTGGATTTCTTGAGTTTACACTATATGATGCCTTCGAAGAGACTTATTATGTGTTAAATTTGATTTTATATCAGTTAACATTGTTGTGGAGCATACACGCACTATATTAGTGATAACAGTCTAAGATTTGATGATTGATTGGGAAGTTAATGATTTATTTTTATATGATGTATTATCATGTTTACTTGATTTCTCTAAGGCCAGTTGAATAGACTTGTTTCTGGCATTACTGCTGGATTCGTAGGCATATAGATTAGTTGCATTGCACAGCATTGTTGTTTTGTGTTTTTGCTTGAGGACAAGCAACTGTATAAGTTCGGGGGTATTTGATAAGTATGTTCTATATACCTACTTATACGGTACCTATTACTTGAATTAGTTATTTAAACCTATGTTTCGTAGTTACTTTGCATGCATTGTGTGTGTATTTCATACATGTTATGTTATTTTGTAGGCTATGACACAACATTAGCATGAGGAAGCAAGGAAAAGCAATTCAAACATCTTTTGGACTAAAATATTCAAGCAAATGCAAGAAGAGAAGATTGCAGGGCTTTTAACACTAAGTTGGATGCATGTTCTTAGCTTGGAACTTGGATTTTATTATAGATATACTTCTTAGGTTTCCAAAACATCTTGAATCATCCCAATCGGAGCTCGAATGCGAGAGTTATGGCCTTTTTATCAATAAAGATCAAAGCTCAAAGTTGTCCTGCTTGCAATTTACATATCATCTACTTCAAGACCGCTTTTAATCTTGATCCAACAAGAATCTGTCAATTCTTAAAGAATCAAAGTTGTAGATATCGTCGATTTGATAGGTGACAGACCCCATAACTCCTAGTGGATCAAACGTTATGCTAATTTTACCAAAGGACGTCGTAGCAGAAAAAAAAGCAGCGTGGGGTGCGCCATAAATGAACTGTGAACAGCGCGGGGCGCGCCGGGCCGGCAGATTCTTTGCTACAGTAGTGCGGGGAGTGCCCAAAATGGCCTAGGAACAGCGCTGGGTGGGCCGGTCGGCGGAGGGAGAGTTAATTTGGGTGTTATGTTGTCCAATTTGAGCTCGAATAGGATTCTTAGTTGCCTAACTTAGTAGGGTGTCCATTAGAACTATAAATACTTGATTTTAACTTGGATTGGGAGGCTAGTTTTGAAGGATTCCATTAGATTATATTAGAGTAGATTAGGATCAAAACCCTAGTTCTTATTAGAGTTGGAGATTGAAGCAATTTGGAGACCATTGAAGATCAAGAGCAGGAGATTGAGGAAGATGGAGATTTGCTGACAACAGATTTATTCTTCACTCTAATCTTGTTCTTATCATTCAATGTGCATTCTAGTGTGGATTCTTAGTTTTAATTCAATGAACTAATTCTTTGTTTGAGATTACAATGGATCTTATTGTGTAGTTTATTTTAATATGCTTCATAATCAATTATTATGTTCTATTGTGAGGATTGTCTATTGTGATTTGGACTTAATTGTTTAATTGATTGGCCATCAATTACCGTGATAATCTATATGAAATCGGAAGAGGAGTATATATTTAGATCTGATCATGATAACATGTGTTTGTGATTTCTGCATAGATGGAATTCATGATTCGTGTTTAGGATAGAGGTATGCCTTTACGCCATATGTAATCTTATAGAGAACTTGTGCTTTAAATCCTTTTTAATTGTAATTCACATAGAGATATAGTGGATTAGTTAATTAGGGTGTCTTTGTAACGATCGAGAAATTTGTAATTTAATTTAAATATTTATTGAATTAAATAAATATTTTAAATAATTTATTTATTGAGGAAATAAATAATGGATGAATTATGTTGAATTAATTTAGTAACTAAATTAATTAATGTTAATTGAGTTAAATAATGATAATTTTATTTGAAGGATTTAATTTAAAAAAATAATTAAATTAAATCAATTGCTTAATATTTAAGAAGATAATTAAATTAAATGAATTGTTTAATTTAATGAAAATAAACAAATTAAATAAAGCGATGTTTCTAATTTATTAGTTAAATTAGATATATAATTATTTATTAATTATAAGGTATAATGATAATAAGAATTTTATTATTATTATAAGCTAAAACAAAAGTTATTTAATTAACTAAATTAATGGTGTGACATGAAAACTATATATTATAAATAATATAAAAATAATCTAGTTGGGGAAAATTCTGGTTAGCCAAACAAGGCCTTGTGGCCTTTGGCATTATTCAACTGATGCCTTTTGTTATTTTCTAACTGATAGAGAACGTGCCATATTAGTTTAATATACGCATCTTATTTTTCCTCATAATGCTATAGTCAGTGAAGAGAGAAACATAGTGAAGAGCAGAGAGTTTGTGAGGAAAGAGGAAAAACATAGAGAGTTGCTAAGGGATTGAGGGCTTTGTTGTGGAAGGGAAAGGAATTGAAGCCATTCTATAACAATTGCTTCAATAATTAAGGATTAAGGTATAATTCATTCTTAAATTTCCAAGTTGTAGTTTTTATTTAGGTTCTCTATAAATTGATTTTGTGGAGTTGTTGTTCAAACGTTGATCGTAGGATGTAGGTTATGTTGTAGAATCTGTTAATTATCATATTTTAGGGTTGTTTGAGTGTCAAATTCATGAGAAATTGGTGTGTAAAAAGAAAATGAATATCAGTGTTCATATTTAAAAAAAATTGGTCTTAGAAAGTACCAAATTTCTTGTCCAACATGTGATGTAATCTGTAATTTGTTGGTGGATTGTGATAATATGTGAAGAAACGAAAACAACGAAGTTTAAATCACGTCAAACGATTAAGAAACGAATTCGTGGCGATCAAGTTCGTTAAAAGTATAAAAATAAGGAAATTTGGGAAAAATATAGTTTTGATTCTTCAAAATGATGTTTATGTAATTTTTTTTATATAGAATGGTGTCTAGCAAGTATAACTATAATATGACAAAGTGTTAGATGTTGAAGTGTGGTGAAATTCTGTAAAATTAGGATTTTTGGCCAAAGCATAGTCTGTTTTTGAGGTTCTGCAAAACTGAGTTTGGTGCATCGCGCGGGCGCGCTGCCTGGCGCGTGGTTATCGCGCAGGCACGCATCGTTTGGTCGTGGGCGCGCGAGAGCCCAGTATATTACTCGTGCGGCCACACGAGTAGCCAGTCACAGACAGTGAATCTGCTTAATTACAGGTCATGCGTATTGGACTTGGGTTAATTTAGCATGCATGTTAAGGATATTAAAACATAAAGTGGACTACAATAACAGATTGTAAGGTGTTGTAATATAAGGTGCAAAAGAGTTTTAGGTGATTGTTAATTGAGTTATATAATGAAACTAATAGAGATGTTTTAAAAAGTTGGAGATGAACGACTAGGTTATGTTGGCTTATAATGCGATTTCAGATTCGTTAAGTATGTTAACCTACATGGTTAGGTGCTAGGTTGGGTTATGACCTAAATGAAGCTTTAAACCCCTAAAGCTAATTTTTATACAACTAATTGTTGTTGTGATTTCAATGATGTATGTAGGGTAATTGAAGATTATTTTACACTTGTGTAGCTTACAAACAAGGCAAGTTCTCTAATTCTATTTTCATAATTGTGCAAGTTTCTAAACCTTAACTCTTACATTGAGCAAGCTTTCTAACTTCATTTTTTTATTAATGAATGCAAGTTCTTAAATTCTATCGAGCAATATTGTTGATTCTATTCTTATATACGATTGATTAAGCTAATTTGTTACATCAAGCAAATTTCACTTTTCTAATTATTATACAAAGCATACATTATTATAATACGTCGATTCAAATGAGATTGTTCTAACTCTTTTGAACATAGTACTTTGCATGTGCATCATGTTTATTCAATTATATATTGCTGATATTCTATCTTTGACTTCGATAGCCTTGTTCAGTTATACATTCTTGTATTAAACCTTTATTGATGGAAATTGAACAAGTGTTCTAAAATTCTAGAAACACTGATAAGCTAGTTCCAAACTAAACTCTTTTTAGTGCGGAAATTCTAAATTCAAACTGAGATGAACAACCCTAACATAGGGAATTTTATACGTGTAACGTTTAGATGTTTGTGCATAATACATAGTACAAAGGGTTGATCCCCCTAAGTACGTTAAGAAGAGTCTTTATAGTCTAAATGACTGTTAAGGTAGAGGTAATTATACCTAAATACCGTGGACATAGTTCATGGTCTTAAGGCCCTTAGATATTAAAGTGCGAACTTGGTTTCTATTTCTGATTCATAGAACAAGTTAATTATTGTTTAGCATTCGTTGTTCATTCTCATATGATTATTATTGCTATTCTTTATATCAGTATGCAATTGTTTGCTCACTCTTGCAATTAATAATGCAGCTAAAGTCGACAAAGGTGATGAGCCATCTACTAGCAAGGGAAAGGGCAAGATGTCTAAGTGATGAAGAATTAGTTAAAGTTTATTTAAATGCTTGAAGTTATAAGACTTGTTTTATTTTATTATGTTTTTTGCAAACTGATGTAATAAATTTAAGGTTAGACTACCTGGGATTGTGTTGAATTGATGTAACCCTTTAATGGGAGAGATTATTGTTTAAATTATTTAATGTCTTTACCCTTTGATTATGGGTAGTTAGATGTAATGTTTTGGTTAGTGAACACCAAATTCGGTGGAAATGAAGTACCTGGATTTGGGGGTGTCACAGGTTGGTATCAAAGTCTTAGGTTATGAACCTTAGGTGGGGAAAACCTTAGGAAGTAGCCTTTAAGAAGTCAGAAAATATAGAGGTGTTTAACTCTTATCGGGTTTTAAGAAGTGGATTAAGGCATCCATTGAAGCTAAATAATAAAAGACATGATGTGCTATGTGTTAATAACTTATGTGCTCGCGAGTATCGATAATGTTAAGTAAAACTTAAAATATTTTGTTGTTAGGATGTCTGGCGAAGGAGGATCCAGTCCACCTAGAGAGGTGATACCTCAGGTACCTATAGATGATGAACCTCGGGATATTCATGTAGTGCGGGAACAGTTGATCCAGGAGGATGAGCCTGTGACTGATCCCGAGGAGGATAGTCCTAAGGAGATAGAGGAGGATGATGATGTGGAGGATCCTGTGGAGTTTCCACCAAACTCCGTATCGGCTGAGATGTATGATGCTTTGTACGACCGTAACATAGAGTTACAGGATAATGTTGAGGAGCTGAAAAAGATGGTTGAGATGTATCACGTTGCGTTGGAGCAGAAGGATGTAGAGATTCAAGAACTTGACTCAAAAGTCGGAAACATGGAATGGGACCTAGTTCATACCAAGGGTCAGAATGAGGACCTATTGGCAGTAAATGGGAAGATGAATACTGGCATGGAGAAATTAAAAGATGACTTCAAAAAGGAATCAACTAAGCGTGCAAGAGCAGAGGATGCTTGGATGAAGGCGACTCAACGTGCAGATCGTGCTGAGGCTAAGGTCCAAGTGAATAAAGCCAAGATGAAGGAGATGAATTATGCTTTTAATTCTGCGATTGATAAGGCCCAGGATCGAGTCCATTATTACCAACCTCAGTTTGAAGATTCGTTGTGGTTCGTGATGGATCGTAGAATAGCTTATCGTATCATGGAAGAGGAGCGTCGAGAAGCCTTACGACGTCTTAATATAAGTAGATAGAAAATATGAGTGATAATAATATGTGGTTAATTATGTGAATAAATAAATTGTGAATCCCTTATTTTGAGATGAATAAAGGGATAGTATAAGTATGTAATCCTGAAACTTGTCTAGTTTAGGAAAGTGGATGTTTATAGCAGTTATGCTATCTTTAGCATGTTTTAAAAATGTTATGAATAAATAAAATATTAGAGTTTATTTGAAATGTTATGTGTTAAAGCTTTAATCTTGGAATGTTTAAGTTAAACTTCAAATACTCAAGAAGTTGAGTGATGAACTAATAAGCATATATTATAACAGAAAATGACTCCTAGAAGAAGACAACCACGTTAACAACCACTTCCTGAGGGGGTCTACTAACAATAACAACGAGGCTAACGCTAATCCGGTTCAGCAGTTGGTAGCTCTGCTGACAGGTGCACTTGCGAATCAACCGCAAGCTCAAGCTACAACTTTTAAGGAATTCAAAGCGGTTGGACCACTAAAGTTTCAAGGGTCTATGAATCTAGTGGAAGCCCAAACCTGGATTATGGAAATGGAGAAGGTGTTCGACGTTGCTAGAGTTAACGAAGATCAGAAGACTGCGTTCGCAACGTTCATGCTGAAGTCTGAAGCTAGCTAATGGTGGCAAGCAAATAAGGTTCATGGGGGACAAGGAGTGATAGCGTGGGATAGATTTAAGGAGATGTTTTTTGAAATGTACTTTCCAGCGAGTTCTCGAAATCAGTTGGAGGTGCAATTTTTGGAGCTTAAGTAAGGAACTATGACAGTGCCAGAATATGCTACGAAGTTTAACGAGTTAGCAAGGTTTGCTACATATCAAGTCAATACCGACGAACGTAAAGAGAGATGGTTCGAGCAAGGATTGAAACCCTGGCTGTATAGTAAGGTTTCAATATTTCAGTTAAATACATTTACGGCTGTACTGGAAAAGGAAATCATCGCAGAAGGTGGAAGCGATGCCTTGACCAAGTACAATCAAGAACAAAAGAAGAGGAAGAATGATAGTTAAAATAAAGCTGGTAGAAGTAATGTTGGAAGCAACAATCAGAAGAGGAAGTGGAATGAGAATTCGACTGCGGGAGGACAGCAAGGAAGTCAGCCGAAGAAAAAGTTTGAAGCATGTTCGACATGCGGGAAGAACCATACTGGGGTATGTTTAAAGGGAAAGCGGGTGTGTTTCAACTGTGGTCAGGAGGGACACATTGCGCCAAACTATTTTAGTCCGAAGATAGGAGCATGTTTTACCTACAGTTCCAAGGATCACATGGCTCGTGATTGCCCTAAGAAGCCAGCGGGAAGTGCAAGTGGCGGAAAGGGAAACAACAACGGTGGTGGTGCATTGACTATCATTGGACCAGCTCAGACATGCCAACCTACTGCGAGAACTTTCATTATGACCGTGCAGGATGCTGTTCAGTCTAAGGATGTGGTGTCAGGTATCATTCCGATTAATGGTATTAATGCTTATGTACTATTTGATTCGGGTGCTACTTGTTCATTTATATCCGATGAATTTGCTCAGAATTTAGATTTGCCTTAGGAAGAATTAGAATTTCCCTTAAGTATAGAGATTGTGAATAGGGAAGTGATTCTTGTTAGATTCATATATAGGAATTGCAGAGTGACTATAAAAGCTCACGAAATGTTGGTAGATTTGATACCGATTAGACTGGGGGAGTTTAATGTTATCCTGGGAATGGATTGGTTATTTAATTATGGAGCGGTAATTGATTGCCAAAGAAAATGTCTTAACCTTATGACTTCGTCAAATGTTGTGTTTTATGGCAGCAAGTCACCTCGACAAGCAAGTTATCCGATAGTGATGCAAGCCAAGAAATTATTGAGACAAGGATGTGTAGGATACCTAGCCTACATAGTTGATACACAGGAGAAAAGTGAGAATTTAGAAGAAATACCAATTTTAAAAGATTTTGCAGACGTATTTTCAGATGATTTTCCAGGTCTTCCGCCAGATCGACAAATTGAGTTCGTAATTGATTTAGTACCAGGAACGGGTCCGATATCTAAGGCACCATATAGAATGGCCCCGGTAGAAATGAATGAGTTGATGGTGTAACTGCAAGAATTGCTTGACAAGAAGTATATCCAACTGAGTGTATCGCCATGGGGAGCGCCAATGTTATTTGTTAAGAAAAAAGACGGATTGATGCAGCTCTGCATTGATTACCGAGAATTGAATAAGGTCATGATTAAAAATAAGTATCTGTTACCTAGAATCGACGATCTGTTCGATCAACTGAATGGTGCAAGGTATTTTTCAAAGATAGACTTGAGAAGTGGTTATCATCAGCTGAAGGTGAGGCCAAAAGACGTACTAAAGATGGCATTTAGAACTCGGTATGATCATTACGAGTTTCTGGTTATGTCATTTGGTTTAACCAATGCACCTGCAGCGTTCACGGATTTGATGAACAGGGTGTTTAAACCATTCTTAGATAAATTCGTGGTGGTGTTTATTGATGATATCCTGGTGTATTCTAAGACTAAGGAAGAACATGTTGAACACTTAAGAGTGACATTGGAGACATTGAGAAAAGAGAAGTTGTACGCAAAATTTTCAAAATGTGAGTTTTGGTTAGAACTTATACAATTTCTCGGGCATGTTATTGATAAGGACGAAATTTTGGTAGATCCATCAAAAGTTGAAGCTGTAGTAAATTGGGATCAGCCGAAGACACCGTCAGAGATAAGGAGTTTCTTAGGATTAGTAGGTTACTACAGGCGTTTTATTCAATACTCTTCCAAGATCGCGACTCCGTTGATGAATTTAATTAGGAAAGCGGTTAAGTTTGTTTGGACAGAGAAGTGTGAGGAAAGTTTTCAAGAATTGAAGAAGAGGTTGAGTTCAGTACCTGTGTTATCATTGCCTGATGATACAGGGAATTTTGTGGTATATATTGACGCATCGCATAAAGGACTAGGCTGTGTGATTATGCAGAATGACAAAGTTATTGTGTATGCATCACGTCAATTAAAAGATTATGAAAAAGAGTATCCGACTCATGACTTAGAGTTGGCTGCGGTGGTGGTTGCCCTGAAAATTTAGAGACATTATCTTTATGGAGAGAGGTGTGAGATATATACTGACCATAAAAGTATAAAGTATATCTTTACACAAAAAGACTTGAATATCCTACAAAGAAGATGGTTGGAGCTGATCAAAGACTATGACTGCGAGATTTTCTATCATCCCGAAAAAGTGAATGTTGTTGCTGATGCTTTAAGCAGGAAGGGACAAGAGAAGTTAATGATGTTGATAGCTCAGGAGAAGTTAGTGTCGGAAATGGCTAAGATGGAATTGGAAATTAAATATCCGACAGAATCTGACGAAAGGTTATTCTAGATAGGAAACTATTTAATGTTTGTACATAAAATGAAGAATGCACAACTTCAGGATGAAGACTGCGAAAAGATAAAACAAAAAGTATCTGAAGGGGAGGAAAGAAAATTTAAAATCAATTCTGAAGAGTTACTTCGATTCGAAGGGAGAATTTGGGTTCTGCCAGTACCGGAAGTTAAAGAGGAGATTCTGAGTGAAGTACACAACTCAAGATATTTGATTCACCTTGGGAGTACGAAAATGTACCAGGATCTTAGACATCATTTTTGGTGGCCGAATATGAAAAAGGATGTGGCCGAGTGCGTGGCCAAATGTTTAACGTGTCAGAAAGTTAAAGCTGAACATCAAAGGCCAAGCGGATTATTGCAACCATTAGAGATACCAAAATGGAAGTGGGAGCATAACACAATGGATTTTGTGGTAGGTCTTCCAACGACCCAGCAAGGTTATGACGCCATTTGGGTGATTGTTGATCGATTGACGAAGTCGGCACACGTTTTACCAATCAAGATTAGATTTAACCTAGATCGATTGGCAAAACTGTACATGAAGGAAATTATTTCAAGACACGGTGTACCTGTGTCCATTGTGTCGGACAGAGATCCACGTTTCACATTAAATTTCTAGAAGCGATTACAAGAATGTTTGGGAACACAGTTGAGAATGAGCACAGCGTACCATCCTCAAACAGACGGACAGAGTGAGAGAACCATCCAGACACTAGAAGATATGCTCAGAGCATGTATCATGGATTTCAAAGGGAATTGGGATGAACATTTACCTTTAGTAGAGTTTACCTATAATAATAGTTATCACGGGAGTATTGGCATGCCGCCTTACGAAGCGTTATACGACAGAAAGTGCAGAACTCCGTTGTGTTGGGACGAGGTAGGTGAATGTCAACTATTGGGTCCAGAGTTGGTACAACAAACTGCCGAAATCATCAAGGTGATTCGAGCGAGATTGTTAGATGTACAGGATAGACAGAAGAAATATGCCGATCAACACCGACAAAATCGGGAATTCGATGTTGGTAGTTATGTTTTCTTGAAAGTATCTCCCTGGAAGGGGAAAATTCGGTTTGGTAAGAAAGGAAAATTGAGCCCTAGGTTTATAGGACATTTCGAAGTGCTTCGAAGAGTTGGTGAAGTGGCATACGAGGTAGCTTTACCTCCAGATTTGGTGCATATCCATAATATTTTCCATGTCTCGGTGTTAAGACCATATAAGCATGACTATAAACATGTTATAGAATATGAGCCTCTACAGTTTGAGAAAGATTTGTCCTATGAGGAAGTCCCTATTCAAATTGTTGACAGAAAATAGCACGTACTGAAGAATAAGGTGATACCTTCTGTTAAGGTAATTTGGAGGAACCACAATACTGAGGAAGCTACGTGGGAACTTGAAAGTGTTATGGTGAAGAATTATCCTCAGTTGTTTGCTTGATTTTATATACCGATTCTGGGGACAGAATCTTGTTAAGGAGGGAAGAATGTAATGAATAAATTTTTTGAGTTATGACTCTTGGGACAGAATCCTTTTAAGAAGGGAAGGATGTAACGATCGAGAAATTTATAATTTAATTTAAATATTTATTGAATTAAATAAATATTTTAAATAATTTATTTATTGAGGAAATAAATAATGGATGAATTATGTTGAATTAATTTAGTAACTAAATTAATTAATGTTAATTGAGTTAAATAATGATAATTTTATTTGAAGGATTTAATTTAAAAAAATAATTAAATTAAATCAATAGCTTAATATTTAAGAAGATAATTAAATTAAATAAATTGTTTAATTTAATGAAAATAAACAAATTAAATAAAGCGATGTTTCTAATTTATTAGTTAAATTAGATATATAATTATTTATTAATTATAAGGTATAATGATAATAAGAATTTTATTATTATTATAAGCTAAAACCAAAGTTATTTAATTAACTAAATTAATGGTGTGACATTAAAACTATATATTATAAATAATATAAAAATAATCTAGTTGGGAAAAATTCTGGTTAGCCAAACAAGGCCTTGTGGCCTTTGGCATTATTCAACTGATGCCTTTTGTTATTTTCTAACTGATAGAGAACGTGTCATATTAGTTTAATATACGCATCTTATTTTTCCTCCTAATGCTATAGTCAGTGAAGAGAGAAACATAGTGAAGAGCAGAGAGTTTGTGAGGAAAGGGGAAAAACATAGAGAGTTGCTAAGGGATTGAGGGCTTTGTTGTGGAAGGGAAAGGAATTGAAGCCATTCTATAACAATTGCTTCAATAATTAAGGATTAAGGTATAATTCATTCTTAAATTTCCAAGTTGTAGTTTTTATTTAGGTTCTCTATAAATTGATTTTGTGGAGTTGTTGTTCAAACGTTGATTGTAGGATGTAGGTTATGTTGTAGAATCTGTTAATTATCATATTTTAGGGTTGTTTGAGTGTCAAATTCATGAGAAATTGGTGTGTAGAAAGAAAATGAATATCAGTGTTCATATTTGAAAAAAATATGGTCTAAGTAAGTACCAAATTTCTTGTCTAATATGTGATGTAATCTGTAATTTATTGGTGGATTGTGATAATATGTGAAGAAATGAAAACAACGAAGTTTAAATCACGTCAAACGATTAAGAAACGAATTCGTGGCGATCAAGTTCGTTAAAAGTATAAAAATAAGGAAATTTGGGAAAAATATAGTTTTGATTCTTCAAAATGATGTTTATGTAATGTTTTTGAATATAGAATGGTGTTTAGCATGTATAACTATAATATGACAAAGTGTTAGATGTTGAAGTGTGGTAAAATTCTATAAAATTAGGATTTTTGGCCAAAGCAGAGTCCGTTTTCGAGGTTCTGCAAAACTGAGTCTGGTGCATCGCGCGGGAGCGCTGCCTGGCGCGCGGTTATCGCGCAGGCGCGAAGCATTTGGGCGCGGGCACGCGATAGCCCAATATATTACTCGCGCGACCGCGCGAGTAGCCAGTCACAGACAGGGAAGTCTGCTTAATTGCAGGTCATGCGTAACGAACTTGGGTTAATTTAGCATGCATGTTAAGGATATTAAAACATTAAGTGGACTACAATAACAGATTGTAAGGTGTTATGATACAAGGTGTAAAAGAGTTTTAGGTGATTGTTAATTGAGTTATATAATGAAACTAAAAGAGATGTTTTAAAAAGTTGGAGATGAACGACTAGGTTATGTTGGCTTGTAATGCAATTTCAGATTCGTTAAGTATGTTAACCTATATGGTTAGGTGCTAGGA
This sequence comes from Panax notoginseng, assembly GCA_016801055.1. Taxonomy (NCBI): domain Eukaryota; kingdom Viridiplantae; phylum Streptophyta; class Magnoliopsida; order Apiales; family Araliaceae; genus Panax; species Panax notoginseng. Next base: position 187,985,169 of record CM029013.1, read on the forward strand.
TGGGTTATGACCTAAATGAAGGTTTAAACCCCTAAAGCTAATGTTTATACAACTAATTGTTGTTACAATTTCAATGATGTATGTAGGGTAATTGGAGATTATTTTACACTTGTGTAGCTTACAAACAAGGCAAGTTCTCTAATTCTATTTTCATAATTGTGCAAGTTTCTAAAACTTAACTCTTACATTGAGCAAGCTTTCTAACTTCATTCTTTTATTAACGAATGCAAGTTCTTAAATTCTATCGAGCAATATTGTTGATTCTATTCTTATATACGATTGATTAAGCTCTTGTAATCTAATTTGTTACATCAAGCAAATTTCACTTTTCTAATTATTATACAAAGCATACATTGTTCTAATACGTCGATTCAAATGAGATTGTTCCAACTCTTTTGAACATAGTACTTTGCATGTGTATCATGTTTATTCAATTATATATTGCTGATATTCTATCTTTGACTTCGATAGCCTTGTTCAGTTATACATTCTTGTATTAATCCTTTATTGATGGAAATTGAACTAGTGTTCTAAAATTCTAGAAACACTGATAAGCTAGTTCCAAACTAAACTTTTTTTAGTGCGGAAATTCTAAATTCAAACTGAGATGAGCAACCCTAACATAGGAGATTTTGTACGTGTAACGTTTAGATGTTTGTTCACAATACATGGTACAAAGGGCTGATCCCCCTACGTACGTTAAGAAGAGTCTATATAGCCTAAATACTGTTAGGGTTGAGGTAATAATAACTAGATACCGTGGACATAGTTCGTGGTCTTAAGACCCTCAGATATTAAAGTGCGAACTTAATTTCTATTTCTTATTCATAGAACAAGTTCATTATTGTTTAGCATTCATTGTTCATTCTCATATGATTATTATTGCTATTCTTAATATCAGTGAGTAATTGTTTGCTCACTCTTGCAATTAACAATGCAGCTAAAGTCGAAAAAGGTGATGAGCCATCTACTAGCAAGGAAAGGGTAAGATGTCTAAGTGATGAAGAATTAGTTAAAGTTTATTTAAATGCTTGAAGTTATAAGACTTGTTTTATTTTATTATGTTTTCCGCAAACTAATGTAATAAATTTAAGGTTAGACTACCTGAGATTGTGTTGAGTTGATGTAACCCTTTAATGGGAGAGATTATTATTAAAATTATTTAATATCTTTACCCTTTGATTATGGGTAGTTAGATGTAATGTTTTGGTTAGTGAACACCAAATTCGGTGGAAATGAAGCACCCGGATTTGGGGGTGTCACAGTCTTGCTTAATTCTATCATATGTGGATTTAAGTGATTATGGGTATTATGCATCGAGAGGTAGTTTTATCTACTTTAGTGTTCTTGATTAACAATTTAGGATTGAGAATAATTGATGAGAAGTGTGTTAACTTAAATGAAGCAATAAGTGAAGTTATGATTTTAAATCTCCGTAATCTTAATTTAACTAGTGGAATTTAATAGTAGTTTAATTATATAATTTGAAATTCATTCGTTTAAATTAGATTGAGTTGATTACGGGTTAGTAATTGATGATTATTATTAAACAATTCCTCGTGAGAACGATACTCTACTTACACTTTATTACTTGTTGACCACGTATACTTGCGTGTTGTGCGTAATTAGATTTTACCCAACAATATTTAATGAACATGTAATTTTAACTCTATTGTGGATGTATGTTAACAGAATGCATGTATCAGGACTTAGATTATGCATGAAGAAATGATTTGAATTTAATAAGCTTAAGTTTAGAACTTACCTCACCCTTTCTGAGGTGATTTGGAGACTTTGCTAAGATTATGGATCCAGATCAACCAAGTAGCTCTCGTAGGACCTCCACAAGTGTGAGGAGGAAAGCTTCTGATGTTCCTCAGCCTCGTGCAACCCAACTCACCAGTTGGCTGAGACAGTTTTTCACCTTATCCAGGTTGAGAGGCTGGATATCATGGGCGAGGAGGAGGATGTTCCTATTGTGGATCCTTCTCCTTCTTCTTCCACTCTCCGCTGAGAACTTCCAGCTATTAACGTGACGATTCCAGATCTTATGGATGATTTGAGTCGTCATCCCTTGATCTACCTTCATTCGAACGAGGTAATAGCCGTTTCCATCTTTCTTTTCCCACTTTTGGGGCAAAGGTTTTGATCTTAATTTTCAATTTGATGTAAGTTCCCATATTTACTCAGCCCAGGGGGGAACTAGTTTAGCATTTACTCTTTGTACCAGATCCTCCATCTAGAGTACCGGGAGATCATCCATTCATGGGGCTTTCAGTTTTTCTGTTCTATTACCCCCTGTCGCTGCCCCTGGGGTTATCTTAGGGATTTGTCTAAGCACTAGTTCCACCAGACTTAGTCTCTCCTTTTGCTGGATTGTGAGGTGATGATGACATCGATGGACTGGCGGTTCATTACTAGGTTGGAGTTTACAGGGGTGTAGGGATTTCGGCACAAAAGGGCAGCAAAAATTTAAAAATTCAAAGACAATTTTGAAACCCTAAAACAAGATCCTTGCGAAAATATATTAATTCAATGGTTTAGATTTTATACCGATTATAGAAATCTTTGAAACTGCTTCGAATCTCCAACGCAATCCAATAGAAATACGCCTCTATGGTATCCACACGAACGCCCCGTAAATCGTCACACGATCTGTAGTGAAGAGAACTGCGGTACTAGCCACCAAGGATCAGGATTTTCAAATTTTCTCTCTAGTCTCTCTCTAAGTGCGGCTAGGGTTTTTAGGTTATGATTTTCTTCTACAGAATTGCTGATATATCGTATATATAGCAATCCAAAAGAATTAATCAAAACCTAATTCAATTATAAAATCCGAATTTATATATTATATCTTAATTAAGTCTTACTTAATTAATATACATATATATAAATTATCCTATTAATTTAAATTCGTAATTTAAATACTATCAATCATATTGACATATTTAAATCCTTACAATTTAAATTAATTCCCTTTTGAAATACGTTCTATGTGTGTGACCCAATAGGTTATTATTACGTTGGTAATAATTTTAAAATCATATTCTAAAATTATAAACAGTGAGCAGCATCTAGTAATGCATCACTGCTACCCAAGTAATAATAAGATCGATGATTCGATGCAACCTTTTCATGACCAATGTTTCAATGTAATTTAATCTTTTTAACCTTGACATCCTAGATTAAACTCGATTCATGGAATGTGTCACACTCTTTATAATTTAATCTGAGTTTTCTTGATCAATGAGTAGACTATATAAAACAAATCACTATTTGAGCATGACCATGCATTTCATAGTCCTACTCAATCAAGAGGCCTATGGATATCACCCCTAATATATAGGAGGGTTAAATTCCATCTAGATCACTCATATTCCTCACACGATTCATGATGTACCCAATAATCACCTTTATTGTCCACCCTATTAAAGGTGACTTTTGATGATATCAAAGCACATAAATTCCCGTGTAGTAATATAGTGATTTCAGGTCGGCGGATCATTACATCATTGTCACTATGAGAATCGATAATGACACTTTACATAATGCTCCACGTAGAATTCTCATGGTGGGTTTGCCCAGTACATCGTTCTCTAACATGTATCTATGCATTGACTCAATATCTCATATATTTATGACCAATGAGATTTGGTCATTAGTCAATCCATATACTAGTCTCAATGTATCATTGTTGTCCCATTAACAATGATATTTAACTAGGGACATTTAAGAGTAATGATACTAATTGTAATTATATAATCACATGTTCAAGTCACATACTTGAAGCTATATAATTAGTATCATTATTCTAAGGACTTTTATTATGCTAACATTTATATAACGCAGTAAATAAAACCATAATAAAATAATTCATTTATTCAATCAAATATAATATCAAAATATTAAGCAAATATATCAAATATTTAGCCTCTAGGGTATAAACTCTAACAAGGGGCGCCAGTGCCTTTGGTGATTGACATTTTCCCTACTGTCGTTCGATCCCTCTTGGGATTTCCTGCCACGGCCCTTAAGGGTCAGACCATTCGCTCTGGGCCCTCGAGTGTAGATGCCATGAGTGGGGCTTTTCACTGAGCCTTTACCTGATGATGCGAGGGTTATAGATCGCATTCTTCGACGATTATTCCTGATCATTATCAAGGGTTATTTCCTAGCGGATAACTCCTCGACAGTTTCTTTCACGTTAGTCAGCGCCACTCGTGATGTTGATTGTATCAAAGACTTTGACTGGGGCACATACAACTTTGCCTAATTACATAGAGGGATGCGCTTATGCTCAGAGGGCGTAACGGAGGCTTGGCTAGGCTTTTACCCATTTTTGATGGTGAGTATTTTCTTTATCTCTCGTTTCCCTCGCTCGGGTTATCAATTTTTGGGACTAAGGATATTTGATCTTTGTATTTTCAGTTTTGGGCCTATGAGAGGCTCCCTTGTTTCCTCCCATTACTACATTAGGTCTGGAGGGCTATCCATAGAGACGGCGATGGCGTCACTCCACTCTTACAGAGGGTCCTATAGAAGAGGGGTTTACCCATTCTTGTTTGCAGTTGGAGGTGTTGACAGCCGATGTCATCACAATGGTTCCCTACTCCGATAACCATTTGACAGTAGGCTTTGAGGGTGGCTTTTCGACTGGGGTTGAGTATGTATTATCCACTCGTCGGATTCCTCTCTTGACTGATGGAGGCTGGGAGCTCTATTTAGGAGAACGTGCTATTAGGAGCACCATAAGGGAGATTTACATTTCATTCTTTCCTCCTGCTAGGCGACATTGACCTTTATCTCAGTCGATCACTGAGATTCCCTTAATGAGTTTAGATGGCTTCACTTTATCGGAGGGCTCTTTTACTCAGGAGGCTTTCTACTACTGGTGGTTCCCTCGCACCATTAGAGCTCAAACTCGTGCCACACAGTTTATGGGGGATATGGTTCCTGGGTCTTTTATGATGACAGACTGGATTGCCTACGTCCGAGAGCCCACTCATTTGGCACAGATTGACAGTTTGGCCCAGAGGTTAGATCGGGCACACTTTTTCTGTAAAAGCTCCAGATCTCGGTCCCAAATCACCGCAGATCCGGTATAATCATTCTATAAATATTGCGAAAGATATAAATATAAATTATTTATATATTATATTACACACTTTTTCCCCAAGGTCGAGTAACCTTAACTTATACATAATTCATAACTTATTTGACTTACAATGTCATTAATAAATACTACTGTTACAACCTTTATCTGCACTTATACTCCAAAGCTGCACTTGTCTTTGACTTTTCCTTGTATCCGATGTATTTGTCTTAATCTGCAATGTTTATCATGATATAGCAAGGGTGAGCAAAAAGTTTGCCCAGCAAGTTTAAATTTATTTGAGGATATATCATGATTGAAAGAATTTGAATAATTGTTGGCTAAAGTTCTACAATATGATTGTGAACTAACATGAAAAAACTTTCATAGCTGAACGAACATTTAACATAAACAAATATATATGGACCGAATGGTAATGAAGGTGATCATTCTTTTATACCTGATTAATACATGTAATGTACATATAGTACGACTCAACAAATCATAGACGTGATAATTATGAATTATTATTCACAAGCATGTACACCAAATTATAACTCAAGGTTGAGTTAAAGAAAACTTGCACAATATTTAGAAGTTCAAGGTTAGGAACTTACTTAATAAAAGAGTATAGTTCAAGGAACTTGCCTGTTTCACCAACTAGTGCGACGCAGTTTATATCGCTTTATTCGAAAACCTAATATTAATAATATAGATCTCCCAATATTAGAATAATATCATCACAGTATAATATTGGTATATAAAATAACTTAGACACATAAACACATAATCCTATCAGTCCACAAACTAACTAAAACTCGGTATCAAGTCAAACTATTTCAGTCTAAGTTGAACCCGACACAATTCTAGCATCCTGACTGTCTAGTCGGATAATTCTCGAGCCTAATATTGCTAAGACTCGGTCTAACCACTTCACAATTATCTTAGATAAATTATTATTTAGTCAAAATATTTTTCAAAGACTTGTAATAATTTTTAAATAATTATTACCATTTATCATGATTTTTCAATCATTAATATCGTATTTATATGATATAAATACCACATTATTCTCTTATCATTAATATTTATTTATTATTAAATATTAATGAAAATCATAACATACTATTATAATATATTTATAATATTCCAAAGTATTTTTAATGATTTTTAAACAATTAAATCCTTTATCCAATCATTGATATTAATATTAAAATATTAATATTTTCATGACAAAATATCAAAAGTTGTATTTTATAACTTAAAATATTTTTCTAACCCTTAAATCATTTTTATATGATTTTTAAATCATTAATTCTATTTTTCTATAATTTATTTAATATATTCATTAAATAAATCAATTACCATTAATATTAATTTATTAATGAAATTCATCACAAAATATCTAAAGTTATTAAAAATAACTTAAAATATTTTCTAACACCATAATATAATTTTTTATGATTTTTTCATGAATTAAAATTATTTTTAAGTAATTTATTTAATTTTATAATTAAATACCTCTAATATTTCAAAAATATTAAATATATATGAAATAAACTCAAAATTATTAAAAACCCATTTTTAGGCTTTAAAATAATTTTTAAGAATTTATTTTGTATTTTTAATAATTAAAAACAATTTTTCTCTAATTATTTATTAAAATAATTAATTTTTAGAAATTAAGTGTCACTAAATGGTCCTATAGCGACAGAACCGTCGCTATAGGTGTTCGTGAGCATGTCAGAACCTTCAAAGGCAGTCACAAGGGTGCTAGGTTTGACCACTCACTGATCATAGATATTAAGGTTTCTAGGTTTGTAATTTAGTTAGGATTGTAGTACTAATGTAATACTACAATCACCAACTGGTTTCATAGCAATTACATCAAACAACAAAGAGATCTAAGCCTCCATAAATCATGTCAGAGCTATTCTTCATTACTGGGTTTTCCAAAAATGAAGAACAGTTGCAAGGTACCAGTTTTTTATGCTCTGTAACTTTGATTCTAGGTTTTGTTTAGGTGATCTAAGAGTTCACACTTGTAGTCCATATGTCAGGGTACAATAACATATCACTAAATCCATCTAACAACATCACATGAACAAGATCTAGCATGGTCAAACCATGTCAGAAAACTATTCTTCACTATTTCTGGGTTTTCCAGATTTCTTCCTAGGCAGCTGGTCAACGCCAGTTTGACCATGATTCTCAGTCATTCTGCTAAGGATCTGAGTAATCTATGGGCATGAATGTGTAGTCCATATGTCAGACTACAACATCAAAACAACAACATGGTCTAAAACATAAACATCAGCAAGATCTAGGGCTTCAAAAATGGTTGTTAGACTTTTTGGGTTTCTGGGTTTACCCAGATTTCTAGTTTTCATGGTCGGTCAACTAACTTTGACCACTTATAACTTGTAATCTATAGATGATCTGACCCTATTTCCAGTTCCAGATCACAGTCCATATGACATACTATAGGTCTATAACTTAAAACACCATAAATCATTAACAAACAAGGATTTATGAGCCCTGACATATGGCTATCAGGCCTTATTTTTAGGGTTCTAAGTCAGTTCTAAAACTTGATTTTCTGGCTTCTAGATGTTATGGATCCTTGATATAATCTCTTGGATCACTCAATAACATCCTTTAACACAACTCTAAACATCTAACAACAACATATAACATGAATCATTAAGATTTTCAAAATTTAGGGTTTATACCTTTTATGCTTTGAATTTTGATTTCTGATCCTTGTTTGTGATCTTGGCTTGATATGAAATGATCATGGCTTAATTTTTGATAGACTTTCTCTCAAAATTTCAAAGGTTGAAGAGAGAGAAAGTGTCTTGGCTAAATGAACATAAAAGTAAGATTTTTCTTACTTTAATCTTCTAACTTTTTGATTCCATGGCCAAGAATGATGTTATGTGGCCTAATGGATGGTTCGTGGTGAATTAGGACACTTGGCAAGCCTCTTTCGTAACTCACCACAATTTTAAAAATATCTTTTACTTAAAAGATAAGTATAAGGGTATTTTTGTTATTTCTCACCCACTAAGGGTAATTTGGTCTTTTCTCCTATAATTTGAAGGGTATTTTGGACATTTCCCTTTTATTCCATAACTTATAACACTTAGCCAATTAATCTTAACATTTGAGTTCCCGAATTATGGTTTTAGATATCTGAATTAGGGTTTTGGATTCCTGAGATTTAGATTAGGGTTTCTGAGCGTATCATTAGGGTTTCTAACAGTTCGTTAAAATTTTCTAACTTAACCATGATGTTCTTGACTTAACTTTAGGGCTTGTTAAAGTTACAATCTATCCGACCAATCCTTGATCCTTATTCACAAATGGTACACATAAAATCACTTATGTGACTTATCTGATCAATGTTTGATCTTTATCTACCATCTTGCACACATAGAACCACATACATATATTCTTATGAACTCATACACTAAACATATACCTAATTATTAGACTAACACTTCCAGTCTATCAAATCATTTATGTCTTGTCAAAAATTTTTGAAATCCTTAAAATTTCTTCACAGAAACGTCAAATCCATACACTTATTTTCAGTCTAGGTTTATCATATAACCTTTAATCCATCATTTAAGATTTAAATAAATTTTCTAAATTCTCAGGTTGTCACATTCACCCATTCTTCTAAGAATTTCGTCCCCGAAATTCATCTAACACCTTATACCATACAGCTTACACCATTCATATACATCATCACATGCTACCCAATACACCTCTCACAAGAGTAAACATTTTCAAATTGTGCTGAGGAGTTATATAGACTATTGTCTATCATTTTCGAAAAGATTATATGGAAATTCATCCGCAAACCGTCATAACTTACAGACATAGTGGGTAATTAACCCGGTATGCCCTGTACATATTAAATACTGCTGCTCGAATCTGTTTCTCATCACTGCCATAGGCACAAAATTTTTACCTCTGTCTTATCATAGAATTCCGAACCAAAAAAATTTGGTTCGGGAAAATTTTTAAAGAACGCTTAGAATTTTCATAAATGTTGGTCTAGCCAAATCAAATAGCTTAGACTCATATCAATAATCAACTTCAATCGAATTACGAATGTGTGTAGCCAAACCCCATTGGCAAATTAAATTTTTGAAAATTGTTTGAAAATGACGTCATAATGTCGTACTGTATTAACAGCCCGTTTGAGGATGCCGTCATCGAGTGACTTTGTCATAATACATCATACAATAGTGGGACAACGATAATCAGATCGAATTCAACACTAAATATTCCTGTATCTCCATCAACTTTTTATCATCTCTGCAATAGGTTTCATGGTACATAAGTGATAAATAAAAATATATCTTGATATTTCAAATCATTATCGTCTAGCTGAAACAAGTAGCATAGACTATTCTTTAAACCATTCAAAAATTATTTGCAAATCAATTTTATAATCTCAACAAGTAACGAGATGTCGGTGGCCCGAAGTCCACACATACACCATGGTCACCAGAAGTTGAGAATAAAATAATAATAAAAAAATTCATTTTCAAAAGCACATAGTGCATTTTTAGCTTGATTTCCAAAAAGTTCGAAGTCTAGCACAACTAGGAATTTTGGAAAACCTATGTCTCCACTAATGATCAATTGCTTAAACAGTCTATCTATTCCTATTATCCTAAATACTTCATTCACACATAACTATTCCTAGTTCGTCAAACCACACTCATGAGTTCAGGAACTTTCAACAATCATATGAGTTTAAGAACTTGTCCTAGTCAGACCTTTGGCGTCCATTCGCTGAGGGGTTCATAAACATTTCACATAACCATGAGTCACAAACGTACCATAAGCATGAGTTTTAAGAATTCGTACTTAACCTTATATTCTCTACTTATAACCTATCTATCTGTTATACACTTGAGAAAAGAATCACATTCTCAACAGGTATATAGCAAATAGCACAACACAGACATTTCAATGATTATCAGTGCCAAAAACTAAGTGGTTATTACACCAAGTACAATTCAGCTCCAATACGAAGAATCATACAACTTAGTTGCTGACATGAGTCCTTAATTGAAATCCTCACTTAATTCTATCTCCCTTCTCCATACGAATTTACTTTAATTCGTATTCATAATCCTTTCCTGAATCTGTACCAATTCATAGTACAACTTTCACACAAAATTCTTGTCGTAAACTTTTCAATCATTCACTTGATCCTTCTCCATACTATAACCTTATCCGATCATAGGGTAATCTCATTGTATATATTACGATTCATTTCTATGGCTTGATCGTTTTGTTTTACGATCTCATATCCCTGTATTTTTAGTCTTTTAGACTCTATCTATTCATTATTACTGTTCATCTTTATTATTAGAGTTAGGGAACTCCGTATCTTTATAACTCGCCGAGATTCATCTTTGAATCTTATCAACGCACTAACTCTATTTGAGTTAGTTCTTATCCTATCACTGTGGTTATTAGTCTCAGGTATTCCTACCTAAGGTTTATAACCTACAACTTTGATACCAAGTGTAAAAGCCCCAGATCCCGGTTCCAAATCACCGCGAATCCGGTACAGTCATTCTATAACTATTGCGGAAGATATAAACATAAATTGTTTATACATTACATTACACACTATTTCCCCAAGGTCGAGTAACCTTAACTTACACACAATTCATAACTTATTTGACTTACAATGTCATTAATAAACACTACTGTTACAACCTTTATCTACATTTATACTCCAAAGCTGGACTTGTCTTTGACTTTTCCTTGTATCCGATGTATTCGTCTTAATCTACAATGTTTATCATGATATAGCAAGGGTGAGCAAAAAGTTTGCCCATCAAGTTTAAATTTATTTGAGGATATATTATGATTGAAAGAATTTGATTAATAGCTGGCTAAAGTTCTACAATATGATTGTGAACTAGCATGAACAAACTTTCATAGCTGAACGAACATTTAACATAAACAAATATATCTAGACCGAATGGTAATGAAGGTGATCAGTCTTTCATACCTGATTAATACATGCAATGTACATATAGTACGGTTCAACAAATCATAGACGTGATAATCATGAATGATTATTCACAAGCATACACGCAAAATTATAACTCAAGGTTGAGTTAAAGAAAACTTGCACAATATTTAGAAGTTCAAGGTTAGGAACTTGCTCAATAAAAGAGTATAGTTCAAGGAACTTTCCTGTTTCACCAACTAGTGCTACGAAGTTTATATCGCTTTATCCGAAAACCTAATATTAATAATATAGATCTCCCAATATTAGAATAATATCATCACAGTATAATATTGGTATATAAAATTACTTAGACACATAAACAAATAATCGTATCAGTCCACAAACTAATTAAAACTCGATATCAAGTCAAACTATTTCAGTCTGAGTTGAACCCGACACAATTCTAGCATCCCGACGGTCTAGTCGGATAATTCTTGAGCCTAATATTGCTAAGACTCAGTCTAAACACTTCATAATTATCTTAGATAATTTATTATTTGTGACACCCCCAAATCCAGGTACCTCGATTCCATAGATTTGGTATTTACTGTCCAATTAAATCATAACTAACTACCCATAAACAAAGGATATAATTAAACTCAGAAGTTTAAACAATCAATCTACCATTAAAGGGTTACATAATCTAAAATAAATCCCAGGTCATCTAACATTTATTACAATCAACAGCGAAAAATTAAAACATGATCATAATTAAATCTATTACATAAGCTTCATAAATAAAAGGTAAACTAAATGTCGTCTAATCAAGCATCGTGCCCTTGCCCTTGCTTGTAGAAAACTCTTCAAACTTGTTAACTTCATCTGTATTATTTTGTGCAAGAGTGAGCAAACAATTGCCCACAAGAAAGATAATATACAATAACGTTTAATGAATGACAATTAACTGAGCTTTCAATGGTAAAGTATTCTTACCGGAACAATAAACTTTAATTCAACAGCTATGAGTTCAAAGGAATAATGAACGTTTAAGTTAACAATAGATATCAACATCAAAAAATACACTGAGGGTCACAAGACCACGAACTATAAGTTGGTTTTCAAGTATTTCCACTTTAACCTTTAACAGTCTAAAAGACTATAATCATCATCTATGTCCTAGGTTAACAAGTGTTTCAACTGTAACCTTTACCAGTCTAAACGACTATATGGACCATCATCCCGTACTCCAGGTGATCAGCCCTTTGTACTATGTATTGCGCAAACATTTTAACGCTACTGTGTAGCTCTAAAATAATTCCCTAATATAGGGTTGTTCATCTCAGCTTAGATTATCAAGTTCTGAACCAAAAGAAGTTTGGTTGGGAATTAACTTCAAAGGAATTCTAGATCTTTAGAATGCTCATCAACCAAGTACTGGTTAAATTAGATAGAGATCAATAACTATTCAAGAGTTTTATTATAATATCTTCATTAACAAGGTATATCGATAAATCAATAAGAACTAGAGTATTAACGACTTCTAAATTGAATAAGTGTCATCATCAACAACATTCTTGCAAAATTATGTGGGTACATAAGCAAACCAAAGGAAGTTTGGTTTGGATTGACTTCAAGTGTAATTTAGAGTTTAGAACATTCATCAACTAAGGATTAGTTGATTTGGTAAAGAATCGCTAGGCAACTTAGAGTTCGGTACAATAATGTAAGATAGTGCAATGACATTGGAGAACGAAGATCAAACAACAATTATTAGTAGCTGAATAAACACATTTCTTACAACAAAAGTACAGACTTTGAATAACCAAGGTACCCTCATTTGGAATAACGAAATAAAGATTAATTAACTTGCTCGACAATAAATGAGGGTTAAAGAACATGCATAACAATAAATTGCTCAACAAGAGATTAGAAATAGAGAACTTGCAAAAGTATATCATGACAATGAAAAGTAACCTTGCTGAATAATAAAATAGCAAAGGTTAGGGAACTTGCCTCTTACGTAAGCTATACAATTACAACTCACGTACTCCAATATCCTACACATACCATTAGGATTATCACATCAATTAGCTATATACACATTAACCTCATAGATTCATTTCTCATCTTAGTTAAGTTATAACATTTAGTTTAAGGTCTAACCATATTAATAAACCACATAGCACGAATTTGAAAACTCACTAACACATACATAAGACTTTTAGCATCAAAATCACATTTTCAACTCTCATTAATCAATACCACATTTCTCCTTAATCGAACTTGAAGTTCAATCAAGTGTTTAAGTCTTTCTAAGACTCACTGCTTTATATTAACCACCTTCCATATCTTATAATGTTCATCTCAGAATCACAAGTGTTAGCTCCATAATATCCATTGATTATTCATTGGGTATTTTAAATCATAACATAACGCGTTCTTAACTTACTAATCATTTTTACAAAGTCAAAATTATCAATGACATGACACGATTCTGTTTTTACCTCCTTGTCACATGTTTGACACATTAACATAACCTTAGACCAAGTTATAGTGGTATCCTAGGTCTGCAGCAGTAGCAGAAGCCACTGCCTTAAATTAATGTATGGCGCAGCTGCGCCATACATAAGCCTGGGACCGGCGCAACTGCGCCAGTGCATAGACAGAACCAGAAAGGCTGTGAACAGTAGCCGACTTTAGCCCAATTAACACGAATTTCACCCACCAAACAGTGAATTTAACACAAACAATTGATATCGAACTATTACAAATATGTTTCCTCACATATTCATCAGCATATAACATTTTAACAACAACTTTTACCAACTTAATTCCTCAAATTCTATGTTTTCATACAAAAACTCCATTTTTTGAGTTCCTTTACACAAATCATCACTGTGATTACAATTCTTCACCAAACTTCTTCATTCAAACTACGTTCTCTTCGCTTCTTAACGAACTAGCATAATCAAGACTCAATTTACAGATTAACATACAAATTGACCACCATATTTAGTACTTTCACAAGCCATATGTAAAATACATATACTGTAATTACTTTCTTTCTTTTAAACGTAATTAGCACAAAAATTCTTATCTAAACACTAGTTCTAATCATCACAATTATATACAATAACAAGTAATCAGTTGTATATCAACAATTCAAAAAGATGAATTCACAGAACTTGAAGTTATATGCCGTAAAATTCATATATATACATATATATAACTATAGAAAATTAAGGTTATGAGTAATACCTTCTTATGCTAGAAAATCCTTGCTATCCACTGATAATTCCTCAGAGCACAGGAATCTCTCAAGTCTCTCTCAAACTCTCTCAACTTCTCACTGTAAACCTCCTTCTTCCTTCCTCAGTATAAGTCAAAACTAAACCTTTTACGTAACATAAAGGAGACGCACCCAACGTATGTAACTGTCGTATACTTATTATAATACTAATTACATATCAGTTAAAAAAACAATATATTTTATATTTATTATTTTATTTGTTACAACAAAATTCATAATTTAAAAAAATTCCAAAAGTCATAAAAATTTGTTTGGCAAAAACTCTTGAAAATAAAGACTTAATAATTTTAAACCTTGTTTGGTTAAATCAATTACAATTACTTTAATTTTATTTTCATAAACCACTTACACTATAGTTTAAAATCTCATATTTATACCTCCTTATTCAACATTAGTTAAATAACCAATTTTCACATACTAAACAATTTTTTTCACTTAATCTGTAAGATCCCAACTTATTATAAATAAAATTAAATTTCCTCTATTTATTATTTTGAAATAGTAAGGGTTGATTTGATTAATGTGGTTAATTATGGGTAAAATGTGCAAATATTTTAAATAAGCAAGTGGTTATAAAGTATTCATTGTTGTCGGGGAATATTCATTTGGTCGTGGAATATTCTTAATGTTGGGGAATATTCGTACGACGGCACAGCCTTGTGTGGGCCCCATAACAGAAAGTAATTGGATGAAGAAAACAACAAGTATAAGTTGTTTATAAATAACGGCATAGTTGTTACCGTTAATACTGTTGGAATACCCGGTGGTTAAAACACAGTAATACGCGTTGTTGCGCAATAGGACATGGTATTGCATCAATTATTGATTCTTACGTAAGAAGGTACTACTCAATAATTGTTACAATAATTACTATTTAGTATATTATTTTATTGATTCAATAATTGTTGCGTTGATATTTTATATTACTGCTGTTTTAATAATTGTCACTACACAATATTTTTCATTATCGAAGCAATAATTCATATTATCTGAATAATATTATTAGATAATATTATTGGCAGTGTGTAGAAAGTTCTGTCTAAGGAGAGGTTTGGTCACCTAATTGCGCGCCAGTAAGGAGAAATTCTTATTGAAAAGCCCCATCTTTCTTGGGAACTGCATGGTTGTCAGTATTGTGATTCTGTAATATTATTTGTGAATAATTAATTATTGATTTATATGATGAGGAAAATATTCATTTTATGTGGATATAGATGGAGAAAATTTTTAAAGTGACAATTGTTGAAAATCGATATTTTATCTTTTCGATAAAATAATATTTTATTATATTATTATAATATAATAATGATGATATTTTTATAATAAATGTGGGATATATGAGTATATGAGGAGAAAGAGTATTTTTTTTGTAAAAATTGTTTAAAACATGTTAAACATGTCTATGGGCTCATTTCTTGACTGAAATTTGATTATAGCCTGTTAAATAGCCCGTTTGTGAATTTCGGTCAATTTATGTTTAGAATTTGGAAAAACTTTAACTTACAAAGTTGTAGAGAATAGAATTTCCTATGGAAAAGACATAAGGTTCAAATTTTTCTGATAAAGGGGCTATTTATTATGAATTATTGAAATTCTGAAGTTCTGGAATAATTGATTTTTGGAAGTTTTAAATATTTATATTTAGAAAAACGTTTTTGTTATTGTTGGTGGGCTCACTTATTGTCAAACATGCTAAAATTGGTGATTCAAAGGTTGGCGTAGAAAATTTAATATATATAATAATATTTTATTAAATTTTTTGCTTTGGTGTTCTAAGCATTTTCCTATAAATAGGGTGCTTAGGTTAGAATTAAAAATCACACCAGAAACTAAAGATTTCTCTCTCTATATTATCGAGTGTATTCTTGTGAGTATTTTGATATTTTGAGTGTTGCTATACGGTGCAAGTTCCCTTCAGCACTATATCTGGTATTCCAGCTAGAAGTGCTTTCTTTTTTAGGTAAGGGATATTTTTTTTATATAAATGATATTATTTCTTCCAATATCATTATGCCGAAATATTGATCTGAATTTTTGTCAAATTTAAAACTTTGTGTAGGGATTACTATTCACGTATATTGCACTATTCACGTATACGGCACTAGTCACGAATACGACACTATTCACCGAAAAAAATTAAATTTTCATTTTCGTCCAAGATATCTATTATGGATACTAGCTTTGATTGTATCCATGTTTTGATCTCCATTCTTGAATTTTACTCCACTATGATTATTTACGAAGTATTTTTGAACTTGGATTGTTTAAAGTACGAATCCTTAATAATTGTTCTTTTGTTTCACTGGATTCGTTTTTTTTAAAATATTTTTCATCATTCTCAGTCATAAATGATGACACAAATAAATATCTTTGGCCTGTAGTACAAAGATTAATGATTTTATGATGAATATCTTTGGCCCGTAGTGCAAAGATGAACAGCTGTTGAGATGAACATGACCAACTGATGAATATCTTTGGCCTGTAGTGCAAAGATGAATATTTGATTCCAGATAAATATTGATTGATGTTACAGGGATAAAATAATGACGATTAACTTTTATATTCATTTATAGAAGATAGTAGATTTTATTATCTACTTTACTCTTCTAATGAATTATTATTTCCGCTGCGAATATTGATTTAAAATTTGTTGTCTATTGTATTCTATTAAATTTTTCCCTGTTGAGGACTAACGATAATTTGTTCTATATTATCTTAGTCATAATATTCTTTACTGGGCTAGTTGAGCTCACCCTCTTCCTTTTTGTTCCATTTTTCTTCTCAAGAGACGAGAATGTAGCGAGTACTAGTCGGGGTATAGAATGAAGGTTTTAGAATGTCGTTTTAGTAGTCCTCACCATTTTTGTAAAATAAAGTATCAATAATTGTAATGAGGACTTATTTGAGTGTGGATATTGTCTAGATGACAATATTTGTATTTAAACACACAGTTTTTATGTTGTATTAATAAAGTTATAGATGTATCTGTACCATATATTTTGACAACTCAGAATGGGTGTTGTATACCTATTTTGGGGGCGTCACATAATCAAGATATCGCAAAATTATAATCTCATTATAATTTTATTTAATAATTTAACATACCGCTTTAAATTATTAAAACAACAATATAACATCTCATGTTATATTACAACTCTCTAAATTATAAATTAATTTAATTTAGAATATTATCTACTAAATTTAAATCATAAATATTTACTAAGAACAATCACATATTTATTTAATTTAAGAAATATTTTAAATTACAAAACAACAACTACATCAATAAAATATTTATTTAATTTAATAAGTATTTTAAATTATAAATAAAATCTTGGATTGTTGCATCCTTCCCTCCTTACAAGGATTCTGTCCCTAGAATCACAACTCAAACAATTTGTTCGTCACATTATTCAGTCAAAATATTTTTCAAAGACTTGTAATAATTTTTAAATAATTATTATCATTTATCGTGATTTTTCAATCATTAATATCGTATTTATATGATATAATATAAATACCACATTATTCTCTTATCATTAATATTTATTTATTACTAAATATTAATAAAAATTATAACATAATATTATAATATATTTATAATATTACAATGTATTTTTAATACCTTAAAATTATATTTATATAATTTTTAAACAATTAAATCTTTTATCCAATCATTGATATTAATATTAAAATATTAATATTTTCATGACAAAATATCAAAAGTTATATTTGATAACTTAAAATATTTTTCTAACCCTCAAATCATTTTTATATGATTTTTAAATTATTAATTCTATTTTCTCATAATTTATTTAATATATTCATTAAATAAATCCTTTACCATTAATATTAATTTATTAATAAAATTTATCACAAAATATGAAAAGTTATTAAAAATAACTTAAAATATTTTCTAACACCATAATATAATTTTTCATGATTTTTTCAATAATTAAAATCATTTTAAAGTAATTTATTTAATATTATAATTAAATAAATTAAATACCTCTAATATTCCAAAAATATTAAATATTTATTAAATATACTCAAATTATTAAAAACCCATTTTCAGGCTTTAAAATAATTTTTAATAATTAATAACTATTTTTCTCTAATTATTTATTAAAATAATTAATTTTCAGAAATTAAGTGTCGCTAAAGGGCCCTATAGCGACAGAACCGTTGCTATAGGTATTCTTGAGCATGTCAGAACCTTCAAAGGCAGTCACAAAGGGTGCTAGGTTTGACCACTCACTGATCATAGATCTTAAGGTTTCTAGTTTGTAATTTAGTTGGGATTGTAGTACTAATGTAATACTACAATCACCAACTGGTTTCATAGCATTTACATCACACAACAAAGATATCTAAGCCTCCACAAATCATGTTAGAGCTGTTCTTCGTTTCTGGGTTTTCCAGAAATGAAGAACAGTTGCAGGGTACTACTTTTGATGCTTTGTAACTTTGATTCTAGGTCTTGTTTGGGTGATCTAAGAGTTCACACTTGTAGTCCATATGTCAGGGTACAATAACATATCACTAAATCCATCTAACAACATCACATGAACAAGATCTGGCATGGTCAAACCATGTCAGAAAACTATTCTTCACGATTTATGGGTTTTCCAGATTTCGTCCTAGGCAGTTGGTCAGTGCCAGTTTTACCATGATTCTCAGTCATTCTGCTAAGGATCTGAGTAATCTATGGGCATGAATGTGTAGTCCATACGTCAGACTATAACATCAAAACAACAACATGGTCTAAAACATAAACATCAGCAAGATCTAGGGCTTCAAAAATGGTCATCAGGCTTTCTAGGTTTCTGGGTTTACCCAGACTTCCTGTTTTCGTGGTCTGTTAACTGACTTTTACCACTTATAACTTGTAATCTACACATGATCTGACCCTATTTCCAGTTCCAGATCATAGTCCACATGACATACTACATGTCTATAACGTAAAACACCATAAATCATTAACAAACAAGGATCTATGAGCCCTGACATGTGGCTGTCAGGCCCTATTTTTAGGATTCTAAGTCAGTTCTAAAACTTGATTTTCTGCTTTAAGATGTTATGGATCCTTGATATAATCTCTTGGATCACTCAATAATATCCTTTAACACAACTCTAAACATCTAACAACAACATATAACACGAATCATTAAGATTTTCAAAATTTAGAGTTTATACTTTTTGTGCTTTGATTTTTGATTTCTGATCCTTGTTTGTGATCTTGGCTTGATATGAAATGATCATAGCTTTATTTTTGACTGAATTTCTCTCAAAATTTCGGAGGTTGAAGAGAGAGAAAGGGTCTTTCTTAAATGAACATAAAAGTAAGATTTTTCTTACTTTAATCTTCTAACTTTTTGATTCCATGGCCAAGAATGATGTTATGTGGCCTAACGGATTGTTTGTGGTGAATTAGGATACTTGGCAAGCCTCTTTGGTAACGCATCACAATTTTAAAAATATCTTTTAATTAAAAGATAAGTATAAGGGTATTTTTGTCATTTCGCACCCACTAAGGGTAATTTGGTCTTTTCCCCTATAATTTGAAGGGTATTTTGGACATTTCCCTTTTATTCCATAACTTATAACACTTAGCCAATTAATCTTAACATTTCAGCTCCCGAATTAGGGTTTTGGATATCTGAATTAGGGTTTCGGATTCCCGAGACTTAGATTAGGGTTTTCGAGCGTATCATTAAGGTTTCTAACTGTTCGTTAAAGTTTTCTAAGTTAACCATGACGTTCTTAAACCAACTTTATGGATTTTTAAAGTTACAATCTATTCGATCAATCCTTGATCCTTATTCACAAACGGTACACATAAAATCACTTATGTGACTTATCTGATCAATGTTTGATCTTTATCTACCATCTTGCACATACAGAACCATATACACATATTCTTATGAACTCATATACTAAACATATACCTCATTATTAGACTAACACTTACAGTCTATCAAATCATTTAAGTCTTGCCCAAAATTTTTGAAATCCTTAAAATTTCTTCACAGAAACGTCAAATCCATACACTTATTTTCAGCCTAGGTTTATCATATAACCTTTAATCTATCATTTAAGATTTAAATAAATTTTCTAAATTCTCGGGTTATCACATTTTCATCTGGCATTTGGGCAGAGATCCGTCAGAGGTAGATTCTTTTAATCCGTCCAGCTCAGGTGCTGGCCCTTCAGGTGGCCCATATTCTGATAGCTTTACCGGTGTAGATCCCCCTCTCAATCGACCTGACATCCCTTCTGGTAGAGATTCAGTGACTCTGGAGGAGTTACATCAGATAGATCGATTGGATGATATGGACATCATTGATTTATTTTGATAGATTTCTCGTTATCTCTTTTGATAGGCCTCTGTTAGATATTGGGCGGTTGTGCCCCATTTCCCTGTACTTTTTATTTTCAGTTGTATACAGAGATGGTGTATTAAATGATGATATATTTAGGAATGTATGTATAATGCTTTCTATTCCTTGCATCATATTGTAATTTATCATTGTTATTTATCATGATGCATGCATTATGTCATGTATATGCATTCACAGATGTGAGTTTAGCATTGACCTCTCGATGGTCTTATGATACGGTTCTACAGATGTCTTTATCTACCATTTGTCGGATTGAGCATACCACACCCATACTGATAGCCTCTTCTCTGAGATCCTGGTATTGCAGTTTATCTCCCCCAGATCGGCTGACAGTTAATTAGCTATTGAGGCATTCTATAACCCTTCTTACGTTCCAGGTACCATTGGGCTTTGTAGAGGGCATGATATCTTGTTGGATACTAGAAAGACAAGTTTTTAGATTAAATATCCATGAGTTGACTCCTACATTGGAGGAGTATGAGCGTCTCACTGATTAGCCCTTGGACCGACCTTGCGCTAGGATGGCTGTCGGTGATATGAGCTGGCAATTTATGACCCTGACGAGCTTACGATGCAGAGTTACCATGGACGAGATTACCTAGGGCATGTGGTGTCCTTGGATTTCTTGATTTACCGATTTGGGTCATTGGATGGCTATCTACGATATTCAGGGGATTTCACCATTATTGAGGGTGAGTGGCATGTTGTGACGCCCGCAGATCTATACTCAAAATTTAATATTGAATTTACATAATCAAGTCTTATTAGGGTTTTGGGGTTTCACCTCCACTAATAAGAATTTCGTCCTTAAAATTTTAGTACAAATTAAGTAAACAATTGGGGATAGGTCTCTCTCATTTTGTCTTCGAGCTCCCATGTAGCCTCTTCAATATTCTGATTCCTCCAAATCACTTTGACCAATGCTATCATATTATTTCTCAGGACTTTCTCTTTACGGTTGATGATCTGCACAAGTTCTTCTACATAAGATAGATCTTCTTTGATTTGGATCGGCTCATAGTTTATAACGTGTTTATAATCGTGTTTATATGGTCGTAAAACGGGCATATGAAACACATTATGAATATGATTTAACTCAGGAGGTAGTGCTATCTCATAAGAAACTTCACCTATCCTCCTCAAATTTTTGAATGGTTTAATAAGACTCAGACTCAATTTTCCTTTCTTGCCAAAACATATCTTGCCCTTCCAAGGGGACACTTCAAGAATACATGGCTTCCTACGCTAAAGTTTCGTTGTTGACGATGTGGATCAACCTATTTCTTTTGTCGATCTTGAGACGCTTGTAATCGTTCACGTATAACTCGGATTGTCTCAGTAGTTTGTTGGATTATCTCAGGTCCTAACATTTTTCTTTCCCCGACCTCATCCCAACAAAAAGGTGTCCTACATTTTCTACCATATAAGGCTTCATAGGGTGGCATACCTATGCTAGCATGGTAACTGTTGTTGTAGGCATATTCTACCAAAGGTAACTGATCTTCCTAACTTCATTTGAAGTCTATGATACAAGTTCTTAACATATCTTCTAATGTTTGAATGGTTCTCTCACTTTGGGCATCTGTTTGAGGGTGATATACTGTACTTAATCTCAACTAAGTTCCTAAGAGTTTTTGAAGACTTCCTTAGAAATTTGAGGTAAAACGTGGGTCTCAGTCTGACACTATAGAAACAGGTACTCCATGCCTAGAGATAATTTCATTAATATATAACTTGGCAAGTTGATCTAGGTTATGAGTAACCTTGATTGATAGGAAGTGAGCCGATTTGGTAAGTCAGTTAACTGTTACCCAAATTGTGGCCCTTCTGTGTAGCTGGAAGGCACCACAAAGTCCATTGTTATGTGTTTCCACTTCCACTCAGGAATTGGTAAGGGTTGAAGAAAACCACCCGACTTTTGATGTCCAACCTTAACCCTTTGATACATGAGATATTTACTTACCAATTCCGTTAATTCTCTTTTCATATTTGACCACTAAAAGTGTCGACTTAAGTCTTTGTGCATTTTAGTATTACCAGGGTGTATGGAAAATTTAGAATTATGGGCTTCATTGAAGATTTCGTCTTTTAATGCTTGATTTAACGGAACCCAAATTCTATCTTCATATCTTAGTACTCCATCCTTGTCTATTCTGAATTTGATATTCTTGATGTGAGTTATATCAAATTTACATTTTTGACACTTCTCGTCTTCTCCCTGCATCTCTTTGATTTTATTTAGTAGAGTCGAAACTCCCTCTAGAATGAATAACTTTTGGGTAGAGGTAGTTGGACATCCCACCTCAATTTCAAGTCTTTCAAAATCTTTTATTAACACTTCATTGTTGGTTATTACCTTTAACTTCTCTTGGTTCTTTCTACCTAACGCATCTACCACTACATTGGCTTTTCCAGGATGATATAAGATTTCATAGTCAACATCCTTTATCAGTTCTAGCCATCTACTTTGCCTTAAGTTTAACTCCTTTTGTGTAAAAATATATGTCAGACTTTTGTGATCTATATATATCTCACACTTCTCCCCATACAGTAATGCCTTCAAATTTTTAGGGCAAAAACTACATCGATTAACTCAAGGTCATGAGTAAGATACCTCTTCTCATAATCTTTGAGTTGTCGTGATGCATAAGCAATCACTTTTCCATGTTGCATCAACACACACCCTAAACCTTTGTGTGACGCATAACTAAATACTACAAGGCCTCTTGTATCATCTGGTAAGGACAACACTAGAGCCATGCCCAGTCGCTTCTTCAACTCTTGGAAGCTTTTCTCACATTTATCTGTCCAGACGTATTTTACCATCTTTCGAGTTAAATTGGTTAGCAGGGTTGCTATTTTTGAAAAATCTTTTATGAAACGTCGATAATAACCCGCTAAACCGAGAAAACTTCTTACTTCTGTTGGAGTTATTGGTTGTTCCCAATTCACAACCGTTTCGATCTTAGTTGAATCTACTGAAATGCCATTCTTGTCAATTACATGACCTAAAAACTGAACTCTTTTTAACCAGAATTCACACTTGGAAAACTTCGCGTAAAGTTATTCCTTTCGTAATATCTCTAATACAATTCTCAAGTGTTCAATATGTTCTTCCCGTGTTTTCGAGTATACCAGAATATCGTCGATAAACACTACAACGAATTTGTCTAAGCATGGTTTAAACACTTGATTCATCAAGTCAATGAATGCTGCTGGTGCATTTGTCAATCCAAATGACATCACAAGAAACTCATAATGTCTAAAGCGTGTCCTAAACGTTGTCTTCAGCACATCTTCTTTTCTTACCTTTAACTGATGAAAACCTGTCCGTAGGTCAATTTTTGAAAAGTGTTCGGCCCCTTTTAATTGGTCAAATAAATCATCAATTCTTGGTAAAGGATACTTATTCTTTATGGTTAACTTATTTAATTCTCTATAGTCGATACATAACCTCGTGGTTCCATCCTCTAAAAAGAACTTCTTTATTACTTATATTTACAAATTTTACACAGAACATAAAGTTTTTAATGTTATTTTATGTGTAAATTAATATTTTATAGACTTGAAGACTATATACTATGATACGTCTTCCTTATATCTGTAGCCTTATTGCTCTGATACCAAACTTGTGATGCCCCCAGATCTCTATTCCCACGGTATCTGATCTGGTGTTCACAACTAATAAATTAATATAATGCATCCAAATCTATACACCCGCGGTATCCGATTTAATGCTTATATCTAATCGAACTACTATACAAATATTACATGATACAATTCCCATAGATCCAAGTTTCATAGTATCACATAACAGATAATAATTCATTATATAACTATTGCTGTGTTTGGATACCGTTACTTAGATGTATAGACTGTATCTACGAATAGTATCTATCTATTCGAAATCCAAAGTATTAGTAATAACATGAAAAGTCCATATTACCAATACCCTCATTCAGATGTATAGTCTATATCTTGCGTGTAGACACTCGAAATTTCGCATTTCTGTTGCTAACCCTGCAGGAGGGCAAAATTATCTTTCAGAGATAACCCTGGAAGTCAACTCAGTTCCAATCCTGGAGATAACCCCGGGATCTTCAGTTTTCAAATCTCGGAGACAATGCTGAGGTAGTCAGTTTCAACCACGGAGACAACCCCGGGAGATTCAGTTCCAACCTCGGAGATAACCCCGAGGGATGCAGTTCCAGTTCTGGAGATAACCCTAGAAAAGTCAGTTTCCCCGGAGATAACCCCAGGACACTCAGTTCCAACCCCGGAGATAACCCCAGGAGGTCAAGCCACCACAGAGATAAACCTGAGTACATTCAGCATTCACAGCAACCCAATCTCAGAGATAACCCTAAGAAACGACTGTTACATCTGCGCAAAGCCGGAGATAACCCCGGTGAGAGGCAAAATCATCATTTTGCCACCTCGATACAACATTCACGTCGTCTCAACATCATTTCAATCAACACTTCACACAAGATGTCCCACAAGAACCATAGCTCAAATCCCGAGTGACTACTACACAAGACAGCGCACCAGATCAAATTTGAAGACTTAAAGATTTGAAGATCTAGTCATGAACCCATCTTCCCGACTTCGTACAACCTCTAATCACATGTCATTGTGTAGCTCTCGACAACAGCATTCTGGAAAGGTACATCACGCCTTTATTGGATGCCTGGATTGAAAGTTATAAAGGTTCGAGCGGACAACGCATAGCCAAAGTGCATGTACTTCGAGACGATGGGATCCGCATGGCCCGGGGTAACCCGGGCAGCCGCAGGTAGGCCCACGGCTACCGCAGGTAGATCCGTAGCCATTCAATCTTTAAATTTAAGCTCTTGGCAACTCATTTAAAAAAAGAGAGAAAATGAGAGAAAACTTTGACCATTTTAGCCTATAAACGGTCGAATAAAGAAAACGACAAGTTTTGAGTTTTTACAAATAACGACGTAGTTGTTATCGTTAACACTGTTGGAATACGCGGTGGTTAAAATACAGTAATATGAGTGGTTGCACAGTAGCACACGGTATTGCATAGTATTTTTGAATTATTGATTCTTACGTAAGAAGGCACTACTTAATAATTATTGCAGTAATTACTATTTAATATTTTATTTTATTGATTAAATAATTGCTACGTTGATATTTTATATTATTGTTGTTTTAATAATTATCACTGCACAATATTTCCTATTATCAGATCAATAATTCATATTATTTGAATAGTATTATTAGATAGCATTATTGGCAATGTCTAAGGAAGTTCTATCTAGAAAAGGGGTTTGGTCACCTAATTGCACGCCAATAAGGAGAAATCCTTATCGGAAAACCCTTATTTCCTAGGAACAACCTGGTTGTCATATTGTGATTCTATAATATTTTTTGTGAATAATTAATTATTAATTTATATGATAAGAGAATATTTATTTTTATGTGGATATAAATGAAGGAATTAATGCTGACGTATTTTTTCAGTATTTTGTCGAAATGGAGGTATTAAAAATCATCCGTATGTGGATTTCGGACATTTTCTGATTGGAATTTGAAAAAAATTTCTTCTACAAAGTTGTAAAGAATTAAATTTCCTACAGAAAGGACATATAATTTGTATTTTTCAGATAAAAGGGCTATTTATTATGAATTATTGAAATTTTAGAAATAACTATTTTTATTAAAAATATGGTGGGCCCCACTTTTGGTTGGTGTGCAATTGGCTGATTTTTGTGGGCCCCACTTGACATGTTCTGAAATTTGATCAAAATTGGCGTGCTTGAAAATTTTGTATAAAATATTATTTTATTAATTTAGTCTGCTTTGACGTTCTAAGCATTTTCCTATAAATAGGGTGGTTAGTTAGAATTAAAAATCACATCAGAATCATAAGCTTTCTCTCTCTATATTATCGAGCGTATTTTGTGAGTATTTAGATACTTTGAGAGTTGTTATTCAGTGCAAATTTTTTTCAGCATTATATCTGATATTTCAAACAGAAGTACTATTCTTTTGAGGTAAGGAATGTTATTTTCTTCGTAAATGATGTTATTTCGTTCAATATCATTATGTCGAAATATTGATATAAATTTTATTATGAAATTTTTATCTTTTTATGTCGAGATTACTATTCACGTATACGACATTATTCACGTATATGATACTACTCAGGAGTACTATTCACGAATATGATTTTTCTTGTGGAATTTCTACCTTTTCATGTCGGAGTTACTATTCACATATACGACACTATTCACAGAAAAATAAAATTTTCTCTTCTTTGTCCAAGATGTCTATAATGATTACTATCTTTGATTGTATCCATGTTTTGATCTTCATTCGTGAATTTTACTCCACTATGATTTATTACGGAGTATTTTTGAACTTGGATTATCTAAAGTACGAATCCCTTATCTTTGTCATTTTATCTCACTAGATTCACTTTTTTGAAATATTTTTCATCATCCTCAGTCCTAAATAATGATATAACTGAATATCTCTGGTCTGTAGTGCAAAGATGAATGATTACCTGATGAATATCTTTGGCCCGTAGTGCAAAGATGAACAGGTGTTGAGATGAACATGACCAACTAGTGATACAAATGAATATCTTTGGCCCGTAGTGTAAAGATGAATATTTGATTTAAGATGTATATTGATTGATGTTACAAGGATAAAATATTGATGATGGACTTTTAAATTCGTAGATGATGGTAGATTTCATTCTCTACTTAACTCTTTTAATGAATTGTTATTTCCGCTACGAATATTGATCTAAAACTGGTTGTCCATTATATTTTATCTGATTTGTTGAAGGCTAACGATAATTTATTGTTTATTATCTTAGTCATAATATTCTTTATTGGGCTAGTTGAGCTCACCCTTTTCCTTTTTGTTCCATTTTTCTTCCATTTTTTTTCTCAGGAGGCTAGAATATAGGGGAACTAGTTGGGGTATGGAATGATGGTTCTAGAAAGTTGTTTTAACAGTCCTCACTATTTTTGTAAAATAGTGTATCAGTAATTGTAATGAGGACTTATTTGAGTTTGAATACTGTCTAGAAAATAATATTTGTATTTAAACTCACAGTATATATGTTGTCGTATTTTGCACGACAATTATAATAATGAAGTTATAGTTATTTTCTGTACCATGTATTTGGCAACTCATAATGGGTGGTGTATACCTATTTTGGGGGCGTCACAGTTAGTATCAGAGCTTAGGGATATAGTCTCTGGCAGAGATCAGGGAATAGAACTAGGAGGGGAGAGACGATTAAATCCTTCACTAGTGTGTCCTACCTAAGCTTATTTGTTGGTCGGTCAGAATATATGGGTATTATATGGTATGTCAATTTCTTTAATTAACCCTTGTTTTGTAGCAGTATTTGAGAATAGCAGCTGAAAAAGTTAACAATAGAGTGAATGAGACCGTGGAGACACTCTAATCACCAACCAGGAGAACATACAACAAGAAGGCAATATTCCTATTGTAAACAACACTACCGAACAAACGATGAATGATGGGATATTTAGAAGCTTTTTGCAGTTCATGTAAAATCAGATGAGGGAGACTCGTGTACAAAATATGGGTGGAAATGATAGCAACGCGTGGCTTGTCACAGCCAAGCAGTTTAAAGAGTTGGGACCACCAGAATTTGTGGGAAAGCCGAATCCGATCAAGGCAGAAACGTGGGTTAAGCAAGTTACCAAGATATTTGATGTCTTGGGATGCACGGAGGAACAGAAGGTTCCATTCGCCACCTTTATGTTCCCTGGTGAGGCAGATTACTGGTGAGAATCTGTGAAGCGTACCTAGCCAGCCGCACTCAACATGTCATGGGAAACGTTTCAGAAATTGTTCAATGACAAGTACTTTTCTGAAAATATTCGTCATATGAAGGAGGTAGAGTTTATTAGACTGGAATAGAACAACATGACTGTGTCCCAGTATGAGGCTATGTTCGCAGAGTTATTCAGGTTTGCACCTCATTTGGTAGAGAATGAGAAACGTATGACGTGGATGTTTCTGAGAGGTCTGAAACTTGAAATTCGGCAATATCTTATTTCTCATAAATTTTCTCTATATTCAGATATTGTGAACATGGCTCAATTATTAGAGCGAGATAATGAGTATGTTCAACCGAAGGACCACAATCAGGGTCATACCGGTGACAGCAGTCATCGGAGCAATGACAACCAACAGAGAGGAAAATATCCGAACAAAAGAGATAACCACTCTGGTCGTAATCGTGGCCATGATAGTAGAAGAAGTGAGTCAGGGGGAGATTTCAAAAAGAGAAGGTACAACAATGATAATGTGAAGACGTCAGCACCAACTATTTCTAGAGGAGGAGAATGATCACCGGTCGTATGTTATAAATGCAGGAAAGAGGGACGCATCAGCCAAAACTGCCCACAACAATCCAAGGTGTGTTATAACTGTGGATATGAAGGTCATATAGCTACAGATTGTCTTATAGTGAAACCAAGTCCAATGGGGATGGTGACTCCAAAGGCTGTCCCGGACAAGTCAAAGTCGGTGGTTCCTAGAAGAGCGTTTGTCGAAATTGCCCAAAACACGAGGAACCCAAATGAGGTGATCACCGGTGCTACCCATTCTTTTATTTCTCCTACTTGTGCTCAACGTTTGAACTTGACTCCGGAGAAATTAGACTTTGACTAATCTATTGAAAATTCATTAGGAGAAACTTTCGTTACATCTACTATTTATAAATCTTGCTTGATCCAAGTTGGTACCATCACATTACCTGTCGATCTTATTTCTTTGAAAATACTTGCATTTGATGTAATTTTAGGGATTGTTGGTTAACCACTCATCATGCTAAAATTGATTGTTTTCGTAAGGTTGTTAGTTTTTATATTCCTAACCAACCTGTTATGCGAATTCAAGCAACCAAACCACTAAAGTCAATCACTGTCATATCAAGCCATAAAACCATTCGTTTATTGAAAAATGGATGTCAAGCTTTCTTATCGCATGTCATGGACTTGAACAAAAATACGTCAGATTTGAATAATATTACTGTTGTTAGTGAATTTCCTGACGTATTTCCGGAAGAACTTCCGTGTCTACCCCTAGAACGCGAAGTTGAATTCTTTATTGCCCTTGAACCTGATACAAAACCTATTTCTAAAACCCCATATCGAATGACTCCTATTAAACTTTAGGAGTTAAAAGTCCAACTATAGGAGTTGTTAGACATCGGTTTCATTCGTCCTAGTACATCTCCTTGGGGTGCTCCTGTTTTATTCGTAAAGAAGAAAGACGGGAGTATGCAACTTTGTATTGATTACTGGGAATTGAACCATATCACAATCAAGAATAGGTATCCGCTACCTCGCATTGATGACTTGTTCGACCAGTTGCAAGGAGCACAATTCTTTCTAAAGATCGATCTTCGTTCTGGATATCATCAGCTGAAGATTAAAACTGAGAATATTCCAAAGACTGCCTTCAGAACTCGGTACGGGCATTATGAATTCTTAGTCATGTCTTTTGGATTGAGTAATGCTCCTGATGCTTTCATGGATACGATGAACCGTGTGTTCAGAGAATATTTGGATCAGTTCGTTATCGTCTTTATTGATGATATCCTCATCTATTCCAAAAGCTGTGAAGATTATGAGCGCCATTTGAAGCTGGTACTTCAAAGGCTTTGTGATAACAAACTATATGCTAAGCTGAAGAAATGCGAGTTCTGGCTTGAGGAAGTAGCATTCCTTGGGCACGTGGTGTCAAAACATGGAGTATCTGTTGACCCGGCGAAGATTGAAGCAATACAAAGTTGGGAGCAACCGAAGTCGTTGACTAAAGTACATATCTTTCTGGGCTTAGGTGGTTATTATCGGAGATTCGTGGAAGGATTTTCTAAAATCGCTACTCCATTAACTCAGCTGACTCGAAAAGATACAAAATTCATATGGAGCGAGGAATGCGAGAAGTGTTTCCAAGAGCTCAAGAGGAGACTCATTTTGGCACCTGTTCTGACAATACCATCTGGTTCGGATGGATTCGTTATCTACAGCGATACTTCAAGCAAAGGGTTAGGTTGTGTTCTCATGTAACATGGGAAAGTCATAACCTATGCCTCACGAAAACTCAAAGAATATGAGAGGAATTATCTTACTCATGATCTGGAGTTGGCAGCAGTCATTTTTGTGTTAAAGATCTGAAAACAATACCTATATGGTGAGAAAGTGGAGATCTATACAGATCATAAAAGCCTCAAATATTTCTTTACCCAAAAGGAACTCAACATGCGGCAACGACGTTGGGTCGAGTTATTGAAAGATTACGATCATACCATCCAATATCATCCTGGAAAAGTGAACGTAGTAGCTGACGCATTGAGTGGAAGATTATATGCGGGTAAGAGTGCGATGTTGTTAACACAAAGGCCCATTTTGTATGACTTACAAAGGATGGAGATAGAGGTAAAGGCTCCAAGTACCCATGTGATGATATCAAACATATGAGTAGAACTGACTTTAATCGATAAAGTTAAAGCTGCTCAAGCTACGGACCTGGAGCTGATGCATATAAAGAAGAAAGTGCAAGAAGGTGTCATTCCAGAAGTAAGAATCGACGAAGAAAGAATACTTAGAGTCAACTCTAGACTTTGTGTTCCTAACGATTTTGACATGAAGCATATAATCATGATGGAGGCACACAATACACCTTTTGTAATCCCCTGGGAGTACCAAAATGTATCATGATCTTTGATATATATTTTGGTGGAGAAATATGAAGAGAGAGATCGCAGAGTTTATCTCGAGGTGTTTAACTTGTCAAGGTGTAACGGCAGAGCATCAAGTGCCAAAGGGTCCATTGCAACCACTTGAGATTCTGAAATGGAAGTGGGAACATATTACCATAGATTTCGTTACGGGTCTTCCCAAGGTTTCTCAAGGTATAGATGCGATTTGGGTTATTATTGATAGATTAACTAAGTCTGCCCATTTCTTGCCTATACATGAGACTTATTCCCTTGAACGTCTTTCTCGTATGTACGTAAATGAGATTGTGAGATTGCATGACATTCCAGTATCTATAATTTCTAATCGTGACCTAAGATTTACTTCACGATTTTGGGTTAGCTTGCAGAAAGCTATGAGCACGGATTTACGATTCAGTTAGGCATACCATCCTCAAACAGACGGGCAATCAGAAAGGACTATTCAAACTCTTGAAGATCTATTAAGGCTATGTGTCCTAGATTTCAAAGGAAGTTGGGATAAGTACCTACCATTGGTGGAATTCTCCTAGAACAACAGTTATGAAGCAAGTACAGGCATGGCTCCATTTGAAGCATTGTAAGGACGAAAGTGTCGCTCTCCAGTATGTTGGGATGAGGTGGGAAAAGTAACATTGTTGGGACCAGAGATGGTACGAATGACTACAGAGAAGATCCAAATGATCCGACAATGTATACAAACGGCACATGATTGATAAAAGAGTTATACGGATCTTCATCAAAAGGACGTGGAATTTAATATTGGGGATCATGTATTGTTACGTATTGCTCCATGGAAGGGAGTTACAAGATTTGGGAAGAGAGGAAAGCTCAATCCACGATTTATTGGTCCATTTGAGATTCTTGACCGAATAGGAAATGTGGTCTATAAACTCGCATTACCTCCAAGCATGTCTCGTGTTCATAATATTTTTTATATACATGTGCTTCGTAAATATGTGAAAGACCCAAACCACATTATTGAGTTAGAACCAGGCGAGATAACCGAAGATTTAACGTACAAGGAGGTACCTGTCAAGATCTTGGATAGGAAGGAACATGTCCTACGCACAAAGGTTATACCACAAGTCAAAGTTTTATGGAGGAACCATGCTATTGAGGAAATGACCTGGAAGTTGGAATCGAAAATAAAAATAAGGTATCCTCACCTTTTCGAAACACCATGTATGTACGTCAATTTTGAGGACGAAATTTCATAAGGAGAGGAGATTGTAAGACCCCAACTTTTTATAAATAAAATCGAATTTCCTCTAATTATTATTTTGAATAATAAGGTGTTAATTTGATATAATAATTTAGTTATGGGTGAAATATGCAAATTTTGCGAAATAAGCAAATGGTTATAAAATATTCATTGTTGTCGGAGAATATTCGTTTGGTCGTGGAATATTCTTATTGTCAGGAAATATTCGTATGACGGCGTATCTACTTGTGGGCCCCATAACGTAAAATGGTCAAATGAAGAAAACGATAAGTTTTAGTTTTTACAAATAACGATGTAGTTGTTATCGTTAACACTGTTGGAATACTCGGTGGTTAAAATACAATAATACGCGTGGTTGCACAGTAGCACACGGTATTGCACAATATTTTTGAATTATTGATTCTTACGTAAAAACGCACTACTCAATAATTGTTGCAGTAATTACTGTTCAATATTTTATTTTATTGATTCAATAATTGATACATTGATATTTTATATTATTGTTGTTTCAATAATTGTCACTGCATAGTATTTCCCATTATCAGATCAATAATTCATAATATTTGAATAGTATTATTAGATAGCATTATTGGCAATGTCTAAAGAAGTTATGTCTAAGAAAGGGGTTTGGTCACCTAATTGCGCGCCAATAAGGAGAAATCCTTATCGGAAAGCCTCTTCTTTCCTAGAAACGACCTGGTTGTCATATTATGATTCTGTAATATTATTTGTGAATAATTAATTATTAATTTATATGATAAGGAAATATTTATTTTTATGTGGATATAAATGAAGGAATTAATATTGAAGTGTTTTATCAGTATTTTGTCAAAATGAAGGTATTAAAAATCATCCGTATGTGGATTTCAGACATTTTTTGATTGGAATTTGGAAAAACTTTCTTCTACAGAGTTGTAGAGAATTAAATTTCATATGGAAAGAACATGGAATTCGTATTTTTCTAATAAAAAGACTATTTATTATGAATTATTGAAGTTTTGAAAATAAATATTTTTATTAAAAATATGGTGGGCCCCACTTTTAGTTGGTGTGGAATTGGCTGATTTTGGTGGGCCCCACTTGAGGTGTGCTGAAATTTGATCAAAAGTGGTGTGCTTGAAAATTTTATATAACATATTATTTTATTAATTTAATATGCTTTGGCGTTCTAAACATTTTTCTATAAATACGGTGCTTAGTTATAATTAAAAATCACTTCAAAATCATAAGCTTTCTCTCTCTATATTATCGAGCGTATTTTGTGAGTATTTAGATATTTTGAGAGTTGCTATTCAGTGCAAGTTTCCTTCAGCATTATATCCGATATTCCAGGCAGAAGTACTATTCTTTTGAGATAAGTGATGTTATTTTTATCATAAATGATGTTATTTCGTTCAATATCACTATGCCGAAATATTGGTATAAATTTTATTATGAAATTTTTATCTTTTTATGTTGAGGTTACTATTCACGTATACGACACTATTTACGTCTACGGTACTATTCACGAGTACTATTCACGAAGTATGATTTTACTTATGGAATTTCTACCTTTTCGTGTCAGGGTTACTATTCACATATACGACACTATTCACGTATACGACACTATTCACGAATATGACTCTACTCAAAGAAAAATGAAAATTTCTCTTCTTTGTCCAAGATGTCTATTATGGTTACTATCTTTGATTGTATCCATGTTTTGAGCTTCCTTCTTGAATTTTACGCCACTATAGTTTATTATGGAGTATTTTTGAACTTGGATTATCTAAAGTACGAATCCCTAATTTTTGTCATTTTATCTCACTAGATTCGTTTCTTTAAAATATTTTTCATCATCCTTAGTCTTAAATGATGATATAACTGAATATCTTGGGCCTGTAGTGCAAAGATGAATGATTACCTGATGAATATCTTTGGCTCGTAATGCAAAGATGAACATGTGTTGAGATGAACATGACCAACTGGTGATACAAATGAATATCTTTGGCCCGTAGTGCAAAGATGAATATTTGATTCAAGATGTATATTGATTGATGTTACAGGGATAAAATATTGATGATGGACTTTTAAATTCATAGATGATAGCAGATTTCATTCTCTACATAACTCTTCTAATGAATTATTATTTTCGATGTGAATATTTATCTAAAACTGGTTGTCCATTATATTTTATCTGATTTGTTGAAGGCTAACGATAATTTATTGTTTATTATCTTAGTCATAATATTCTTTATTGGGCTAGTTGAGCTCACCCTTTTCCTTTTTGTTCCATTTTTCTTCTCAGGAGGCTGGAATATAACGGGAACTAGTCAGGGTATGGAATGATAGTTCTAGAAAGTTGTTTTAACAGTCCTCACTATTTTTATAAAATAGTGTATCAATAATTGTAATGAGGACTTACTTGAGTTTGAATATTGTCTAGAAAATAATATTTGTATTTAAACTCACATCATATGTGTTATCGTATTTTGCAAAACAATTGTAATAATGAAGTTGTAGTTATTTTCTGTATTATATATTTGGCAACTCAGAATGGGTGGTGTATACCTATTTTGGGGGCGTCACAATAATCCTAAAAAACAGACACATCACATAGCATGTAACATTTCCACGTTTCCCCAGACTGAACTACACAGTCTTTTTGTAGGGAAACGATTGGTCATGTTACCCGTTCAAAATCCAAAAAGGCACTAAGCCCACAGTCATACATGACTACAAGTTCCCATCCTGATCCTATTCCTGTCTCTCGCTAGGAGTTTGAAAGATTAAGGAATCAAATAACAGAGTTGGTTGTTCTCCTCAAGGAACTAAACAAATCAACTCAGGGTCCACCAATACCCATACAAACAGAAGTATGTGAGATATAAAGGATTATGTGAACATGCATTCCTTTTCATGTCAAAACCTGTCATTAAAATAGCTGAGATCCATTTTGCAGGATAATACCCTTAAAAAATGGACACATCACATAGCATGTAACATTGCCACATTTCCCTAAGACTAAATTACATAAGCCTTTTTGTAGGGAAGAAATTGGTCCAGTTACCCGTTCAAAGTCTAAAAAGGTAATAAGCCTACAGCCGAACTTGGCTACATCTGGCCAGCCTAATCCTACTCCTGTCTGTCGCAAGGAGTTCAAAGGATTAAGCAATCAAATCACAGAGTAAGCTATTCTACTCAAAGAATTACACAAGTCAACTCAGGGTCCACAAATACCTTTCCACACAGAATCCTCTACACATGGAGGAACCCAGGATTCAGACAAAGAAGTTCTAGCACCTGAGTCTCAGTATGATAAGACCAATAAAACCCTTGAAATCACCCCTTTTAAAGAAGAGCAAGACACCGATAATATTAGAAAGAAGTTTCTATAAATGGAAGAGACCATTCGGTCCATCAAAGGGATTGGAGCACATGGGAGTGTTTCATATTCGGACCTTTCCATTATCCCTGGGGTTCACTAACCTGAGAAATTCAAGACTTTCGATTTTGAGAAATATGATGGATTGGGAGATCCTTATACCCACCTAAAGGTGTTCATTGGAGAGCTCAAGTCATATGCCGAGAATGAAAAGCTCAGAATGCAGCTATTTCAGAAAAGTCTGATTGGAGAAGCCAGAGCATGGTACACTAGATTGGATAACTCAAAAATTCACCGCTAGGAGGAGTTAACCCATGCTTTTCTCAGTCAATATAACTTTCAAACTCAGATGGCTTCAGACCGATATCAAATTACCAAGGTCAAGAAACAAGTCAATGAGTCATTCAGAGAGTATGCCCAAAGATGGAGGCGTCTGGCTGCTCAAGTTATTCCCTCTTTGATTGAGTCTGAAATGGTGACGACCTTCATTGACATTCAAGAAGCCCCATTTTATAATCGGGTCCTGGCTGGAATAGGCAAGCCTTTCTCAGAAATGATCAAGCATGGAGAAATGGATGAAATGGGATTGAAATCAAGGAAGATTCAAGACCTCGCCGCTTTAAAAGCCGTAGCTGAGCACATCAAATTTGGAAGTTATGGGAACAACCCCTAGAGGGTCCATAAGAAGAAAGAAGAGGATGTTTCCTTGATACTGCAAGGACAAAAAGGCAATCAAAACTTGCCTATTCAGAGGAGAAACTACTCCCCTTTTCAAGCGCAACCTTCAAACCCTCCCTTGCCAAAGAGTGGAGAAGTCAAACATACCCGAGTGTTCGCACCCTTAGGGGACACAATCGATAAAATTCTCAAACTTCTGACAGCTCAGAAGAAAATTACCCATCTCCTTCCACCGGCCAACCCAAGTAAAGGTTTCAATGTAAGCAAGATATGTGCTTACCATGCTAGAGCTCTAGGCCATGACACACAGGATTGTTGGGCCCTTAAGAATAAAATCCGGGATTTAATTGACAATGGTGAGATCGTGGTGACCAAGCCCGACCAACCTCACGTTCAACACAAGGAAGAGGAGGTTAACATGATCAGCTGGGGCAATGGAGAGACCTCCAAGTACCTCAAGTATATCGGTGATTCATCCCAAATCAACAAGGATAATTCTGACAGATGGGATTATTCACAGTTCCAGTTCATGATGGAACGAGAGATAAAGGCTCTTGGCGAACAAGTTAATCAATTAGCAAAACTGGTGATTCATCAACACCAAGTCACACGTCAATTATTCAGTCCAGAGTATGCTAGCATCCTTCCTCTCATTATAAATCCTCCACCACTTACTCTAGAAAGTGAAACATTAGAGGAAAAGATTACAAAAAGAGTAAAAGCTAAAGCCCGTCGGGACTTCACCAACAAAAAGGGAATTCACCTATTTAGGCCAACCGATGGAAGAAATATTGCAAATGCTGATTAATGAAGGAAAAATCACAGCATTGCTACCTCTAGTTAACCCATGCTCAAAGCGATTTGATGCTAATGGAGTATGTTAATACCACTCCCACTCTCGCGGTCACATCACTGAAGAATGCTGGGTACTCCGCCATCTTATTCAAACCATGATTGACAGCGGTGACCTGTAAATGGCAGATAATAACGTTGTATCATCTGATAGTGGGAACACATTTCCTCCAGGATGGAAGGAAGTTGTAGCAGTTATATCCACTGAGGGAGATTTGGCTGCCATACCACTTACAATTCAACCAATTCAGCTCAAAGGCGTTGAAAACCCTTTGAAAGTGGTTGCACCAAAGCCAATCATATTGTCATTCAGGCCACAATATCCTATCATCATCCTTTAGAAAGTGCCATGGAACTATGGAGATGCTGAAGGATCTACATCAAATACAACTGTTGTAGTGTCAAAAGAAAATCCACTATATCTTCCTCAATGGGTGATGAAGCCTATCATCAAATTAAAGGGGAAAAAGCCCATGGAGAAGATTAAAGAATTCCTCCGTACTATGGGACACAATGAAGCCATGGTAGCTTTAAGCTTGAAAGAAGATCCACAACAGATTTCTATTCTGGACTTGGTTTTCTCTTTTGAAGATCACCAGAAGGTCTTACTAAAAGTATTGGAAGAAGCCCACTTGCCAAAGACAGTGGATGTTGAAAAGTTCCATCATCTGGTTGATCACATCTTCAATAGCATAAGATATCATTCACCGATGATGACATACCTCCCGAGGGGACGGGTCATTGCAAACCATTGCACATAGTGGTTATATCTTCCAGATATATGGTTAGAGGAGTGCTAATAGACGGGGGATCATCCTTAAACATCTACCCCTATGCCACATTGGAGAAAATGAACATCAGTCTCAATAGGATTAAAAGCAGCCATACAATCATCAAAGCTTTTCATGGATTTCGACGAAATGTTGTCGGAGAGATTGAATTACCCGTGGAAATCGGTCCACATACATTCTACATATCCTTCTAGGTGCTTTAGATCACTACAGGATACAACTTGCTGTTAGGAAGACCTTGGATTCATATGGCAGGAGTCGTCCCGTCAACTCTTCATCAGCAACTCAAGTATATCATTAACAGTAGCTTGGTCACTGTCAATGCTGAGCCATAATGTCATGTTTAAAGTGATATACCCCTTATCAGTTTCAATTCAGAAGTTGAGTATGTCAGCCTCCAAGCCCTTGAGGTGAGCAACACTCACTATCATCCCATTGGGGCTCCGCCTCTGAAAGCCAGAGTTTCTGCCGAGGTAATGTCGGCAAGTCAAGAGATGATATCCTTGGGTTTTCAACCTTGACAGGGGTTAGGAAAGGATCATCAGGGCATTAAGTACCCAATTCAAGTTCCCAGTCAAACGAGAACAACCGGAGTAGGCTATTCTCCTAGGTCCAGTCACAGGAACCCTCACAAGCATACACAGGTTTGTTTATCCACACGACGTCTGCCTAAACCTACAAGCGATAATTTTATACCGCCTTTATTAAAGGTCCCTGCCTCTATGGTAGCCATGTTGTTTCCTAAGCCGATGCTGGTCAAAGGAAAGGAAGTCCTGATTTCAGACCCCGAGGCAGAGGAAAAGGATCGAAAACCTAAACAAGACATTGCAAGACGGTTATCAAACATAAGCGTCCCGGTCCATACGGAGGGTATGAACAAAGATATTCCAGATGATGATTGTCTAGACATTATGGTCATCATTCAAGAGAAGAGGATGACAACAACCCCTTCATCACAGCTGTCCACCAGGATTTCACCCTTAGCAATTGAAGCAGCACTCCTTGCATTTTTCGACAAGGGTAAAAAGGGCAGAAAACTCCCTTTGCCCTGTAGATAACAATAATTGCTTACTTTTGCTGTACAATATTAGTAGCTATTTTTGTCATTTTATGCTAACACTTTGTATGATTGAAGAGTTTCATATATTAAGTGAAAGCATTTTATTTCAGGACTCTAAAGATAGATGTGCCTAAACTTGCTGATGAGGTGCCTTTTCTTCATAAGGACTGTAACTTTGATGTAAAGTTGGACTCATACTTGATGAAAATTGAATAGGAGGACTATGAGATACCTTAGAAGATCAAAGAATGGGTCAAAGATAAACTCAAGCCAAATCTTGATCATACTACCACTTTTAACCTTGAAACCTCGGAAAACCACAAACAAATCCAGATTGGTACGGACCTTACTCCAAACCAAAGGAATGACATGGTTACTCTATTGACCCAATTCTAGGATGTGTTTGCATGGTCTCATGAAGACATAGTCGGTTTGTTAACTAACATCATGATCCACCGCCTTCCCATTAAAGAGGGATTTAAGCCAGTTCGCCAGAAACTTAGTTGATTAAAACCTGAGTAGAGTTTAAAAGTCAAAGAAGAAATTGTGAAACAATTTCAAGTCGGCATCATCATAGTGTCAATATACCCTGAGTGGGTATCCAACATAGTCCATGTGCCTAAACCTGGAGGGAAGGTGCGAGTTTACGTGGATTACAGGGATCTAAACAAAGCTTGTCCCAAGGATAGCTTTTCCGTGCCATTCATCCACATAGTCATTGACAATACAGCTCAATATGACATGTACTCCTTTGCTGACTGCTTTGTGGGGTACCATCAAATCATGGTTCCTGAAGAGGATCGTGAGAAAACTGCATTCATCACTGCTTGGGGAACC
This sequence comes from Panax notoginseng, assembly GCA_016801055.1. Taxonomy (NCBI): domain Eukaryota; kingdom Viridiplantae; phylum Streptophyta; class Magnoliopsida; order Apiales; family Araliaceae; genus Panax; species Panax notoginseng. The sequence continues at coordinate 188,025,533 of CM029013.1, forward strand.
TTTTGCCACAGACAGTTGTCATTCGGCCTCATCAATACCGGAGCTACCTACCAGCGAGCTATGGTGGCTCTTTCCCATGATCTAATGCACAAAGAGATAGAAGTCTATGTGGATGATATCATTGGCAAGTCTTGAAGGGAGGAAGACCACCTAGATCATCTCAAAAAGCTCTTCAATAAGTTGCGTAAGTATAACTTGAAGCTGAACCCAGCCAAGTGCGCCTTTGGCGTCAAATCAGGCAAGTTGCTAGGATTCCTAATCAGCTACAAAGGGATTAAGATGGATCCTACAAAAATCTAGGCCATCACGAAAATGCCCATACCTCAGACAGAGAAGGAAATACGAGGATTTTTTTGGAAGAATTAACTTTATCAACCGATTCATTTTTCAACTCATAGCAACCTGTGAGCCTATCTTTAAGTTGTTCAGGAAGAACTCCTCCATGAAATGGAATAATAAGTGTCAGAAAGCATTCCTTATAATCAAAGAGCAGCTGATTAAAGCTCTTATTTTGGTACCTCCCAGGAATGATGTTCCCCTGTTCATGTACCTGTCAATCAATGACAATGTCATGGGCTGCATGTTGGGACAAAAAGACAATAGAGGCCAAGAAAGAGCTATCTATTACCTCAGCAAAAGATTTAACAGTAGAGAACATAAGTACACTCTGATTGAGAAAACTTGTTGTGCTTTAGCATGGGCTTCCATGAGGTTACAACATTACCTCTATGGTTACACAACCCCTCTTATATCCCGCGTGGATCCTCTCAAGTACTTGTTCAGCAAACCCATGTTAAATTGTTTACTGTCCAAATGGTAGTTGGTCCTACGGCAATTTTACATCATCTATATGACTCAAAAGTCTATCCAAGGTCAAGAAATTGCAGATCAACTAGCCTCCGCACCTTCAAGGGATTTTAAAACCTTGGAAACATACTTCTCCGATGAAGGGGTAATGACAGTTCAGTAACACCATCAAGGAAATACACACCAACCATGGAAGATGTATTTTCATAGAGCTGTGAACATGGAAGTTTTTGGAGCTGGAGCAGTTCTAGTATCACTTACTGGGGAGCAATATCCTGTTGCCATTAAATTACAGTTTGCCAATACCAACAACACAGCTGAGTATGAAGGTTGTATCATGGGATTAAAACTAGCCCAATCTGATAAGTGGATTTTATATCCGCGAATCGGTGTCTAATCCGAGCTTAATCGATGTTTAATTCCTTGTGTTCATGTTTGTTTTTACTTGTTATTTATCACTTTGTGTGTAGGTGTGGTGGCATGGCATATGATCAAAACAAGGTTGGAATTGTGGCAAGGAATGGAGAAAATGGACAAAACAAGAATCAGTTGAAAAAGCCTACCCCTGCCGGGGTGGGCCTATTTAAGCTTTACACCCCCGCCAGGGCGGGGGGGGTCTTCAACACCAAATTACAAGAGCCTAGCCTACCAGGGCGGGCCATTTATAAGCATATACCCCAGCCGGGGTGGGGGGGTCCTGAAACCTGACAGTCTTGGCTTGTTTCAAACTCTGCTGGATCGTGGACTTTAGTGCTTGGATAGCGTTTGGACACTAAATAACATGGGAGTTCGACCAGAATTCATGTGTTGGATATATATTGAGCAATGAACAATAAGATCATCATCATGCAAAGCAATTAACAGAGATTGAGGACAAATTTTCATAGCGAGCTTTGGAGAGAAGATTTTGAAGAACTTTAATATCGATTACGGATTAAGGCTAAAGTGAAAGGTGTTCTGCGTTATTCTTCTACTTTAGTTTTATATTTGTAATTGAAAGATGATATCTTTAATTTATTCAGTTATTCTTTCATTTATGATGAACTAAATACTTTTTAGGCTTAAGACGGATCTTTAAATGGAACAATGGTTATGTAATCTTTGATTTCAGTTTAATAAGCTATTATTCAGTTTTACTATATTAATTTGAGCTTGAATTTATGAATTGCCTAATCAACGATTCTTTGTGGACTTGTATGGATTTGAGAGATGAAATACGAGTCTAGACTTTGTTAATATAGCATGTGTTCTTAAATTTTGTGAATGAACAGAATCTTGATGAATGTTAAGGTAGAGATATGCTTGACATCGCATGTAATCGGATAAAAGAACTTGAACTTCAGCATACCAGGTACGTACATAAATTTTGAGGGCATAATTTCATATAAAGGGGAGATTGTGAGACCCCAGATTTTATGAATAAATATTTAAATTTCTCGAAATATTTTTTTTTAATATTATGGTGTGGATTTGATATAATGTTATAGTTGTGGGTGGTATTTATAAATTTTGCAAAGTATGCAAGTTGTTGTATTATATTCGATTGGTCGAAGAATATTCGTTTTAGCAGGGAATATTCGTACAACGGTGCAATCATTGGTGGACCCCACAACAGAATTATTATCGGATTGAGAAAACGACAAAAATATTTTTATTAAAAATAACGACGGAAGTTTTATCGTTAATACTGTTGAACTACCCGGTAGTAAAAGTACAGTAATACGCGTGGTTGCATAGTAGCACACTGTATTGATTATTGATGCTTATGTGATAAGTCACTCAGTTTTGTTTTATTGGTATTATTAGTGTAATAAAACAGAAAGCTTTTTATATAAAATAAAATACTTTTATAAAGTTATTCTATAAATAGAATATATTATATTTTATTATGCATAGTGTTTGTATAGTACCTGGATAGTGTTTGCATATTAAAATCTTTTATAAAGTTATTCGTTTTATTAGATTATAAATAGAATATATTATATTTTATTTAAAAGATTTTGTTTTAAATATGGACCGTCAGATTAAAGTAAATCAATCTGGACTGTTCATGAGTTAGTTACTATGCAGTCCATTTTTCTATAAATAGAAGTTCATTCCTTCATTATTTTTTACGAATTCACTGAAACTCTAGAGAGAGAAACTATAGAGAGAGTTCTTCTTCTATAATCTTGAGCGTATTTCTTTAGAGTTTAAGAAAGCTTTGAGCGTAGTGCAAGTTTTCTTCGGGTACATCCTCGACCTACTAGTCGGAGTACTCTTCTTTCAAAGGTAGGGAATATTATTTGTTGTTCCCGTAAGGGTTATTATTTCTTTTGTATTCATGAAGAGAACTGCTATTAATCCATTCCTTATTATTCTGCTGGAATAACCAGTATACGCGGACTACCCTATACTTGGTGACATTCTTCAATTATTTCATCTTTATTATTATTCTGTTGGAATATCCTATCTATGCGTTTTACGCCGGACCTGGTTCCGTCTTTATTATTATTCTGTTAGAATATCCTGTCTGTGTGTTTTACACCGGACCTGGTTCCGTTATTTATTATTCTGTTGGAATAACCTGTCTATGCGAAGTACCGCATGCATGGTGATTTCTGTTGTTATTCGATTCTTTATTATTCTAATGGAACATCCTGTCGGTGCGAATTTCGCCTGACCTGGTTCCGGTATTATTATTCTGTTGGAATAACCTGTTTATGCGAAGTACCGCATGCATAGTGATTTCTTTTGTTATTCCATTCTTTATTATACTCAGTTGGTTAAAATTTTAACTTCTATACTCCATGAAATTAGTGGAATATCCTTGATATTTGCGCTTCATCCAGTATCTGTTCATGGAAATATTCTTCTAAGCATTCTTGAATTTTACTCTACAAAGCAGTATCATGTTGACAATTTGGACGTTATTAGTTCTTGAATAAATTAATTCTTGAACTTGTTTTATTGAATTCTTATATCATTGTCATCGTCCTCATGTTTATATTATCTTGGAAGTCATCTGTGGCCTATAGTGCATAGATGGACTTGGTATGATTATGACCAGGGATTATTCGGTATAATCATAACTGTAATGTTACGAATGATGTGGAAAAAGTCCTCATTGGCCCGTAGTGCATTGATAGACAGTTTTTGGTATGATTATGGCTATTGATTCTCTTTGGCCGCAGTGCAAAGATGAATTGTTTTATGGCATGATCAGGACTGTTGATGAAAACATGATTATCTTTAGCCGTAGTGCATGGATAATTCGTGGTCATGATACTAAAGAATATCCTTGGCCGTAGTGCAAGGGTGATGCGATGATGTGGATTATTTATTAAACTGAGTCTCAGCGATATCAGTAATGAAGAACCTTTTAAATCATAAAAGATAGTAGATTTTATTCTCTACTTGACTCTTTTAATGGATTGCTTGTTCCGCTGCTATTAAACTTGATGTTTGTTATATTGTATCAGTTTAACACTGTTGAAGGCTAACGATAATTTATTCTGCATTATCTTAGTCATAATATTTCTTACTGGGCTAGTTGAGCTCACCCTTTCTTTCACTATTCTCTTCAAGAAATGAGAACGTAGCTGGGACTAGTCGGGGAACAAAGTGATGGTCCTAGATGGTGCATTAGTAGTCCTCACTATTCTATGAAATAGTGTGATAATAATTGTAACGAGGACTCCTTTTGAGTTTGTATAATCTCTAGTAGACAATATTTGTATTCAAACTCATAGTTTATGTTTTTTCGTATTGTACACGACCGTTGTATTAGTAAGTTGTATTTGAATTCTGTACCATGTATCTGGCGACCCAAGATGGGTAATGTATACCTAATTTTGGGGGTGTCACAAATGAAGTCCGTGGTAATGTGTTCCCACTTCCATTCTGGAATTTCATGTGGTTGTAATGGACCTTTTGGCACTTGATGCTCTGCCTTGACTCGTTGACACGTTAAACACCTTGAGATAAACTCCGCGATCTCTCTTTTCATATTGCTCCACTAAAATATATGTCTAAGATCACGATACATTTTGGTACTGCCAAGATGGATTGAAAATAGTGTGTTGTACACTTCCATCACGATCTTATACTTTAAATTAGGGTCGTTAGGAACATAAAGTCTGGAGTTGACTCGAAGTATTCCTTCTTCATCGATTCTTGCATCCGGAATAGCACCTTCTTGAACTTTCTTTTTCATACGCATCAACTCCAGGTCTTTTGCTTGAGAAACTTTAACTTTATCGATTAAAGTCGGTTCTACTCATATATTTTCCATCATCACGTGGGTCCCTAGAGTCTTTATCTCTATCTCTGTCCTTTGTAAGTCATACAAAATGGGCCTTTACGTTGACAATATCGCACTCGTGCCCGTATATGATCTCCTGCTCAATGTGTCAGCTACCACGTTGGCTTTTCCAATATGGTATTCAATTGTATGATCGTAATCTTTCAACAGCTCGAGCCAACGTCGTTGCTACATGTTGAGCTCCTTTTGAGTGAAGAAATATTTGAGGCTTTTATGATCCGTATAGATCTCCACTTTCTCCTATGCAGGTAATGCCTCAAGATTTTAAGTGTGAAAATGATAGCTGCCAACTCTAGATCATAAGTAGGATAATTCCTCTTCTCAAATTCCTCGTTCTAACCGAATTTTGTATCTTTCCGAGTCAGTTGAGTTAATGTAGTAGCGATTTGAGAAAACCCTTCTACGAATCTCCGATAATAACCAGCTAAGCTGAAAAAGCTACGTACTTCGGTCACTGAATTAGGTTGCTCCCAGCTTTGAATTGCTTTAATTTTTGTCGGGTCAACAGATATTCCGTGATTTGATATCACGTGCCCAAGGAATGCTACTTTTGACGCCCCCAAATTTAGACACTCATATCATGAATTTAGTTTGTTACGTACTAATTCTAATATCATACTAAAATTATCAACAACGAAAATAATAGAATAATTTACATTGATATAATATAAATATTCGCGCCCAAAGGTACCATAACCATCACTACAACAATCTAGTGATTAAATTTAAACATATTTTAATCATCCTTAATACATCATAATAAGCATAACAATAATAATACTACTACTCTTAAAGGACTAAGCTATTTTGTAGCCTTGCCTTTCCCTTGTCCTTTCCCGATGTACCGCCTTGCTCTGCCTTAACTGTAATGTTTTTAGGGAAGCAAGAATGAGCAACAAATTTGCCCAACAAGCAATATAGCAATAAGAATAAGCAGTTATAACATTTGAATCTGCCAAGGTATAACAGTAAATGATAGTTCAAGGATATCAAGAAATGTCAAGAGTGTTCAATAAATGTAACTATAGACTAAAGGATATCAACAACATTTCAAGGTTTATTTATTTCAAGGTTTAATAAGAATGAACACTGAACAGTCACTAAGGACTAGGAACTCTTACTAGAATTAACAGTATTATACTGTAAACCCAATATAAACGAGTACAATAGGTGATCAGCCTAAAGTACCCTACGTTATGCATAATATTTAATCATACTCATGTGCGTACGTTGTTGGGTAAAATCTAGTTACGCACAACACGCAAGTATACGTGGTCAACAAGTAATAAAGTAATGAGTAGAGTATCATTCCCACAGATACAACTTAGCAAGAAATTCAACCTCACAATTATCAATTTCTTATTAATCCTAATATTATTAAACTATCCAATTCAATGTTAATCCCATAAAAACTAAATTAAAATAAATATATAATCTCAAAACAATCACAAATATCAAAAGCTGAAATTTCAAACAATTAATGGAGAATTAGACTTATGATTTCACCCTAAACTACAATCTGATTTTTATAACTTCATTCCAGTTCAACTCACTATCCCAGTTTATTAATTAAGAACATAAATGTAGTATTAGCCACCTCTCGATGTACTAATACCATATTAACTCATATCCACAATTAAGATAGAAACAAGTTAAACACCTTAATCAACTAACTCACTATATCTCCATGTGAATTATAATTAAAGAATGTTTAAAATTAAGTTCTCTATCTGATTACATGCGATGTCAAGCATATCTCTACCTTAACATTCATCAAGATTTTGCTATTCACAAAATTCATGAACACGTGCTATATTAACAAAGTCTAGATTCGTATATCCTCTCTCGAATCCATACAAATCCACAAAGAATTGTTGATCAGGAAATTCATAAATTCAAGCTCAAATTAATATAGATAAACTGGAAAATAATTTATCAAACTGGAAATCAAAGTTATAAAATCATCGTTTCACTTAAGGATCCATCATAAGCCTAAAAAGTGAATTAGTTCATAATGAATGAAATAATAACTGAATAATTTAAAGGAAACATCATTTCAATTACAAATATAGAACTAAGATGAAGAATATTACAAAACACCCTTCACGTAGCCTTAATCTGCAATCGTCACGAAAATCTCTTCAAAATCTCCCTCCAAAGCTTGCTATGAAAAAATCTGGAATTAATCTCTATAATTAGCCTTATGTGTCTTTAATTTGTTGTAAGTTAAGCAATAAATATACCCACGACAAGTCCTAGCCAAAATCCCTCAACAAATAGAGTCTATGTGCCATGCAAAGTCTTAATTCCCAAGTCCCAACAGAGTTCAAATCAACACAGGAGAATCAAAAATCGAGACCCCCCGCCCCGGCGGGGGTATACATGCTAAATAGGACCGCCTCGGCGGGCATGGCTCCTGTTTTCTAATTTTGGCCATTTTCCATTCTTGCTCCAATTATGCTCCAAATGCTTCCTTATTCACTCATTCGACACACCAACCACCCTACACACGAAACAACAAGAAACAAGTAAGAATGAACATGAACGCAAAGAATTAACATCGATTATACTTAAAATGAACATCGATTCGCGGATATAAAATCCACTTATCAAAATCCCCTAAACTTAAACCGTGCTAGTCCTCGAGCACAACATAAAACAAATATGCTATGTAATGCAATGCAACGATATGTAATGTATCTAATCTATATGTTTTCGAATCCAACAGTGTCTCAGAATCACAATTATCTCACCGGCCTCAGGGAAAACAAGCAAACACTACAATCTTAATCACCAAAATCGATCAAAAATTCCTTATTATTTCTCAAATTTTAAACCATTATCACTGGTATAGTGTGTGTGTGTGTGTGTGCTCAACATCCATGATAACTGATAGAGACTCAAATTCACTACATAACCAATTTCTTAGAAGGAATCATATAGGACAAACTCAAAAAGTTCAAAAATAGACGAGTTCTAACTAAAACTAAGCAATTACTATTTTCAATAGTTCACACAGGGTACTTATACTTTATTTATATATACATTTTTTTTTTCACGGGAGCTTTTTGCTCTTTTCCTGTTTTATTGCTTTTTTTTCATACTATGATTGTTCAATGTCTCATTCCATTAGGCTAACAGTGTTACCCCTTAGCGAGCTTTCAACCAACGACTCCCAGACCACAAAAGACCTTAGGGCACTAGGTGTTAAGACACCCCTTCGAGCGTACTTGCTCAAGTAACAAAGGCCCCGAAACAAAACTAGCCACAATATATTTTTTTTATAAAGCTTATGTACTTTATCCCCCCAAACTTAGGTTCTTGCCCAATTCTTCGTCTTCACTGCCTATCCTTGTCATTTTCTCATTCACCCTAGCATTATCCTTTAGATACTCTTTATGTATCAATTTGAACTAACCAGTTGACACAGATGTTATTAGCGTGCTAACCTTTTTATACCAATTTCTAATAAGAACAAGATCCAATTCATAACAAAAACTATATCACGGTTCTAATAATCAACACTGTATTTGTCAACTTAGTCTCAATCTCATTATTAGCCATAACAACATGAACTACAACAACTGCTGGACATATGCAAAATTAACACAATGTTTAACTAATTTTTTTATATATATAGATGATAAACTGATGATAAACATAACATAAATGCAAACTAAATAATAAACTGACTATATGCTCCTAAGCTACTATGCAAATGCATGATTACATAAATGCAACAGATTATCAACCTAAACAAAATAATAAACTACTATGCAATCCTAGCTTAATGCATATGCAAACATGAAATGCAAACATGAATGTAAATCCCACAAACTTGACAGTTACAATGCCCTCGTTGTAAAAATATAGCAATAAAACATGAGGACTTCCCTGTAATTCCTTCAAGCCTGGGGTGGTGGTGTGTGGTGTTCTTCATTATCGGAGTCACTTTGTGGAAATCGTGGCATTTGGGCCGGTTGCTGATATGGAAACTATGCAGTGGCATTAAAGCTTTAGAGTGATGTATTCAAGGATGCAAATGATAGGTTCATTGCCTCGAACATATGGTCCTGCCTAGCAGTGAGACACCTCATCTCTCGTCGTGCTTGCTTATTGTGCTCATCTACTTGGCATTAAAATACAAGAAACTAGGGGCTAGATATGGCATCATAATGCGGTTTCGCCTCAGCTCCTTGCTCTCCCATAGTCTCGTCCTCATCCTCTGAGGTGTCTTCAGTGTCAACTTCGTCCTCCGAAGCTGATGGAAATATAAAACCTAAACCGTGAGGATGTGACTCTCCTCCGGCCCACACCGAAAATCGTGCTATCATTCTCGAATCTAGCAGCAACAATGACATTAGGGTGGGTTCATCATCAGACCATCGAACTCCTGCTTGGCGACATAACCCACAAATGAGGGATGGGTGTGGCAAGCTGCCCGAAAAATTGTCTCGCAAGCATCGGCGAATGGAAAAGTTGATTATTGCCCCGACGTCGATGATAAAATCTTGCACAATCGCATATAGGAGTAGTGCCTATTCTTTGGTCACGTCCGAGGTATGTGTGGATGGAAATAATTTAGGACATAAAAAGGCATAGCAAATCTTCCCATACCGGCTAAGATCTTTGCTATGAAAAATCGTGCCTCCTTTTCAAACCTTTATCCATGTTTTTCCCGGCTTAGTCATTTCTTTGAGGACCTCTTCAAAGTCAGGGTCAAAATCCCCCAAGTGAGCATATTAGCACTGTCGAGGCACTCATAACTGATAATAGGTGTTGATGGCATCGCCACTGCACGGTACTAATTGACCCCGTACATAAGCATTGAACGGGGCCTTGTCCTTGGCGTTCGCATAAAATTCTTTGACCACGTTGACGGCAGCATCCTTGGGCTCCTCAGTGAAATTGGCCAACCCTTTCTGATAAATCTGTTGCATCATTTCGTCGTCGTGAGCATCCGTTAATAATGCAGCGGGAGCTCAACCAAACCCAATGCAAGACTTTGTCAACATGATGGAGGAAGCCATGAGGAATCAAGCTCAACCTGGGGGAAATCAGGCGGGAAACCAATTAGCCAACTTTAAGGACTTCAAAGCAGTAGGACAGCCGGAGTTTAGAGGAACAGTAGACCAGTTAGAGGCCCAGACGTGGATGAAGGAGATTGAGAAGGCCTTCATTATTGCTAGAGTAGCAGAAGAACAGAAAACAATTTTTGCTACCTACTTAATGAAGGGTGAGGCTAACTATTGGTGGGAGGCCAACCAGAACAAAGTCGGGACTGGAATCGTGGCTTGGGAAGTGTTCAAGAAGTTATTCTTTAAGAACTACTTCCCTGAGAGTACACAAGCGAGGATGGAGATCAAGTTTTTGGAATTAAAACAGGAGAATATGTCAGTGTCAGAGTACACTGCGAAGTTCAATGAATTGGCCAGATTCGCTCCACATCAGGTTGATACGGATGTGAGGAAAGCAAGAAGATTCGAAAATGGACTAAAGCCCTGGATTTACAGTAAGGTAGCGGTATTACGAATCACGTCATTCTCAACTCTGTTGGAGAAAGCTCTCATAGCGGAAGGTGGAAGCGAAGCAGTCTCAAAGTACAATCGGGAGAAGAACAAGAAGATTGTAGAAGGTGGGAATCAGAATGTTAGCAGTGGCGGTAGCAACAACCAGAAACGGAAATGGAGCAGTGGGGGTAGTAATTTGGAGATTCAGCAAGGAAGTGTGCAACAAAAGAAGTCAGTGTGTGAAAACTGTGGAAAGGGTCACTCGGGAGAGTGCTTGAAAGGAAAAACGGTATGTTATACATGTGGACAAGAAGGGCACACCTCACCCAATTGTTCTAAGGTGAAGAAGGTAGGTTGTTTTAACTGTGGTGAATTGGGACATTGAATCAAGGATTGCCCAAAGAAGAAAAGCACGGATGGCAAAAATGGCAACAAGGGCATTAACACTAAGACAACCAGTGGAGGACTAGCCCAGCCAAACAAGCCGACAGCGAGGACATTCAATATGATAGTGCAAGATGTCGTGGCATAGAGGGAGGTGGTATCAGGTATAATTCTGATCAACGATATAAATGCCTATGTGTTATTCAATTCAGGAGCTTCATGTTCTTTGTATTTGATGAATTTGCTTAAAGATTAAGTTTACCTCGTGAACTATTAGAACACCCAATGAATGTAGAAGTAGCAAACAAAAAAATTATTCCTGTAGACTGCATACATAGGAACTGTTGTACTGATGTACGAGGGTTTAAGCTTAATGTGGATTTGATACCGATTCGTCTTGGAGAGTTTGATATAATCCTCGGGATGGATTGGTTATCAAGTCACAGAGCGATCATTGACTGTAAGAAAAAGTGCGTACACCTAAAGACTCCGAATAAGTCAAAGGTGGTATTTCATGGAAGTAAATCGCCGAGACAATCTTGTTGTCTGACGATGATGAAAGCAAAGAAGTTGCTTAGGAAAGGTTGTATAGGTTATTTGGCTCACGTTATGGATACCCGCAGAGTCGAGGGTGAACTGGGTCAGATTCCTGTTGTAAGGGAATTCGTTGACGTCTTCCAAGATGAGATTCTAGGATTGCCACCAGATAGAGAGATAGAGCTTGTTATCGATTTGGCACCAGGGACATCACCGGTATATAAAGCGCTGGATCGTATGGCTCCGGTAGAAATTAAGGAATTAATGATTTAACTACAAGAATTATTAGATAAGGGATACATTTGATCGAGCGTATCACCGTGGGGAGCACCAGTCTTATTCGTAAAGAAGAAGGATGGGTCATTAAGGCTTTGTATCGACTACCGGGAGTTGAACAAGGTCACCATTAAGAACAAGTACCCGTTGCCCAGGATCGACCATTTGTTTGATCAGTTGAAGGTGGTGAAATATTTTTCAAAAATCGACTTGAGGACCGGTTATCACCAACTGAAGGTGAGGCAGGAGGATGTTCCAAAGATAACATTCAGAACTCGGTATAGACACTTTGAGTTTCTGGTAATGTCTTTTGGGTTGACGAATGCACCAGCAGCATTCATGGATTCGATGAACAGAGTGTTTAAACAATATTTGGATAAGTTTGTTGTCGTGTTCATCGATGACATTCTAGTATATTCAGAGAAAGAGGAAGAGCACGCTGAACATCTAAGGATAGTGTTGGAGACATTAAGGAGGGAGAAGTTGTATGCAAAGTTCTCCAAGTGTAAGTTTTGGTTGCGGAGAGTGCAGTTTTTGGGTCACGTTATCGACAAGGATGGTGTTTCGGTGGATCCAGCAAAGATAGAAGCGGTCATCAACTGGGAACAGCCAAAGACGCCGACAGAAATTAGGAGTTTTTTAGGATTAGCGGGTTACTATTAGAGATTCATCCAAGATTTTTCAAAGATAGCATCACCATTGACCAACCTTACCAGAAAGGCAGTGAAGTTCGTTTAGACGAAGAAATGTGAAGAAAGTTTCATGGAATTAAAGAAGAGGCTCAGTCTGGCACCTGTGTTGACTTTTCCAGACAACATTGGAGGATTTGTAGTGTATAGTGATGCATCACACAAGGGTCTTGGCTGTGTACTGATACAGCATGGCAAGGTCATTGCGTACGTTTCACGTCAGCTGAAGGACTATGCGAAGGGTTATCCGACTCATGACCTGGAATTAGCAGCAGTAGTTTTTGCCTTAAAGATTTGGAGGCAATATTTATATGGTGAGAAGTGTGAAATATATATTGATCACAAGAGTCTGAAGTATATCTTCACGCAGAAAGAGCTAAATATGAGGCAGCGTCGATGGCTAGAATTGATTAAGGATTATGATTGTGAGATTTTGTACCATCCAGGAAAAGCAAATGTAGTGGTAGATGCCCTGAGCAAAAAAGGCAGGGTGAAGTTACTGAAGTTGACCATGCAAGAGGAATTGGTGAAAGATTTTGAAAGACTTGACTTAGAGGTTAAGTATCCGATGGAGACCAACGAGAAATTATTTACAGTGAAGCGAGCCCAACTCTATTAGATAAGGTTAAAGAGGCTCAAGAGAAGGACGAAGATTGCGACAGCATCAAGAAGCGGTTAGCTGAAGGGGATGAATTGAAATACAAGATTGATGACACTGGACTGCTGAGATTCGAAGGGCGAATTTGGGTACTGCTAGTACCAGAACTAAGAGAAGAGATTTTACAAAAAGCGCACAGTACAAGGTACTCGATACACCCAGGAAGCACAAAAATGTATCAAGATTTGCGTCAACACTTTTGGTGGCCAAACAAGAAGAGAGAGGTTATAGAATGCGTCAGCAGATGTCTAACTTATCAGAAAGTTAAGGCAGAGCATCAACGACCGAGTGGATTACTACAGCCTTTAGAGATTCCAGAGTGAAAGTGGGAGCACATCACGGTGGATTTTGTGGTGGGACTTCTAGCAACGTAAAAAGGATACGATGCCATATGGGTGATTATAGATCGTCTTACGAAGTTGGCCCACTTCTTGCCAATCAAGATCATGTATAGTTTGGACCAGCTAGCCAAATTGTATATCAAAGAAATTATCTCGAGACATGGCATACCAGTATCTATTGTGTCGGATAGGGATCCGCGATTCACGTCAAACTTCTGGAAGAGTCTTCAGGAAAGAATGGGGACGCAACTACGGATGAGCACCGCGTATCATCCGCAGTCCGATGGACAAAGCGAGAGAATGATTCAAACACTTTAAGACATGCTCAGAGCTTGTGTGATAGACTTCAAGGGTAGCTGGGAGGATCATCTTCCATTAGTAGAGTTTGCATACAATAATAGTTATCACGCCAGCATCGGAATGCCGCCGTACGAAGCACTGTATGGGAGGAAATGTAGAACGCCCTTATGCTGGGATGAAGTGGGTGAACGTCGACTGTTGGGACCAGAACTGGTGCAGTAGACTATAGAGATCAATAAGGTGATAAGCGCCCGGCTGGTAGCAGCTCAAGATCACCAGAAGAAGTATGTAGACTTACATCGCCAGAAGAGAGATTTTGAAGTGGGAAGCTATGTATTTTTGAAAATATCTCCCTGGAAAGGGAAGATAAGGTTTGGAAAGAAAGGTAAACTGAGTCCGAGATTTATTGGACCTTTTGAGATCTTGAGGAAGATAGGCGAAGTGGCGTACGAGGTAGCTCTACCTCCTGAATTGGAACATATTCGTAATGTGTTTCATGTGTCAGTGCTACGATCATACAAGCCTGATTACAAGTACGTGATATCATACGAGCCAATTCAGGTCGAAAAGGATTTGTCGTACGAGGAAATTCCAGTTGAAATTTTAGATAGAAAAGAACAGAAATTGTGAAATAAGGTTATACATTCTGTAAAAGTTCTTTGGAGGAACCACAATGCTGAAGAAGCTACGTGGGAACTCGAAGAAAGGATGAGAGAAAATTATCCACATCTGTTTGAGTAACTCTATAAGTAATTCCGGGGACAGAATTCTTATAAGGGGGGAGGTTGTAAAAACCGTGAATTTTAAGTCACTATATATGTATGTACATTATTGATATTTAAAGCTTTGTGTTATATAGTGAGTTAATATGTGACAACATATGTGAAGTGGTGCATTGGTCAATTAGCATATATTTTATAGTTATGGATATATACATTTATAGATTTCATTAAAAATGAAAGTTTTGTAACCTAATTATATATTAGGTGAGACAATTAAATAACCTAAGGGTTATGGTAATAAGGAGAGGTTAGTATTTAAATTGTATACTAACTTAAGTGGATAATCTTATTATTTCAAGTGACCAATAATTTTAGACCCAATTTTTGTGAACCTAATTAGGTTATAAGCTAAAGTCACATGTATAGGTAATTAAATTTCATAAGATTAGGAATGGAAACCATAAATAAATAATTTGGGTAACATATATTAAAATTGTTAGACTATATTTATTACATGACACAAAACAATTAAAGGAGAAGCCCAAAGGAAAAAAAATGTAAGCCCAAACTTAGCCCACTTGATTAAGGGTATTTTAGACCTTTGATTTATCTAATTTATGCATTAAAATAAAAGCTAAATGAAGGAATTAGTGGGCATATATATGGCTGACCACATTAGCCTTTTAAGGAAACTAATTAAGCTAAGCAAGGTCCATTTGTAGTAACTCTTACACAAAAGGACATGGTTGTCAAACTCCCAATGGTTGCCCCTTTATTAAGCATCCTTAATCATGATTAGACTAATTAAAGTGATAAGGCAAAGCTTCTATCCATGGGTTAAAGAAAGTATGGGGGATACTAGCTAAATACACTAAGTGTGTCTATATTTTTTGTAAGTATCCTTTTACTTCATCTTTACATTTCATTTCATTTCTTCTCTCATTCTTCCTCTTATAATTTCTCCCAAGCTAGCCACTTCTAGAGAGAGAAAGGAGAGAGAGTTTTGGCCATATATAGAGAGAGAGAGAGAGGAGTGCTAGTTGTTCATGCATCCAAAGTTCATCACTTACTTTGGTAAATCAAGGAAGGTTGCTATTAAATCAATGTATAACCTAACCTTTATTTTCTTCTTCTACTTTATTTTTTTTGCTTGAGTTTTGTTGGGGTTATGAACAAATACTCAAGATATCCTAGTCCTACATATCATCATGTATGGAACTAAGTATCTTGAGTGTTAGATCAAAGGCTTAGAGGAAAATATGAGCATATGTTCTCCAAGGGTGAAAACTCTTGTTTTATTCCACTAAATCTTGTATAACTCAAGTTTTTCAACTTAGATTTGTGATCCGTCAAAGGAGGGTGCTAGATACATAAGTTATCTAGTAAACCCAAGTGATAGCCCATAAATCTAGCAAGTTGTGAAACATTTGGAATTGGTTTCCCTAAAACAGCACACTTGGAATGTTAAAGGTTCAAAAAACCCTAAAATAGTTTCTGTCCTATTTTTCTTGGGTCTGTTTTGGATAGTTTCATGTCCCTCAAAAATCTGGGAAACATCAAAGAGGTACCTTGAGAAGTTATCTACTTGTAGGAAAAAGAACGGACACGTTTCGAGTTATAGATTGTGCGTAATAACTATTTCCGTAAAGGACTCCTAAAACTTTATCGTCGAATATCTCACTGTGTATACACTGGAAAATTCCGAAATTTTTACAGTAGGTTCATATATGTTAGGAGAGCATACCCTGAAAAGTTCAAATATTTCTGAGCAAAACTCAATTTATTAAAAATGAAGCAAGATCCGAGTGTTTTGGAAACTTTAAAAATAGTAGATCATTTTCTAAAATTCCAGAAAAATTTGGGGATCCTTGTGGGTTCGTATTATGTCAAAATACAGAAGCTGAGAATTTTTGGAGTAAGTTTACTATTTTTCCTAAAAATTATTAAGTTATGAATAAAAGGAAATAAATAGTTAAATGATGTCTTTAATAAGAAAAATGTGATTTTTATGCTTGAATACTCATTATATATCATATCATGACTATCTTAGAGCACTTTGGTAATTTATGAAAAGAAATATTATTTATGACCTATTATGGATACTAAATAAGAGGTTTAATAAGGATGAACGATTAGAATAATTGGTTATTAATATTATTATGATATTAATAATATTAGAATATGATATTGATAAGTAAATAAAAATATTAAGATTAAAATTTCTTTAAAATATTATTAAATAGTTAATAATATTAGTAAGTAAATGAAAGTATTATTAGGGAACTAATAATACTAAGAGGTGAATTAAATATTATCAAGATTAATAATATTACGTTGTTATTTAATAGTAATATTATCAAGGCAGGATAATGTTTATAAGAACTAAATGTGATATATAATATTTATGTGATTGCATAATATAAGATTATACTATGACTAATTGAAAGATTAACTATAGATCTCTCAATGGAAGATAATTTAACTGCATAATGGATATAAATTAATTGCGTAGCCTTAATCTACAGACGAGGCAAGTTTCCTAACTCAAACTCGAGTTATTATTTTCAAAGCATATTAGTGAATAATTATTGGTAATTATTTACATCTATAATGATTATTGAAATTCGCACTTTGTACAATTGAATTCATGTTCTACTATTATTGAACTGTGAAGTAAATTAAAGTTCTTCATTCATGAACTGTTTATGAGATATATCTATGCTAATTGTATCAGCTAGATCAAGCATGTTTAAATTTGTTAAATCAAATGTGTTTTAAAAAGTTGTTCTTATTAAATTGATATGTTAAGAACTCTTGACTGAGAAAAGGACGAATTTGATTAAGGCGTGATATCGATGCTGGATTACTAAGTGTTTATGCATAAATCATGGGGTATGAAAGGCTGATCCCCTTGAATACAAAAACTTATTAAGAGGTCCAGTTTAAATGACTGAGAACCTTGGCAAATGTTCATGGTTATTTCAAAACCACTCAGTTCATGTTATTCAATTATTCGAATATTCAATTGTTGATTATTAATTCATGTTCCTTCACAATCTTATATTATTGTTGAACATTGAAAGCAAAACTTCTTTCCAGTCATGATATATCTCCCTTGTATATAAATTTGCTAAGCAAATTAGTTGATTATCCTTGCAATATCATGACATTTATTTCAGCTAAGCCCGCAGGATCCAATACGAAAGACAAAGGCAAGGGGCAAGATCCAGGAATAGTTTAGAATGAATATTAATTATTATTATCTGATGGAATTTCTTATGTAAACCTTTTGTAATATGAATGGTGAGTTTAAGTTAAGGTTAAGAAGACCTTGGGACCATATTATGGAACTTTATTATAATGAACAATGTATGTTTATTATTTCGTAATAGTTATAAAATGCTTATGATGATGATAGATCGTGAGCACCGAATCTGAGGTTAGACAACCTGGATTTGGGGACGCCACAGGTTGATATCAAAGCTGTAGGTTATAAACATTAGGAATGCGAAACCTAGGTTATAACCTTAGTAGAAAACTCTTATAGAGTATGTTAGGAGATGGATTGTGAAAATTCATCGAGTTTGTGTTGTAGTTAATAAAATATTATTTCATTTTATCAATGAATATATTTTATTGTGGTACTGATGTTGGTTTTATTTATGGTGATTGTAGGATGTCTGACGAGCACCAGGACAGTCACTCAGTAGATCAGGATCCCATTGAGCATGAGGTCCCAGAAGAAGCCCCTCATGGTCCTTTGATAGAGGATTTGTTGAGGAGAATTAGTCAATTGGAAGGAAGGGTGGGAGAACTGGAGATTGAAAACCACACACTCCAGTTCACAGAAGGCCAATACAAGGAGGCAGCTTATCAAGTCCATATGGAGGTAGTCGAGAAAAATGGAAAGTTGGATGAGTCCCAGTTACAAGTTGAGATGCTGAGCGTACAACTAGAGCATGAAAAGGCAAAGTTCAGAGAGCTGAGCATAGAGCATCTGGCGATGCGGGGCGAGTTTGACGTGGAGATTGCAGACAAGATTTGCGTGGAGGAGGCATTTTATGAGTCAGCCCAGCGAGTGGACCAATTGGAGTTAGCACTGCAGGCCATGAATGTCAGGACCGAGACTTTAGGACTGGCGCTAGACGCAGCGTATGTGGGCCAGCGCAGTGGGACTAGGAGGGCGCAGTTCGAGATAGGAGAGTCGAGTCGATCCGTTCGACGTAGAGCTATGGAGGTGTGGTTTCCCCCGGAGCCTGTTCAGCTGACCCAGCAGGGCCACCAGTGATGATTATGCTATGGACTAGTTGTAGATAGAGGCATTAGTACCCCATTTGTGTAATAGGGTTTTATGTTGATGTAAACCTCAGCAGGTGTGAGGTAGTAGGTAGTTAGGTAGTATCCCTATTTGTGTTTGTAGGGAAGTATCATTTTGAGTTAATCCCATCTTTTGTGTTTAAAATGGGATAGTAGTATTTATAAGAATATACATGTATTAATTATGTGAGACACTGAAGATTGGTATATGAATATAAATGCATTATTATTATGATATGTGTTGGAAAAATTTAAATAATAAATTGTCTATTTAATGTTATGTGAGTCTAGTAGACTGATTTGGAAAATTTTCTTTAAAAACAAACTTAACCCACTAATCCGGGAGAAAGACTTCTAAAATCTTGGTAATTTAAAACTCTCCCATAATGATCATATGATTGTTGAATACAGTAGCGTCTTATATGCTAAGTACTTATATGATAATAAAACTCGAGTAACATGTTAGAATTTTGTTTCACTAGATAATGCCGCCCAGACGTGTACTAAGGAACCAAGAGATCGAAGAGTCAGTTAATAATGCAGCGGGAGCTCAACCAAACCCAATGCAAGACTTTGTCAACATGATGGCGGAAGCCATGAGGAATCAAGCTCAACCTGGGGGAAATCAGGCGGGAAACCAATTAGCCAACTTTAAGGACTTCAAGGCAGTAGGACCGCCGGAGTTTAGAGGAACAGTAGACCAGTTAGAGGCCCAGACGTGGATGAAGGAGATTGAGAAGGCCTTCATTATTGCTAGAGTAGCAGAAGAACATAAAACAATTTTTGCTACCTACTTAATGAAGGGTGAGGCTAACTATTGGTGGGAGGCCAACCAGAACAAAGCCGGGACTGGAATCGTGACTCGGAAAGCGTTCAAGAAGTTATTCTTTGAGAACTACTTCCCTGAGAGTACACAAGCGAGGATGGAGATCAAGTTTTTGGAATTGAAACAGGAGAATATGTCAGTGTCAGAGTACGCTGCGAAGTTCAATGAATTGGCCAGATTTGCTCTGCATCAGGTGGATACGGAGGTGAGGAAAGAAAGAAGATTCGAAAATGGACTAAAGCTGTGGATTTACAGTAAGGTAGCGGTTTTACAAATCACGTCATTCTCAACTCTGTTGGAGAAAGCTCTCATAGCGGAAGGTGGAAGCGAAGCGGTCTCAAAGTACAATCGAGAGAAGAACAAGAAGAAAGCAGAAGGTGGGAATCAGAATGTTAGTAGTGGCAGTAGCAACAACAAGAAAAGGAAATGGAGCAGTGGGGGTAGTAATTTGGAGATTCAGAAAGGAATTGTGCAACAAAAGAAGTCAGTGTGTGAAAATTGTGGAAAGGGTCACTTAGGAGAGTGCTTGACAGGAAAAACGGTATGTTATACCTGTGGACAAGAAGGGCATACCTCACCCAATTGTTCTAAGGTGAAGAAGGGAGGTTGTTTTAACTGTGGTGAATTGGGACATCGAATCAAGGATTGCCCAAAGAAGAAAAGCACGGATGGCGAAAACGGCAACAGGGGAAATAACACTAAGACAACCAGTGGAGGACTAGCCCAATCAAATAAGCCGACAGCGAGGACATTCAATATGACAGTGCAAGATGTCGTGGCATCGAGGGAGGTGGTGTCAGGTATAATTCTGATCAACGATATAAATGCCTATGTGTTATTCGATTCGGGAGCTTCATGTTCTTTTGTATCTGATGAATTTGCTCAAAGATTAAGTTTACCTCGTGAACTATTAGAACACCCAATGAATGTAGAAGTAGGAAACAAAAAAATTATTCCTGTAGACTACATACATAGGAATTGTTGTGCTGATGTACGAGGGTTTAAGCTTAATGTGGATTTGATACCGATTCGTCTTGGAGAGTTTGATATAATCCTCAGGATGGATTGGTTATCAAGTCACAGAGCGGTCATTGACTGTAAGAAAAAGTACGTACACCTAAAGACTCCAAATAAGTCAAAGGTGGTTTTTCATGGCAGTAAATTGCCGAGACAATCTTGTTGTCTGACAGTGATGCAAGCAAAGAAGTTGCTTAGGAAAGGTTGTATAGGTTATTTGGCTCACGTTGTGGATACCCGCAGAGTCTAGGGTGAACTGGGTCAGATACCTATTGTAAGAGAATTCGTTGACGTCTTCCCAGATGAGATTCTAGGATTGCCACCAGATAGAGAGATAGAGTTTGTTATCGATTTGGCACCAGGGACATCACCGGTATACAAAGCACCGCATCGTATGGCTCCGATAGAAATTAAGGAATTAATGATTCAACTACAAGAATTATTAGATAAGGGATACATTCGACCGAGAGTATCACCGTGGGGAGCACCAGTCTTATTCGTAAAGAAGAAGGATGGGTCATTAAGGCTTTGTATCGACTACCGGGAGTTGAACAAGGTCACCATTAAGAACAAGTACCCGTTGCCCAGGATCGACGATTTGTTTGATCAGTTGAAGGGGGCGAAATATTTTTCAAAAATCGAATTGAGGACCGATTATCACCAACTAAAGGTGATGCAGGAGGATGTTCCAAAGACGGCATTCAGAACTCGGTATGGACACTTTGAGTTTCTGGTAATGTCTTTTGGGTTGACGAATGCGCCAGCAGAATTCATGGACTTGATGAACAGAGTGTTTAAACAATATTTGGATAAGTTTGTTGTCGTGTTCATCGATGACATTCTGGTATATTCAGAGAAAGAGGAAGAGCACGCTGAACATCTAAGGATAGTGTTGGAGACGTTAAGGAGGGAGAAGTTGTATGCAAAGTTCTCCAAGTGTAAGTTTTGGTTGCGGAGAGTGCAATTTTTGGGTCAAGTTATCGACAGGATGGTGTTTCGATAGATCCAACAAAGATAGAAGCAGTCATCAACTAGGAAAAGCCAAAGACGCCGACAGAAATTAGGAGTTTTTTGGGATTAGCAGGTTACTATCGGAGATTCATCCAAGATTTTTCAAAGATAGCATCACCATTGACCAACCTTACCAGAAAGGCAATGAAGTTCGTTTGGACGGAGAAATGTGAAGAGAGTTTCATGGAATTAAAGAAGAGGCTCAGTCAGGCACCTGTGTTGACTTTACCAGACAACACTAGAGGATTTGTAGTGTCTAGTGACGCGTCACACAAGGGTCTTGGCTATGCACTGATGCAGCATGGCAAGGTCATTGAGTACGCTTCACATCAGCTGAAGGACTATGAGAAGGGTTATCCGACTCATGACCTGGAATTAGCAGCATTAGTTTTTGCCTTAAAGATTTGGAGGCACTATTTGTATGGTGAGAAGTGTGAAATATATACTGATCACAAGAGTCTGAAGTATATCTTCACGCAGAAAGAGCTAAATATGAGGCAGCGTTGATGGCTAGAATTGATCAAGGATTATGATTGTGAGATTTTTTATCATCCAGGAAAAGCAAATGTAGTGGCAGATGCCCTGAGCAGAAAAGGCAGGGAGAAGTTACTAAAGTTGACCATGAAAGAGGAATTGGTGAAAGATTTTGAACGACTTGACTTAGAGGTTAAGTATCCAATAGAGACCAACGAGAAATTATTTACAGTGATAGCGAGCCCGACTCTATTAGATAAGGTTAAAGAGGCTCAAGAGAAGGACGAAGAGTGTGACAGCATCAAGAAGCGGTTAGCTGAAGGGGATGAATTGAAATACAAGATTGATGACACTGGACTACTGAGATTCAAAGGGCGAATTTGGGTACCGCTAGTACCAAAACTAAGAGAAGAGATTTTGCAAGAAGTGCACAGTACGAGGTACTCGATACACCCAGGAAGCATAAAAATGTATCAAGATTTGTGTCAACACTTTTGGTGGCCAAACATGAAGACAGAGGTTGCAGAATGCGTCAGCAGATGTCTAACTTGTCAGAGAGTCAGGGCAGAGCATCAACGACCGAGTGGATTACTACAGCCTTTAGAGATTCCAGAGTGGAATTGGGAGCACATCACGATGGATTTTGTGGTGGGACTTCCAGCAACGTAAAAAGGATACGATGCCATATGGGTGATTGTAGATCGTCTTACGAAGTCAGCCCACTTCTTGCCAATCAAGATCATGTATAGTTTGGACCAGCTAGCCAAATTGTATATCAAAGAAATTATCTCGAGACATGGCATACCAGTATCTATTGTGTCGGATAGGGATCTGCGATTCACGTCAAACTTCTGGAAGAGTCTTTAGGAAAGAATGGGGACGTAACTACGGATGAGCACCGCGTATCATCCGCAGACCGATGGATAAAGCTAGAGAACAATTCAAACACTTGAAGACATGCTCAGAGCTTGTGTGATGGACTTCAAGGGTAGCTGGGAGGATCATCTTTCATTAGTAGAGTTCGCATACAACAATAGTTATCACGCCAGCATCGAAATGTCGCCATACGAAGCACTCTATGGGAGGAAATATAGAAAGCCCTTATGCTGGGATGAAATGGGTGAACGTCGACTGTTGGGACCGGAACTGGTGCAACAGACTATAGAGATCATCAAGGTGATAAGAGCCCGGCTGGTAGCAGCTCAAGATCGCCAGAAGAAGTATACAGACTTACATCGCCAGAAGAGAGATTTTGAAGTGGGAAACTATGCATTTTTGAAAGTATCTCCCTGGAAAGGGAAGATAAGGTTTGGAAAGAAAGGTAAACTGAGTCCGAGATTTATTGGACCTTTCGAGATCTTGACGAAGATAGGCGAAGTGGCGTACGAGGTAGCTCTACCTCCTGAACTGGAACATATTCATAATGTGTTTCATGTGTCAGTGCTACGACCATACAAGCCTGATTACAAGCACGTGATATCGTACGAGCCAATTCAAGTCGAAAAGGATTTGTCGTACGAGGAAATTCCGGTTAAAATTTTAGATAGAAAAGAACAGAAATTGCAAAATAAGGTTATACATTCAGTAAAGGTTCTTTGGAGGAACCACAATGCTGAAGAAGCTACGTGGGAACTCGAAGAAAGGATGAGGGAAAATTATCCACATCTGTTTGAGTAACTCTATAAGTAATTCCGGGGACAGAATTCTTATAAGGGGGGAGGATGTAATAACCCTGAATTTTAAGTCACTATATATGTATGTACATTATTGATATTTAAAACTTTATGTTATATAGTGAGTTAATATGTGACAACATATGTGAAGTGGTGCATTGGTCAATTAGCATATATTTTATAGTTATGGATATATGCATTTATAGATTTCATTAAAAATGAAAGTTTTGTAACCTAATTATATATTAGGTGAGACAATTAAATAACCTAAGGGTTATGGTAATAAGGAGAGGTTAATATTTAAATTGTATACTAACTTAAGTGGATAATCTTATCATTTCAAGTGACCAATAATTTTAGACCCAATTTTTGTGAACCTAATTAGGTTATAAGCTAAAGTCACATGTATAGGTAATTAAATTTCATAAGATTGGGAATGGAAACCATAAATAAATAATTTGGGTAACATATATTAAAATTGTTAGACTATGTTTATTACATGGCCCAAAACAATTAAAGGAGAAGCCCAAAGGAAAAAAAATGTAAGCTCAAACTTAGCCCACTTGATTAAGTATATTTTTGACCTTTGATTTATCTAATTTATGCATTAAAATAAAAGCTAAATGAAGGAATTAGTGGGCATATATATGGCTGGCCACATTAGCCTTTTAAGGCAACTAATTAAGCTAAGCAAGGTCCATTTGTTGTAGCTCTTACACAAAAGGACATGGTTGTCAAGCTCCCATTGGTTGCCACTTTATTAAGCATCCTTAATCATGATTAGACTAATTAAAGTGATAAGGCAAAGCTTCTATCCATGGGTTAAAGAAATTATGGGGGATAATAGCTAAATACACTAAGTGTGTAAATATTTTTTGTAAGTATCCTTTTACTTCATCTTTTCATTTCATTTCATTTCTTCTCTCATTCTTCCTCTTATAATTTCTCCCAAGCTAGCCACTTCTAGAGAGAGAAAGGAGAGAGAATTTTGGCCATATATATAGAGAGAGAGAGAGGAGTGCTTGTTGTTCATGCATCCAAAGTTCATCACTTACTTTGGTAAATTAAGGAAGGTTGCTATTAAATCAAGGTATAACCTAACCTTCATTTTCTTCTTCTACTTTATTTTTTTTTTTTTGCTTGAATTTTGTTGGGGCTATGAACAAATACTAAAGATACCCTAGTCCTACATATCATCATGTATGGAACTAAGTATCTTGAGTGTTGGATCAAAGTCTTAGAGGAAAATATGAGCATATGTTCTCCAAGGGTAAAAACTCTTGTTTTATTCCACTAAATCTTGTATAACTCAAGTTTTTCAACTTAGATTTGTGATCCGTCGAAGAGGGGTTCTAGATACATGAGTTATCTAGTAAACCCAAGTGATAGCCCACAAATCTAGCAAGTTTTGAAACCTTTGGAACTGATTTCCCTAAAATAGCCCACTTGGAATGTTAAGGGTTCAAAAAACCCTAAAATAGTTTCTGTCCTATTTTTCTTGGGTCTATTTTGGATAGTTTCATGTCCCTTAAAAATATGGGAAACATCACAGAGGTACCTTGAGAAGTTATCTACATGTAGGAAAAAGAACAGACACGTTTCGAGTTATAGATTGTGCATAATGACTATTTCGGTAAAGGACTCCTAATACTTTACCGTCGAATATCTCACTGTGTATATACTGGAAAATTCCAAAACTTTTACAGTAGGTTCATATATGTCAGGAGAACTTACCCTGAAAATTTTAAATTTTTCTGAGTGAAACTCAATTTATTAAAAATAAAGCAAGATCCGAGTGTTTGGGGAACTTTAAAAATAGTAGATCATTTTCTAAAATTCCAGAAAAATTTGGGGGTCCTTGTGGGTTCATATTATGTCAAAATACAGAAGCTGAGAATTTTTGGAGTAAGTTTACTATTTTTCCTAAAAATTATTAAGTTATAAATAAAAGAAAATAAATAGTTAAATGATGTCTTTAATAAGAAAAATGTGATTTTTATGCTTGAATACTCATAATATATCATATCATGACTATCTTAGAGCACTTTGGTAATTTATGATAAGAAATATTATTTATGACCTTTTATGGATACTAAATAAGAGGTTTAATAAGGATGAACGATTAGAATAAATTGTTTATTAATCCAATAAATTATTAGAATATTATTATGATATTAATAATATTAGAATATGATATTGATAAGTAAATAAAAATATTAAGATTAAAATTTCTTTAAAATATTATTAAATAGTTAATAATATTAGTAAGCAAATGAAAGTATTATTAGGAAACTAATAATACTAAGAGGTGAATTAAATATTATCATGATTAATAATATTACGTTGTTATTTAATAGTAACATTATCAAGGCAGGATAATGTTTATAAAAACTAAATGTGATGTATAATATTTATGTGATTACATAATATAAGGTTATACTATGACTAATTGAAAGATTAACTATAGGTCTCTCAAAGGAAGATAATTTAACTGCATAGTGGATATAAATTAATTGTGTAGCCGTAATCTACAGACGAGGCAAGTTTTCTAACTCAAACTCGAGTTATTATTTTCAAAACATATTAGTGAATAATTATTGGTGATTATTTACATCTATAATGATTATTGAAATTCGCACTTTGTGCAATTAAATTCATGTTCTACTATTATTGAACTGTGAAGTAAATTAAAGTTCTTCATTCATGAACTGTTTATGAGATAGATCTATGCTAATTGTATCAGCTAGATCAAACATATTTAAATTTGTTAAATCAAATGTGTTTTAAAATGTTGTTCTTATTAAATTGATATGATAAGAACTCTTGACTGAAAAAAGGACGAATTTGATTAAGGTATGATATCGATGTTGGATTACTAAGTGTTTATGGATAAATCATGGGGTATGAAAGGCTGATCCCCTTGAATACCAAAACTTATTAAGAGGTCTAGTTTAAATGACTGAGAACCTTGGCAAATGTTCATGGTTATTTCAAAACCACTCAGTTCATGTTATTCAATTATTCGAATATTCAATTGTTGATTATTAATTCATGTTCCTTCACAATCTTATATTATTGTTGAACATTGAAAGCAAAACTTCTTTCCAGTCATGATATATCTCCCCTATAAATAAATTTGCTAAGCAAATTAGTTGTTTATCCTTGCTATATCATGACATTTATTTCAGCTAAGCCCGAAGGATCCAATACGAAAGACAAAGGCAAGGGCAAGATCCAGGAATAGTTTAGAATGAATATTAATTATTATTATCTGATTGAATTTCTTATGTAAACCTTTTGTAATATGAATGGTGTGTTTAAGTTAAGGTTAAGAAGACCTTGTGACCATATTATGGAACTTTATTATAATGAATAATGTATGTTTACTATTTCGTAATAGTTATAGAATGCTTATGATGATGATAGTTCGTGAGCACCGAATTTGAGGTTAGAGAACCTGAATTTGGGGGTGCCACATGGCCCCATGAAATCGATGCCCCATACATCGAAAATCTCAACTTCTAGAATTATTTGTAGAGGCATCTCATTCCTTTTTGATATGTTAGCCACTCTTTGACATCTATCACATGTTTTAACAAGTTGGTAGGCATCCTTAAACAATGTAGGCCAATAAAACCTAGATTGAAGCACCTTTGCTGCTGTCCTCTCGTTACCATAATGTCCGCCATATACAAATGAGTGACACTCATGCAGTATGTTCTTCACTTCACTGTAGGGCACACACCTTCTTATCATCTTGTCAATGCACTACTTGAATAAATAAGGTTCGTCCCACATGTACCATTTGATGTAATGAAGAAACTTCTTTTTCTGTTGTCGTGTAAGATCAGGTGGAAGAACATTGCTCACGAAATAATTTGCATAGTTTGCATACCATGGAAATTCTGTATTTATTCCAAATAATTGCTTATCCGGGAATGACTCGTTGATTGCACACTTGTCCTCTTTCTGTTTATCTTGATTTTCCAGCCTAGACAAATGATCGGCGACTTGATTCTCCGTCCCCTTTCTGTCCTTTATTTCTAAATTAAACTCTTGTAAAAGGAGAATCCATCTGATAAGGCGTGGCTTAGCATCTTTTTTCGCAATTAAGTACCGAATAGCCGAATGATCCGTGTAGACTATCACCTTATTCCCGATCAAGTATGCCCTGAATTTGTCTAACGCATACGCCACTGCAAGCAATTTCTTTTCCGTAGTTGTGTAATTCATTTGAGTCTCCGTGAGTGTCTTTCTTGCGTAATATATGGCGTGAAATACCTTCTCTCGGCGTTGTCCCAAAACAACCCCAAACTATATAGTCGCTTACATCACACATTAGCTCGAAAGGCATATTCTAATCCGGTGTGACAATCACGGGGGCTGTAATCAACTTCTTCTTCAACAACTCGAAAGCCGACTTACACTCCTCATCAAAGTTGAAAATAGAATCCTTCTCTAAAAGGTTGCACAAAGGTTTTGCAATTTTAGAGAAATCCTTTATGAATCTTCTGTAGAACCCAACATGTCCCAGAAAACTTCTATTTCCCTTAACTGAACATGGTGGAGGCAGTTTCTCAATCGTTTCCATCTTAGCTTTATCAACCTCCAATCCTTGAGCTGAGACCTTGTGACCCAAAATTATGCCCTCTTCAACCATGAAGTGGCATTTTTCCTAGTTAAGTACCAGGTTCGTGTCTTTGCATCTTTGTAACACCATCACCAAATTCCCTAAGCAAGTATCAAAATTGTCCCCATAGATAGAAAAGTCGTCCATGAATACTTCCACGTTTTTCTCCACCGTGTCTGAGAAGATGGCCATCATACACCGCTGGAAGGTAGCGGGTGCATTACACAAACCAAACGACATTCTCTTGAATTCGAATGTGCCGTTGGGCACGTAAACGTAGTCTTCTCTTGATCTTCAGGAGCGATGATGATCTGATTATAGCCTGAGTATCCATCTAAAAGGTAATAGTACTCATGTCCCGCCAGTCTGTCCAACATTTGATCGATGAAGGGCAAAGGAAAGTGATCTTTGCGGGTTACCTTATTCAACTTCATGTAGTCCATGCAAACCCTCCAATCGGTCACTGTCCTTATCAGAATTAGCTCGTTGTCCTCATTCTGTACCACGGTCATTCCTCATTTTTTTGGCACACACTGAACCGGACTAACCCACTTACTGTAGAAAATCGGGTAGATGATACCGGCATCCAACAATTTTAGAATTTCTTTCGTTACAACTTCCTTCATAATTGGGTTGAGTCGTCGTTGTTGCTCCACCGTCGGTGTTGTATCGTCTTCCATTAGAATCTTGTGCATGCAAAAAGAAGGGTTGATTCCCTTAATATCCGCTATCGTCCATCCTATCAGAATCTTGTGCATGCAAAAAGAAGGGCTGATTTCTTCCTTGTATCTCTCCCATGCCTCGTACAGTGATTCCCCATGTTGTTATTCAAACATCATTATCTCATTCCTCATTTTTACAGTTTTCACCGGTGCCAAAAACTTGTTGGGTAAAATCTAGTTACGCATAACACACAAGTATATGTGGTCAACAAGTAATGAAGAAATGAGTAGAGTATTGTTCCCACAGAGATAACTTAGAAAGAAATTTAACCTCACAATTATCAATTTTCTATTAATCCTAATTTTATTAAACTATTCAATTCAATGTTAATCCCATAAAAACTAAATTAAAATAAATATATAATCTCAAAATAATCACAAATATCAGAAGCTGAAATTTCAAACAATTAATGGAGAATTAGACTTATGATTTCACCCTAAACTACACTCTGATTTTAATAACTTCATTCCAGTTCAACTCACTATCCCAGTTTATTAATCAAGAACACGAATGTAGTATTAGCCACCTCTCGATGTACTAATACCATATTAACTCATATCCACAATTAAGATAGAAACAAGTTAAACACCTAAATCAACTAACACACTATTTATCTATATGAATTATAATTAAAGAAGGTTTAAGATTAAGTTCTCTATCTGATTACATGTGATGTCAAGTATATCTCTACCTTAACATTCATCAAGATTCTGCTATTCACAAAATTTATGAACACATGCTATATTAACTAAGTCTAGATTTGTATATCCACTCTCGAATCCATACAAATCCACAAAGAATTGTTGATCAGGCAATTCATAAATTCAAACTCAAATTAATATAGATAAAGTGGAAAATAATTTATCAAACTGGAAATCAAAGTTATAAAGCCATCGTTTCACTTAAGGATCCATCATAAGCCTAAAAAGTGAATTAGTTCATAATGAATGAAATAATAGCTGAATAATTTAAAGGAAGCATCATTTCAATTACAAATATAGAACTAAGATGAAGAATAATGCAAAACACCCTTCACGTAGCCTTAATCTGCAATCGTCACGAAAATCTCTTCAAAATCTCCCTCCAAAGCTTGCTATGAAAAAATCTGGAATTAATCTCTATAATTAGCCTTATGTGTCTTTAATTTGTTTTTAGTTGAGCAATAAATATACCCACGACAAGTCCTAGCCGAAATCCCTCAACAAATATAGTCCATGTGCCATTCAAAGTCTTAATTCCCAAGTCCCAGCAGAGTTCGAATCAACACAGGAGAATCAAAAATCGGGACCCCCCGCCCCGACGGGGGTATACATGCTAAATAGGCCCGCCCCGGTGGGCATGGCTCCTGTTTTTTGGGATTGGCCATTTTCCATTCTTGCTCCAATTATGCTCCAAATGCTTCCTTATTCACTCATTCACCACACTAACCACCCTACACACGAAACAACAAGAAACAAGTAAGAATGAATATGGACGCAAAGAATTAACAACAATTATGCTTAAAATGAACATCGATTCGCGGATATAAAATCCACTTATCACATGTCGATTCCCCGACAATATAAAGTTTCCCCTTTTTAAGAGGATTGTCCATCTCAGTAGATTTACAAGAGTCCGCACCAAGTCAATTGGTTTGGATAGCTTTCTAATATATGATAGTAGTCTAACTGAATCAAAGACTTAGACAACTTTTATAATGCATTTAAGAATAATAAGTTCAATGCTCGCAATAATGTCAAGGTATACAAATGATTTCTTAATAGTAATAGATATTTGCTCAATATAAGTATGGTAATATTTTGAATTATACAATATACAATTTAACAAATTTAGAAAACTTGCATTCAGTATGCTAATTAAATGAAGTTAGAGAACTCGCACAAAATCTAAAGTTGTGAGTTAGGAGACTTGCCTTTAGCGTTGATTACCACTTATAGCGAAAAATCACTTCAATGAACTATGTTATCCTATTTATGTATGTATAGTTATTCATTAGTCACACACACTTGATATACATATTTGCATACTTTCATCACATATATCTCAATTCATGTAGGCTGCATATATTCAAACTCATAGATGCGTAACTCACATTGATTTTACTTTTAAAATCTTTAGAACACTTTTAGTTCTCTGATACTCACATCATATGTGAAACATTACCTAAGTTACTCATACATGTTGAAGAACCTTTAGGCTAAGTTTGGTGCTTTGTTATATTTACTCATAAATTTCTATTTTACAAAATTAAAAGAGTTCATTATAACAACCACTAACCATAGTATTCATTAACCACATAACATTGCCAAACAATCCCTTTTGCGTATTATTTAGAAACTCTTTTAGTTCACGCTTGCATAGTTTATAAAATATCTAACTAGATGTGTGAACATATCGGTTATCTCTAGAGGCATAAAGCATCCTATCATAGTTGTGTAAAATTTCACAATACAAGTTATAGAGTTTTTAACTCAATTAGTTTTTAATTATTAAGAGGTCATGACTAACAATCTATACATGCAAAGTACGTTGAGTCCACATTTCATGTGTATTTACAAGACTAACTAAGCTATAAACATATGCTCACAAGGTTAGATTCAAAAAGGCGTAAGGTTTTATAAACATGATTTTCGTCTTTTAACTTTTCTTTAAAAAGGTTATAATTCAAACTCCAACCTACTAAAGCATCTTGCAACATGCATTGACACATGTTTAAGGATTATTCATGCTCCTTAATTTAAGTTTAGATAAGATTTCTTGCATCAACAATCAACCAAAACAAAACATTTAAGTCACTGCAGCACCCCCCCCCCCGCCGGGGCGGGCATTTACACTATAGGAGCCCTCGCCGGGGCGGGTGTAAAAGCCCCAAATCCAGGTCCTAATCACCACAGATCTGGTATACTAATCCTATACTATTGCGGAAGATATAAATATAAATTGTTTATACATTAAACTTTTCACATTAATCCCCAAGGTCGAGTAACCTTAACTTATACATAATTAATAACTTATTTGACTTACATTGTCATTAATAAACACTATTGTTACATTTCTAGCTGCACATCTTATACTCCAAAGCTAGATTTGTCTTTGACTTTATCTGTATCTGACGTATTCGTCTTAATCTGCAATGTTTAATCATGATATAGCAAGGGTGAGCATAAAGTTTGCCCAGCAAGTTTAAATTTATTTGAGGATATATCATGATTGAAAGAATATGAATAAAAGCTGCCTAAAGTTCTACAATATGATTGTGAACTAGCATGAACAAACTTTCATAGCTGAACGAACATTTAACATAAACAAATATATCTGGACCGAATGGTAATGAATGTGATCAGCCTTTCATACCTGATGAATACATACAATATGCACAGAGTGTGAATCAATAATTCATAGACATTGTAATCAGAAATGATTAACCATAAGCATATTTGAATGAAACAACTCGAGGTAGAGTTTAAGAAATCTTGCACAATAATTAGAAGTTCAAGGTTAGGAACTTGCTCAATAAAAGAGTATAGTTCAAGGAACTTGCCTGTATCACCGACTACTGCTACACAATTTATATCACTTTATCAAAAGACCTAATATTGGTAATATAGATCTCTAATATTAGAATAATATCATCACAGTATAATACTGTTATAAATATATTTATAAAATAACTTAACACATAACACATAATCCTATCAGTCCACAAACTAACTAAGAATCGGTATCAAGTTAAACTATTTCAGTCTGAGTTGAACCCGACACAAGTCTAGCATCCCGACGGTCTAGTCGGATAATTCTCGAGCCTAATATTGCTAAGACTCGGTCTAAACACTTCACAATTATCTTAGATAATTTATTATTCAGTCAAAATATTTTTCAAAGACTTGTAATAATTTTTAAACAATTATTACCATTTATCATAATTTTTCAATCACTTATATCGTATTTATATCATATAAGTACCATATTATTCTTTTATCATTAATATTTATTTATTATTAAATATTAATAAAAATCATAACATAATATTATAATATATTTGCAATATTAAAAAGTATTTTTAATACCTTAAAATCATATTTGTATGATTTTTAAACAATTAAATCCTTTATCCAATCATTGAAATTAATATTAAAATATTAATATTTTCATGAAAAAATATCAAAAGTTATATTTTATAACTTAAAATATTTTTTAACCCTTAAATCATTTTTATATGATTTTTAAATCATTAATTCTAATTTTTCATAATTTATTTAATATATTCATTAAATAAATCAATTATCATTAATATTAATTTGTTAATGAAATTCATCACAAAATATCAAAAGTTATTAAAAATAACTTAAAATATTTTCTAACACCATAATATTTTTTTTTATGATTTTTCAAGTATTAAAATCATCAGTTTATTTAATATAATAATTAAATAAATCAAATACCAATAATATTTCAAAAATATTAAATATTAATGAAATATATTCAAAATTATTAAAAACCCATTTTTAGGCTTTAAAATAATTTTTAGGAATTTATTTTGTATTTTTAATAATTACAAACTATTTTTTTCTAATTATTTAAATAAAATAATTATTTTCAGAAATTAAATGTCACTAAAGGTTGCCTATAGCGACAGAACCTCTGACACCTCCAAATTCGGGTTACCTGACCCCCGAGTTTGGTGCTCACGATCCAAAATATAATACAATATAACTACCCATTCAAATATAAATAAGAATACATAACTCATTAACATATGTTGTTAATACATAAGTCTCAGGTCCACTAAACTTAACATTACAGACATACCCCTTAGATATACAAAAAGGGTTTACAAACTACATAATAAATATGTTAATCATAACTAATTTATCACGATGCCTTTTTCCTTGTTCTTCTTCACAGCACCTTCTGCAACTTCATCCCTAGCTGAAAGGTTTTATTTAGCAAGGGTGAGCAACAAGTTTGCCCCGCAAGTTAATACATACAATAAAGGTATAGAAATAAATATCAAGTCTTCTCACATTCTACGCAACAATAATATGATAATGAAATAGTACAACGCTTTTAAGGTTTTCTACGATATTCAAATGAATAATCAAGAATTAATTCTACGGAATAGCAAAGTGGAATGTTTTCCAGATTTATGCTGAGCGATCCATTGGATCTTGAACTTCACTTCTCGAGTAACTATCAAATATTTGACTTTGATATACCTAGGTGTATCAGATAACCATAAAGATTAAATCATACCCCTATGCAAGTATATAAAGTGATCAGCTTTATTATACCCTATATTATGCATAATACTTAATCGCGCGCAAAGGCCGAATATACGAGCAATAAAATATTCCCTTTATATAAAATGTTGTTCTTCTCAGTCTCAGAATCAAGATTATGATTTAACAACGAAATAATGTAATTTCAATTTCTAATTACTTTTCGAACTAGCCGAAATAATTGGCATCGATCTGTCAATAATAATTGAATTCTCTTCTCGAACCTATCAAGTTCTAGCAAATATTCGTCTAGCCAGAATAATTGGCTAAGACATTTCTTAACATAATTCGACAATAAACAGGAATTATCTGTACTATGAATTCTATCTTCTACGGATATGAATATCCAACAGCAATTATTCCACGAATGTATATTTTTCGATTCAGTAATTCAGTTTGAATTATTAAACATGCACTAACTGCGAATTATCAACAATAAATTCTTGGACATGGTATAATTAACAATAATCAACTACTATAATATTTAGACAATATTAACTCAAGGTTGAGGTAGCAAACTTGCCTCTTCTACTGATTACAGCTACACAATAAACTTATTTGCGTTCGTAAGACCTATAACAAATAATATCGGTCTCACAATTAGCACAAAATTTATAACACATAACACTGTAATTCACATTCAATCTTCTCCTAGACACATTATCATATAGTCACACCAGTGTTTATAACCTATATAAACACTTAACAAGTCTAACTATTTTGGTCTGGTTGGATTTAGGTCCATTCTCGGTGTGCTGGTCACCCTATCCGATAATTAACACAGTTATTGTCAATTAAATTCGGTTTCTAAGCTTCAATATTAATTTAGTTAAGTCAATTATCATTTATAATATTTTTCAGAAGCATTTACTAATTATCAAACAATTATTATAATTTATAATAATTTTTTAAATATCAGAATTATTTTTAAATGATTTAATTATCGAATAATCCTATCATCATTAATATTTATTAATATAAAAAATATTAATAACATACTTTTCAAAATATTAAAGTTATTATTAATAACTTAAAATATTTTTAAATCAACAATATTCTACTTAAATAATTTTTAAAATAATTAAAAATATTTTTAAATCATTACCATTAATATTTAAATATTAATAAAATTATCATCAAAATATTAAAAGTCATTAATTATAACTTCAAATATTTTTAAATCAACAATATTCTACTTAAATAATTTTTAAAATAATTAAAATTATTTTTAAATCATCACCATTAATTTTTAAATATTAATGAAATTATCATCAAAATATTAAAAGTCATTAATTATAACTTCAAATATTTTTAAATCATTTTTTTCTAACTTTTAAAAGATTTTTAAATCAATAAAATCATTCTTAATTCATTTATTTAATATAATAATTAAATAAATCTAACATCATTAATATTAATTTATTAATGAGAATTCTCCAAAAATATTAAAAATAATATTTTATAATTCAAAATATTTTCTAACACTTTATTCTCAATTAAAATGATTTTTAAATCAATAAAATTACTTTTAACTTATTTATTTAATTTATTAGTTAAATAAATCTAATATCATTAATATTAATTTATTAATGAAAATTCTCTAAAAATATTAAAAGTTATATTTTATAACTCAAAATATTTTTAAATACATTATTCTTATTTAAAATGATTTTTATATATTTAAAATCATTTTTCTCTAATTTATTTTATATAATAATTAAATAAATTAAATACCTTTAATATTTAAATAATTATAAAGATTAAAGAAAAATATTCCAATTGGTCAAAAATTATTTTTCATAATTTAAAATAATTTTTAAAACCATTTTTAATAATTTTTATAATTTATTACTATTTTTAAATAATTTTCAAAAAATCATAAAATAAAAACTAATTAAACCGTCGCTATAGGCCTTTAGCGACACTAAGCGTCGCTGTTGGTGTTCTTAAGCTGAAGAACACTGACAGCTTCGTTGCCAACATACCTAGTTTGACCAGCTTTAATTTTCTGTTCTTGCATACTCAGTTCAATATAATACCCAGATTTTGTAGTGTTTATGTAGCACTACAATAGACAACAACAATCTATGTCATACAACAACACAACTGCAAGATCCAAGCCCCTAAAGTATCTGTCAGAACGTTTCTGGGTTTTCTGGGTAACCCAGAAACCCAAAACAGTTCGAGTAGGCTCCTTATAGCTAGTTCACTTTAATCTGAGTTCTGATCATTAATAGGCTGTTATGAAGGTTCAAATCTATAGTCAACAAGTCAAGGAACATATATAAATCACCAGATCAGTTCAACAACATCAAAATAACCAGATACGATCCGGTCAAACATGGTCAGAAGTCATGTTCATACACTTTCTGGAATTTCCAGAAAATTATTTCGTGATCAGGTGGGCTATTTTGACCACCCACCAAAACCAATCCATTTAATGTTTATGGAATCTAAAGACATGTACTTGGAGTTCATATTACATACTACAACTTGAATACAACACATCATTAAAACAATATCATATCTGTCAGATCCAGACCTTCAAAACTCTTGTCAGACGCTGCTCATGGCCTTTCTGGGTTACCCAGATTTGGTCCAGTCATGCCCGGTCAACAGGTTTTGACCGTTAATAACACACGATCTAGACATCAAATGACACTGATTTCACTTGCAGATTAAATACCACATTACAAGCTTCACATAACAACTTTAAAACATCAAAAACCATAAACGAACAAGAATCTGTGGCTCCTGACATTAGCTTGTCAGACCACAAATTTTGTTCTTGGGCAGTTTTTTAAAAACACATTTTTAAAGCCATTTGATGCTATGGATCCATCATGGATCAACTAAAAACATTATATAACACTTATAAAAACACAAAAAACACAAATTTTGACCAAGAATACAAGATCAAGTGAAGTAGGGTTTATACCTTTCTTTTGAATATGCTTTGATCTCTCCTCTCAAATTTGATCTTGGTGTTTCTAGGGTTTATTTTATGATTGATCCACTTAAGGAATTCGGATGTTTAGGTGAGAGAGAGAGAGTAGGTGAGAGCTTGGATGCAAAATTAGTAAAATGCTAGACTTTCTCTCTCTCAAATCTATATATATTGCTTGTCTTGATGCTAGATCTGATGTTATGGACTGATTTTTCTAGATTTTATGTCACAAAGTCAACATAGTGGTTCACCAACTAAAGTTGCTAGCAAATATTGCAAGTTACATATTAAAATATACTAAAAGGGCATTTTGGTCTTTTTTTCTTGTAAATTTAATGGCATACTTGACATTGCTCAAACCCTTAGGGTTTAACCCTAAGGTTCTAACACTTAGGTTTTAAAATATTAGTTTCCATAATTTTCAAATTAGGGCTTTCAAATTAGAAAATTAAAAATTTAAAACTTAAATTAGGTTTTCCTAATTAAATTAGGTTTTCCTAATCATATTAGTGTTTAATAAACACATTATGCACGCCAATTAGGATTAATTTAGGGTTTAGGAATCCCGGATATGAAATTAGGATTTCCTGGCTTTCGATTAGGGTTTCTAACTGCGCATTAGGGTTTCTAATCTTTTATTAGGGTTTATTAGTTTTAAACCTTATCCGATCAATCATTGATCAAAAATTCTAAATAATACAAATGTGTACCCATTAATATAATTATTTTAATTATATTTTCTATCGAATCCCTATCTAAAAATTAGGGTTAGGGTTTCTAAAGCTGTTAAGCATAACTCTACTCTAATCTCTCAGTCAATACAAAAATTGACTAATTCTCGAGACTCGTATCACGGATACTCAGTACAATATTTACAGTCAATATAAAATATAAAAAAAAAATTATTCGTAAAATTCTAATCATTTGAAATCTCGGGTTATCACATTCACCCCTCCTTAAAAGGATTTCGTCCTAAGAATCACCACTTTCTTTTTCTCTACAATCTTTTAAAGTTGTATCATCAATTCATTTTTATCAACACAATATTAATTTGTGTTTCAAATTCTAACCTGTGACTTGAGTCTATAAAAGAAAACAGTTCACAAAAATATCTGACTCATATTACTCACGTAATTTAAGTTCTAAACGAAATTGTTACCTGCTACCACCTCCTGGGTAGCCACCGTATCCTGAGCCGTCATTTTGAATGTACAGGCGGTTGATCTTCCTGGCTGTGTAGGTCCTCGAATTGCCAAGGTTCCACTACCGGGTCCCTTGTTGACACTTTCATTCTCAACATTCCTCTTCGAACAGTTCCGTACCATATGGTCAGTCGATCCGCATGATAAACAACTTTGAATTTTCTTCAGATTGGGGCAATTGGGTGACATGTGTCCTTCTTGCCCACAGTTATAGCAAACTCCTTTCTTCTTCAGAAAAACTCCAGAATGGTCCTTCCTGTAGGTCGGACATGGTTCCCTCCCTTTCCTATTCTCTTCAGTTTTGCTACTTGATTGGGTATTCTCACTCCACTTCCTCTTATTAGGGTTACTACCACCACTGCTTCATCCATCACTTGTCTTCTTCTTATCCTGATGAAATCGAGATGCGGCTTCACTCCCTCCTTCAGCAATTAATGCTTTCTCTAGTAAAGCCGTGAACGTACTGATCTGCAATACAGCTACCTTATTAAATATCCCTGGCTTTAGTCCATTCTCAAATCTCCTAGCCTTTCTTGCTTCTGTGTCCACCTGATGAGGTGCAAATCTCACGAATTCGTTGAATTTAGCCGCATACTCAAAAACTGACATGTTTTCCTATTTTAGTTCTAAGAACTTAACTTCCATCCGAGCTTGCATACTCGGTGAGAAGTAGTTCTCAAAGAACAGTTCCTTGAATCTTGTCCATGTCACTATGGCTGTAACAGCTCTCGCCTGATTAGTCTCTCACCAGTAATTAGCTTCTCCATTCATCAAATATGTTGCAAAAGTCGTCTTTTGCTCTTCCGCTAGTCTGGCGATAACAAATGCTTTCTCCATCTCCTTTACCCAAGTTTAGGCTTCAATCGGATACGTGGTCCCTTTGAATTCAGGCGGTCCTACCGCTTTAAAGTCTTTAAAGTTAGTTAATCTATCAGCTGACTGATTCCTCTCCCTTCCTCTTGCAGTTGGAGCTCTATTTTCCATAACTTGGGCTAGCATGTCTACGAAATTCTGCATTAGGTCCGCTTGACCTCCTTCGTTATTCACTAACTGTTCTTCTCGTTGATTTCGATTTTGTCGTCTAGGCGGCATGATCTGATTTAAATAAAAATCTTATATTAATTCTCTTTCTCTATCCAAATTCTTAACACAATAAGAATTCAACACATAGTTCTCATGTAATCACATATTTATTCAAATAGCACATAGTACATATAGTACTTAACACATATTACTATCCATTTTTAAATCGTATCAGGATTAACAACACAACTTTACACAAAAAGTTACAATTCTCCATTCACACATAGTTATTCACAGTTCATCAAACTTATCACACTTATGAGTTCAGGAACTTGCCACAATTATATGAGTGTATGAACTTATCCTAGTCAGACCTTTGGTGTCCATTCGCTGAGGGGTTCAGAATATTTCATATAATTATGAGTCATGAACTTAACATAAGTATGAGTTTTAAGAACACACAAATTATTCTAAATCTTTTATTCATATAGAAAATAAAGATTTTATTCATACAAACAAATATATTTACATATGTTTAAACATCATTCTCGATATTACAACTTTTAATATCATAAACTTCTACCAAAAGATATTATCACTTATATCTAAGTTGTCAACTGACCAATCCCTTCACCAATCTTCTTCTTGTTGGGACACTTGTTGAATCCGTGACCCGTTCTCCCACATGAAAAACACTTCCTCATGTTTGGCTTAGGACAATGCAAAGAAATATGTCCTTCCTGCTTACAGTTGAAGCAGACGTTCTTCCACATCATGCATTCTCCCACGTGAGTCTTTCCACACTTGCTACAGGCTTGCCTCTTCTTCGGGTTTGAATTTATAGAGTTATCACTGTGTTAGTCCCTCTTTCTCTTATTCTTGCCCTTCTTGCTAGTTCCTTCAGATGATTCACCACCTTCAGCCTTCATTCTTTCCACCCGCGCCTTCAACTCGTTCCGTTCTTCAGTCATTTCACGTAACGCTCGTTTCGTCTTCCACAACTCCTCTAAGAGAAATACTTTACTCCGGAGTTCCTAGACTTCTGCAGATAGTTGATCTTGTCCTCCAATATTGATCTTATTCTTTAACTTCACCTTAGCTTCTTCAGACTCCGCCTCCTCATCACCACTCAGATACATCTTGGGGTAATCATCACGATCACTCCCCAGATTGATCATAGGTTCATCTTTTCCCACCTCCTCTACTGACTCGCTTTGTGTTGGCACCTCGGCTACTGGCACTGGGGCGACAGCCACTGGCATCTCCGTACTCATCTTATCTTTTCTCGACATCCTACAATCAGTTTAAACAACTTGATTAGCACTCCATTAGTA
Organism: Panax notoginseng; assembly: GCA_016801055.1. Taxonomy (NCBI): domain Eukaryota; kingdom Viridiplantae; phylum Streptophyta; class Magnoliopsida; order Apiales; family Araliaceae; genus Panax; species Panax notoginseng. The sequence goes on from CM029013.1 coordinate 188,066,516, forward strand.
CAAACTTATCACACTATGTGTCCACTTATCTCACTATCGACATGCGTCTGCAATCCCTCACGTAGTACTCTAAATGAGTATTCTCTATCTCGCTCATGGTTATAATCCTAGGGTTTTCCCCCACCCCACTTAAGGTTTATAACCTACGGCTTTGATACCAACCTGTGACACCCCCAAATCTGGGTTACCTTACCCCCGAGTTTGGTGCTCACAATCCACAATATAATACAATCTAACTACCCATTCAAATATAAATAGGAATACATAACTCATTAACATATGTTGTTAATATTTAAGTCCCAGGTCCACTAACCTTAACATTACAGGCATACCCCTTAGATACACAAAAAGGGTTTACAAACCACATAATAAATATGATAATCATAACTAATTTATCACGATGCCTTTTTCCTTGTTCTTCTTCACAGCACCTTCTGCAACTTCGTCCCTAGCTGAAAGGTTTTATTTAGCAAGGGTGAGCAACAAGTTTGCCCCGCAAGTTAAGACATACAATAAAGGTATAGAAATCAATATCAAGTCTTCTCACATTCTACGCAACAATAATATGATAATGAAAGAGTACAACGCTTTCAAGGTTTTCTACGATATTCAAATGAATAATCAAGAATTAATTCTACGGAATAGCAAAGTGGAATATTTTCTAGATTTATGCTGAGCGATCCATTGGATCTTGAACTTCTCTTCTCGAATAACTGTGATGCCCCCAAAATAGGTATACAACACTCATTTTGAGTCGCTAAATACATGGTAGAAAAACCAAACTACAACTTCAATAATACAATTGTCGTGCAAAATACGACAACACATACTGTGAGTTTAAATATAAATATTGTCTTTTAGACAATATCCACACTCAAATAAGTCTTCATTACAATTATTCAAACACTATTTTACAGAAATAGTGAGGACTGTTAAAATATCTTTCTAGAACCATCACTCCAACCCCTGATTAGATCCTGCTATGTTCTCACCTCCTGAGAAGAAAAATGGAACAAAAAGGAAAAGGGTGGGCTCAACTAGCCCAGTAAAGAATATTATGACTAAGATAATATACAACAAATTATCATTAGTCGTCAACAGGGAAAAATCTGATAAAATATAATAGACAATAAGTTTTAGATCAACAACTGTAGCGGAAACAGCAATTCATTAGAAGAGTCAAGTAGAGAATGAATTCTACTATCTTCTAAGATTTAAAAGTCCATCATCAATATTTTATCCCTGTAACTTCAATCAATATACATCTTTAATCAAATATTCATATTTGCACTATAGGCCAAAGATATTCATTTGTATCACCAGTCGGTCATGCTCATCTCAACACATGTTCATCTTTGCACTACGGGCCAAATATATTCATCAGATAATAATTCATCTTTGCACTACAGGCCAAAGATATTCAGTAACATCATCATTTAAGAATGAGGATGATGAAAAATATTTTAAAAAAACGAATCTAGTGAGACAAAAGGACAAATAGTAGGAATTCGTATAACAGTTTATCCAAGATCAACAATACTTCATAATAACCAATTGTGAAGCAGAATTTAAAAATAAAGATCAAAACATGGATACAATCAAAGATAGTAACCATAATAAACATCTTGGACAAAAAGGGAAAATTTTATTTTTTCGGGGAATAGTACCGTATTCGTGAATAGTGCCATATACGTGAATAGTAATTTCAACACAAAAAGTTTCAAATTTGACAAAAAGTTCAAACTAATATTTTGGCATAATGATATCGAAAGAAATAATATTATTTACGAAGAAAATAACATCCCTTACCTCAAAATAACAGTACTTCTGACTGAATTTCGGATATAGTGCTGACAGAAACTTGTACTGAATAGCAACTCTCAAAGTATCAAAATACTCACAAAATACGCTCGATAATCTAGAGAGAAAGAAAACTTGTTTCTGGTGTGATTTTCAATTCTAACCTAAGCGTCTATTTATAGGAAAATGCTAGAACGCCATAGGAGACTAAAATAATAAAATATTATTATTATTTTCTTTCTTCCTACGCATGCTTCTTGACCAAAATTAGCACCTCAATTCTGAAAAAATATAGCAGCCCATGTGCATTCAACACCAAACAAAAAGTGGGTCCCACCCATAATTTAATAAAAATAATTTTATTTTTTGAAACTTCAGTAATTCATAGAAAATAGTCCGTTTATCAGAAAAATACGAATTATATGTCCATTCCACACAAATTCGAATTCTCTACAACTTTGTAGCTTTGAGTTTTTCCAAATTCTAGACAAAAAATATTCGAAATCCACAAACGGACGATTTTCAACACCTTTTAAAATTCATAACAAATCATACGTTAATTTTTAATGGTTCAAAATTTATGAATATATACTCAACTTATATATGTATAACATATCCAAAAATTACAACGATCCAACGGTCGGATCAAAATTATAACTCACGCAGTAGAGCTTTAAGAACACCGATTTGATCTTTTAATACCTCCAATCTGACAAAATACTGGTAAAATACCTTAATACTAATTCCTTCATTTATAACCACATAAATAAATTCAACATTTATATCCACATCAAATAAATATTTTTTCAATAATTAATTATTCACAAATAATATTACAGAATCACAATTATGACAACCAGGTCGTTTCCAGGAAAGAGGGGGCTTTCCAATAAGGATTTCTCCTTACTGGCGCGCAATTAGATGACCAAACCTCTCCTTAGACAGAACTTTCTAGACATTACCAACAATGCTATCTAATAATATTATCCAAATAATATGAATTATTGATATGATAATGGAAAATATTGTGTAGTAACAATTATTGAAACAACAATAATATAAAATATCAACGTATCAATTATTGAATCAATAAAATAAAATATTGAACAGTAATTACTGTAACAATTATTGAGTAGTGCCTTCTTACGTAAGAATCAATAATTAGTGCAATATCGTGTGCAACTGTGTTTTAACCACCAGGTATTTCAACAGCATTAACGGTAACAACTACGCCGTTATTTATAAACAACTTATACTTGTCGTTTTTTTCATCCAATCGCTTTTCATTATGGGGCCCACACAAGGCTGCGCCGTCGTACGAATATTCTCCGACAGCAAGAATATTTCACGACCAAACGAATATTCACCGACAAATATAAATATTTTATAACCACTTGCTTATTTGAAATATTTACGCATTTTACCCATAACTAACCACATTAATCAAATCAACCTTTACTATTTCAAAATAATAAATAGAAGAAATTTAATTTCATTTAATAATAAGTTGGGGTGTTACAGTAACTATCAAATATTTGACTTTGATATACCAAGGTGTATCAGATAACCATAAAGATTAAATTATACCCCAATGCAAGTATATAAAGTGATCAGCTTTATTATACCCTATATTATGCATAATACTTAATCGCGCGCAAAGGCCGAATATACGAGCAATAAAATATTCCCTTTATATAAAAGGTTGTTCTTCTCAGTCTCAGATTCAAGATTTTGATTTAACAACGAAATACTGTGATTTTAATTTCTAATTACTTCTCGAACTAGCCGAAATAATTGGCATCGATCTGTCAATAATAATTGAATTCTCTTCTCGAACCTATCAAATTCTAACAAATGTTTGTCTAGCCAGAATAATTGCATAAGACATTTCTCAACATAATTCGATAATGAACATGAATTATCCGTACTGTCAATTCTATCTTCTACGGATATGAATATCCAACAACAATTATTCCACGAATATATATTTTTTGATTCAGTAATTCAGTTTGAATTATTAAACATGCACTAACTGCGAATAATCAACAATAAATTCTTGGACATGGTATAATTAACAATAATCAACCACTACAATATTTAAACAATATTAACTCAAGGTTGAGTTAGCAAACTTGCCTTTCCTGCTGATTACAGCTACACAATAAACTTATCTGCGTTCGTATGACCTATAACCAATAATATCAGTCTCACAATTAGCACAAAATTTATAACACATAACACTGTAATTCACATTCAATCTTCTCCTAGACACATTATCATATAGTCACATCAGTGTTTATAACCTATATAAACACTTAACAAGTCTAACTATTTTGGTCTGGTTGGACTTAGGTCCATTCTCAGTGTGCTGGTCACCCTATCCGACAATTAACACAGTTATTGTCAATTAAATTCAGTTTCTAAGCTTCAATATTAATTTAGTTAAGTCAATCATCATTTATAATATTTTTCGGAAGCTTTCACTAATTATCAAACAATTATTATAATTTATAATAATTTTTCAAACATCAGAATCATTTTTAAATGATTTAATTATCGAAAAATCTTATCATCATTAATATTTAATAATATAAAAAATATTAATGACATATTTTTCAAAATATTAAAGTTATTATTAATAACTTAAAATATTTTTAAATCAACAATATTCTACTTAAATGATTTTTAAAATAATTAAAATCATTTTTAAATCATTACCTTTAATATTTAAATATTAATGAAATTATCATCAAAATATTAAAAGTCATTAATTATAACTTCAAATATTTTTAAATCAACAATATTCTACTTAAATGATTTTTAAAATAATTAAAATTATTTTTAAATCATCACCATTAATATTTAAATATTAATAAAATTATCATCAAAATATTAAAAGTCATTAATTAAAACTTCAAATATATTAAATCATTTTTTTCTCATTTTAAAATAATTTTTAAATCAATAAAATTATTTTTAATTCATTTATTTAATATAATAATTAAATAAATCTGCAATCATTAGTATTAATTTATTAATGAGAATTTCCAAAAATATTGAAAATAATATTTTATAATCCAAAATATTTTTTAACACTTTATTCTAATTTAAAATAATTTTTAAATCAATAAAATTATTTTTAACTTATTTATTCACTTTATTAATTAAATAAATCAAATATCATTAATATTAATTTATTAATAAAAATTCTCTAAAAATATTAAAAGTTATATTTTATAACTCCAAATATTTTTAGATACATTATTCTTATTTAAAATAATTTTTATATATTTAAAATCATTTTTCTCTAATTTATTTAATATACTAATTAAATAAATTAAATACCTTTAATATTTAAATAATTATGAATATTAAAGAAAAATATTCTAATTGGTCAAAAATTATTTTTTATAATTTAAAATAATTTTTAAAGCTATTTTTAATAATTTTTATAATTTATTTCTATTTTTAAATAATTTTCAGAAAATTAGAAAATAAAAACTAATTAAACCGTCGCAATAGGCCTTTTGCAATACTAAGCGTCACTGTTGGTGTTCTTGAGCTCAAGAACACTGACAGCTTCGTTGCCAACATACCAAGTTTGATCAGCTTTAATTTTCTGTTTTTGCATACTTAGTTCAATATAAATACCCAGTTTTAGTAGTGTTTAGGTAGCACTACAATACACAACAACAATCTATGTCATACAACAACACAACTGCAAGATCCAAGCCCCTAAAGTATCTGTCAGAACTTTTCTGGGTTTTATGGGTAACCAAGAAACCCAAAACTGTTCGAGTAGGCTCCTTCTAGTTCACTTTAATCTGAGTTATGATCATCAATAGGCTGTTATGAAGGTTCAAATCTACAGTCAACATGTCAAGGAACATATATAAATCACCAGATCAGTTCAATAACATCAAAATAACCAGATACGATCCGGTCAAACATGGTCAGAAGTCATGTTCATACACTTTCTTGAATTTCTAGAAAAGTGTTTCATGATCAGGTGGGCTATTTTGACCACCCACCAAAACTAATCCATTTAATGTTTATGGAATCTAAAGACATGTACTTGGAGTTCATATTACATACTACAACTTGAATTCAACACATCATTAAAACAATATCATATCTGTCAGATCCGGACCTTCAAAACTCATGTCAGACGCTGCTCATGGCCTTTCTGGGTTACCCAGATTTGGCCCGGTCAACGGGTTTTGACCGTTAATAACACACGATCTAGACATCAAATGACACTGATTCCACTTGCAGATTAAAGACCACATTACAAGCTTCACATATTAACTTTAAAACATCAAAAACCATAAACGAACAAGAATCTGTGGCTCCTAACATTAGCTTGTCAGACCACAAATTTTGTTCTTGGGCAGTTTTTGAAAAACACCTTTTTAATGCCATTTGATGCTATGGATCCATCATGGATCAACATAGATTTTGACCAAGCATACAAGATCAAGTGAAGTAGGGTTTATACCTTTCTTTTGAATATGCTTTGATCTCTCCTCTCAAATCTGATCTTGGTGTTTCTAGGGTTTATTTTATGACTGATCCACTTAAGGAATTCGAATGTATAGGTGAGAGAGAGAGAGTAGGTGAGAGCTTGGATGCAAAATTAGTAAAATGCTACACTTTCTCTCTCCCAAATCTATATATATTGCTTGTCTTGATGCTAGATCTGATGTTATGGAGTGATTTTTCTAGATTTTATGTCACAAAGTCAACATAGTGGTTCACCAACTAAAGTTGCTAGCAAATATTGCAAGTTACATATTAAAATATACTAAAAGGGCATTTTGGTCTTTTTCCTTCTAAATTTAATGACATACTTGACATTGTTTAAACCCTTAGGGTTTAACCCTAAGGTTCTAACACTTAGGTTTTAAAACATTAGTTTCCATAATTTTCAAATTAGGGTTTTCAAATTAGAAAATTAAAAGTTTAAAACTAAAATTAGGGTTTTCTAATTAAATTAGGGTTTCTTAATTAAATTAGGTTTTCCTAATCATATTAGTGTTTAATAAACATATTATATTATGCTCGCCAATTAGGATTAGGGTTTCCTAATTTATGGTTTAGGAATCTCGGATATGAAATTAGGGTTTCCTGGATTTCGATTAGGGTTTCTAACTACACGTTAGGGTTTCTAATCTTGAAATTAGGGTTTCTAATCTTGAGATTAGGGTTTATTAGTTTTAAACCTTATCCGATCAATCATTGATCAAAAATTCTAAATAATACAAACGCGTACCCATTAATATAATTATTTTAATTATATTTTCTATCGAATCCCTATCCAGAAATTAGGGTTAGGATTTCTAAAGCTGTTAAGCACAACTCTACTCTAATTTATCAGTCAATACACAAATTGACTAATTCTCGAGACTCGTATCACAGATACTCAGTACAATATTTACAGTCAATGTCAATTTAAAATTAAAAAAAATGTATTCATAAAATTTTGATCATTCGAAATCCCGGGGTATCACAGAACCGTCGCTATAAGTGTTCTTGAGATTTTCCAGAACTTCAAACTCAATTAACAGGTTGCCTAGTTTGACCTAAATTAGGTCAGTGTTCTTGTTACTTTCTGGGCTGGAAATCATGCTAAAGTTGTAGTACTTATGTAATACTACAACAACATACCAAGTTCATGGCTATACCATATCAGATCAGAAAGATCTAAGCCTCTAAAATCATTGTCAAACATTGTTCTTCAATTTCTGGGTTTTCCAGAATTGAAGAATAGTCAAAGTACCTATTTTGAGCCCTTGAATCCTTAATGTCCAGGCTTGATTAATGTGTTGTAAAGGTTCATACATGTATTGGGGATGTCAGGGTCCATTTCTATAACACCAGATTATCCTAACAACATAACAAGTGAGCGATCAAGCCCGGTCAAAGTGATGTCAGGAGCTGTTCTTTACGATTTCTGGGTTTTCCAGATTTCGTCCCAAGTAGTTGGTCAACGCTAGTTTGACCCGTTATATCTTTGATCCAGTGTAAGATCTAAGTGATATAATGACATGTATGTGTAGTATACATGTCAGGCTACAATAACAAAACAACAACTTGGCCAAACTACTTAAACACAACACGATTAAAGGCTAGCAAAAACTTGTCAGAAGCTTTCTGGAAAATCTGGGCTGCTCAGATTCCAATTGGTCATGGTCGGTCAACCATGTTTGACTGCTTATAACTTAAGATCTAGACATGGTATGGACTTGATTCCACTTCCAGCCTACTCTCCTCATGACAGAGAACAAATTTATAATATCTAACACAACAAATCATTAACATACAAAGATCTATGGACCCTGACATATGGCTGTCAGACCATATTTTAGGGTTCTAAGTCAGTTTTGAAAACTTGATTTTCTGGCTTCTAGATGTTATGGATCCTTGATGTAACATCTTAGATCACTCAATAACATCCTCTAACACTAATCTAAACAACAAATAACAACATTAACATCAAATCACATGGATTTATAAACTTAGGGTTTTATACCTTTTTAAAGCTTGATCTTGATTTCTGATCTTTAATCCTGATCAAGGCTTGCTACATGATGTTCATAACTCAAATTCTCTCTCTCTCTCTCTCTCTCTCTCTCTAACTCTAGATTTTTCAAAATTAATGAGAGAGAATGGCTTGGTGAGTATGAGAAGTAAAGTAAGTAACTTTACTTACTTTTGATCTTTTGATTTTTGTATACAATGTATGTAATGTTGCAAGGTGGCATACAAATCTAATCTTAGATAGATTTTGAGCATGTGGGATAAGTTTGGAGTGATGACTCACAAAGATTTGGCAAATCTTTAACTTAAGTTTTAAGCAAAAGGGCATTTTGGTCATTTTGCACCCACTAAGGGTACTTTTGTAATTTTACATTCAAATTTGAGGGTAATTTAATCATTTATGTTATGGATTTAGACACATGGGAAATCTTGGTGATGGGTCACTAAGATTTGTATTTATCTTTTGTTAAAAGATAAGCTCGAGGGTATTTTTGGTTTTTTTACCCCTACTAAGGGTAATTTGGTCTTTTCCCCTATACATTGAAGGGTATTTTGGATATTTCCCTTTTATTCCATAACTTATAACACTTAGCCATTTAATCATAACATTTGAGCTCCTGAATTTGGGTTTTGATAATCCAAATTAGGGTTTCAGATTCCCGGGACTTAGATTAGGGTTTCCGAACGCATCGTTAGGGTTTCTAACAGTTCGTTAGAGTTTTCTAACTTAATCACCATATTCTTAACATAACTTTAGGGTTTGATAAAGTTGCAACCTATCCGATCAATTCTTGATCCTTATTCACAAACGGTACACATAAAATCACTTATGTGACTTATCTGATCAATGTTTGATCTTTATCTACCATTCTACACTCATAGAACCACATACACATATTCTTATGAACTCATACACTAAACATATACCTCTTTATCAGACTAACACTTACAGTCTATCAAATCATTCAAGTCTTTTTCTAAAATTTTTGAAATCCTTAAAATTTCTTAACAGAAACGTCAAATCCATACACTTATTTTCATTCTAGGTCTATCATATAACCTTTAATCCATCATTTAAGATTTAAATAAATTATCTAAATTCTCGGGTTGCCACAGCGGGCATGTCCACTATTAAACATCCCCCCTTCCCCTGTCGGGGCAGGCCTTATACATAGCATAACAGCCGCCGGGGCGGGCATAACTGCTACCTTATGAACACAGGCATCCCCTTCTTCGAGCTTTTATGCAATTTTCAACCCAACAACCATCCAAACAACAATGTAATGATGTATAATTGATATAAACTTGCTACAAGACATCCCTAGCATGCTTCTAACAATCCCAAACATACAAACAATTAAATTCAAGGATCAATTCAAGATTTTTGCCATTTTTCCAAAGTTTAACACCTTTAGCGATTCTCTCACTACGGATTCGTTACTTGACCAATTTACTTTGTTTAACTTTCGTTGATTTCGTATTCAACCATATTAACAATGTCTAGCATCAATTTACACATTCTATCATGCTTCAACCATAAACTTTTCAACTCAGAACAAGTATTTTTGTACTTTTCTAAGAACTTTGCAAATCTTGAATTTATGAACATATAGAGGAATATTACCTTTTTGTGGAGTTGAATTGGTACTCTAGGTTCACTTTGCAGATGATATAAGCTCAACCCAACCACACTCACACACAACTTAAAGTTTTTGACAGAGAATTAGCAAAATGGCTATGAATGAGAAGGGCTTCATTTATAGGAAAGCTTGTGACAAATTTAGGCTTTACTCAATGAATTAAACCATTGAAATGGAGAAGGAGCTGATGGGTAGGAAGGATTTGGTAGAAGAGTACCATGTAGACCACTCCCCTTCTCATGATTTGATAGCTTTGTTTTTCGTAAGGAGGGACTAGGCCTTTGGCCTATTACGTGAAGTAGCAAGAAACAAGACACTCATTTTGGGACATTCTAATACTAAGCATTTTGTATTACTACTAGCACACTTAAGTTTATTTTACACTTTGTCCATAAATGAGCATACATATACACCCACTCATACATTACACATAAAATCATATAATACATGTACATTAATTTATTTTAAATAATATTTACATTAGATTAGTACATACCTTTATGGGTACCAATATAACTTTCCATAATACTCATTATTTCAATTCTACATAGATATTAAAATAATCATTTAATATTACTTATTTATGTAATCAAAGTTATTTTCTCCCATAGGTCTAGAATACACATTTAATTACCCCCACACCCATCATGGGGTACACATAAGACTCTTTTTCACCCAACTTAATAAATTACAGAAGTTAAGCTTACTTTTATCATATAGTTTTATATAATAATTCCAATGTCACACCTCATCTTATATTGAATAAAAAACCTTATTATATATGATTTCTCCTTACATGCTATTATTCATGATAATTAATGAATAACAATTAGTCAATGACATTATTTATTTATTAATAGTACTAATAAATTTAATCCATTTCATCGTTAATAAATTAGTACTTTCTCATTTCACCACTTTGCCACACTAGGCATATTTCCACAAACTTACCAAGCTTCTCATCACTTCTACTACATTGCTTTATTATTACATGCTTATTTAATTAATTATCACAACTCATGCCAATACTATAAATATTTATATTTAAATAAATATGCAAATATTCTTTATTCTCAATATTATAATTTATTAAAATTTGCGAGTATTACATCATCCCCCCTTATAAAAAATTTGTCCTCGAAATTGTACATGGTTACACAAATAAATGGGAATAATCCCTTCTCATCTTATCTTCTAATTCTCACGTGGCCTCTTCAGTATCGTTGTTTCGTCAAATCACTTTTACAGAATATATAATTCTATTCCTCAACATTTGCTCTTTCCTATCTAGTATTTGAATAGGAATTTCCTCTTACGTTAAATTTTTCTCAACTTGAATGGGCTTGTAGGAGATCACGTGTCTATAGTCGAACTTGTATGGACGTAACACCGAAATGTGAAATACGTTGTGGATGTGTTCTAATTCAGGTGGTAATGCAACTTTGTATGCCACTTCGCCCACTCGTTTTAAGATTTCGAACGGTCCTATGAACCTTGGACTCAATTTTCTTTTCTTTCCGAATCTAATCTTTCCCTTCCAGGGAGAGACCTTCAAAAGCACAAAACTTCCGACTTCAAAGTCTTAGTTCTGACGATGCAAATCAGCGTATTTCTTTTGGCGATCTTGAGCTGCTACCAATCTGGCCCTTATCGTTGTTACCAAATTAGCCGTTTGTTAAATTAATTACGGTCCCAAAAGTCGTCATTCTCCAACTTCGTCCCAACACAATGGTGTTCTACACTTTCTCTCATACAGAGCTTTATATGGCAGTAAACTAATACTCGCATGATAGCTATTATTGTAAGAAAATTCTACCAATCGTAAATGGTTGTCCCAATTACCTTTGAAGTCCATCACGCAAGCTCTAAGCATGTCCTCCAACGTTTGTATGGTTCGTTCACTCTGTCCGTCGGTTTGAGGGTGGTAAGCAATACTTAATCTTAACTGAGTTCCCATTCGTTCTTGCAAACTTTTCAAGAATTTTAACGTGAAATGCGGATCTCGATCGGAGACAATCAACACCGACACTCCCATTTCCATTACATATAAATTTCCTTTACATATAAATTTGCTAACTGGTTCAAATTGAATCGGATCTTGATGGATAGAAAATGAGCTATCTTTGTCAGTCGGACCATGTGACGCCCCCAAAATAGATATACATCACCTATTCTGAGTCGCCGAATACATGGTACATAATACAAATACAATCTTTAATATACAACAAGAGAGCTATGAGTTTTAATACAAATATTGTCTTTTAGACAATATCCACTCTCAAAATAAGTCTTCATTGTATTTACTGTCACACTATTTAACAGAATAGTGAGGACTACTAATACTATCATCTGGACCGTCACTCCGTTCCCCGACTAGTTCCGGCTACGTTCTCATTTTCTGAAGAGAACAGTGAAAGAAAAGGTGAGCTCAACTAGCCCAGTAAGAAATATTATGACTAAGATAATGCAGAATAAATTATCATTAGTCTTCAACAATGTTAAACTGATAAAATACAATAGACATCAAGTTTAAATGCAGCGGAACAAGAAATTCATTAAAAGAGTCAAGTAGAGAATAAAATCTATTATCTTTTATGGTTTAAAAGGTTTTTCATCACTTTTATTGCTGAGACTCAGCTCAATAAATAATCGTCATCATTAAATTATCCCTGCACTACAGGCTAAGGATATTCATTAGAATCATGACCACGAATTATCCATGCACTACGGGCCAAAGATAATCGTGTTTTCATTAACGGTCTTGATCATGCCATAAAACAATTAATCTTCACGTGGGTCCCTAGAGTCTTTAACTCTATCTTCATTATTTGTAAGTTATACGAAATGGGTCTTTGTATTAACAACATCTCACTCGCATACAATCTTCTACTCAACGCGTCAGCTACCACGTTCGCACTTCCACGATGATATTGAATGGTACTATCGTAATCTTCAACAGCTCGAGCCAACGTCTTTGGCTCATAATACATTCATTTTAGTTGAAGAAATTTTTTAGGGTTTAAGAAATGGGTTTTGTACTGGGGTCAATACAAAATTCGATTTCACGCTCTGGGGTAGGTTAAGAAGTCTTCAAGTATACGTCAGGAAATTTATTAACAATAGAAATATCATTCAAAACTGTGACCCTCATCCAAGACTTGGATAGCACGTAACATTGACACCTATCAACTTTCCATCGTCATTCAAAACGTCGCCTATAGAAAGTCTGGCTTCAGTGCATTCCACACAAGGAAGTCACCAGATAAAGGCTCAGGGCTCTTTACTTATGGCTTGATATGACAATTATTGACTTTAGTAGTTTGGTTACTTTGAATTCGCATAACAGGTTGGTTAGGAGTATGAAAGCTAACAACCTTACAAAAAAAACAAGAAAAGTAGTTAACCAATCGATTCCTAAAATCTCATCAAAGGCAAGTATTTTCAAAGAGATACGATTGACATGTAACGTGAAAGTGTTGATTTGAATCAAACAAGATTTATAAATAGTGGAGGTAACGAAGGTTTCTCCCAATAGAATTTCAGCAGATAAATTAAAGTCTAACTTTTCCGGAGTTAAGTTCAAACATGAAACACAACTAGGTAAAATAAAAGAGTGAGTAGAATTGGTATCTAACACGGTATAGACTTCAAAAGAGTTTATGACTAACATACCCGTGATAATTTTATTCAGGTTCCTCGTCACGAAAAAAAATGCTCTCTCTTAAACTACCGGCTTTGGGTTGTCTGGAACATCCTTTGGCATCACTATCCCAGCTGGACTTGACTTCACAATACGACAAAATCAAGCTAGGTGACCTTCTCTTCCACAATTAAAACACGCTTTGGATTGTTGTGTACAGTTTGGACGGATGTGTCCCTCCTGTCTGCACTTGAAACATACAACATGTGGTCATTCTTCTTCCTTTGAAACGGGTGCTGGTGTCGATGTCTTCACGTCATTGTTGAACCTTCTCTTCTTAAAATATTCATTCTTATTATTTTGGCCATAATTACCACCGAAGTGGTTACCATTTCTGGCATGTTGATTCCCTCCATATTTATTGTCACCTCTTTGATGACTATTATCACCAGTATTATCATTTTATCGGCTGCTCTCTTTTGGTTGGGTTGACTCGTTATCGCGCTCCAATAACTGAGCCCTATTAACAACATCTGAATACAAACACAGTTTATGAGAGATAAGATATTGACGTATCTCAGGTTTCAAACCTCTTAGAAACATTCGTGTCATTCTCTTCTCATTATCAACCAAATGGGACGTAAATCGGGACAACTCGGGAAACTTGGCTTCGTACTGTGACACAGTCATGTTGTTTTGCTCCAACTTGATAAATTCCACCTCCTTCATGTGACGAATGCTTTCAGGAAAGTACTTGTCATTGAACAGCTCTTAGAACTTTTCCCAAGACATCTTGAGTGCGTCAGGATGGATACGTTTTACAGATTCCCACCAGTAATCTGCCTCTTCACGCAACATAAAGGTGGCAAAGGGAACCTTTTGCTCCTTTAAGCATTCTAAGACATCAAATATCTTGGTGATCTGCTTTAACCATGTCTCTGCCTGAAGTGGTTCTGGCTTTCCCAAAAACTCTGGTGGTCCCAGCTCCTTGAACTACTTAGCGGTGAGCAATCGTGGGTTGCCATTGTTTCCACCTGCATTATGAATAGGAGTCTCTTTCGTTTGGTGTTGCATGAATTCTAAAAAGCTCCTAAACGTACCGTCGTTCGTCATTTGATCAGAGTTGTTGTTTACAAGAGGATTATCGTCATCCTGTTGCACATTGTCCTGATTATTGATCTGTGGAGATTCAACGGTCTCATGTGCTCCATTTCTTATCTCAACATTTTCAGATGCCATTTTCAAATACTGCCACAAAACAAGGGTTAATTAAAATATCAAATATTATCTCTATACTCTGACCGACCAATTAAATAACAAGTAAACTTAGGTAGGTCATACTAGCGAAGGGATTCCCCGTCTCTCCCCTCTTAGTTCTTATCTCACATCTCAGCCAGGGATCATATCCCTACGCTCTGATACCAACTGTGATGCCCCCAAAATAGATATACATCACCTATTCTGAGTCGCCAAATACATGGTACAGAATACAAATACAATCTTTAATATACAACAAGAGAGCTGTGAGTTTTAATACAAATACTGTCTTTTAGACAATATTCACTCTCAAAATAAGTCCTCATTACATTTATTGTCACAATATTTAACAAAATAGTGAGGACTACTAATACTATCATCTGGACCGTCACTCCATTCCCCGACTAGTCCCGGCTACGTTCTCATTTCCTAAAGAGAACAGTGAAAGAAAGGGTGAGCTCAACTAGCCCAGTAAGAAATATTATGACTAAGATAATGTAGAATAAATTATCATTACTCTTCAATAATGTTAAACTGATAAAATACAATAGACATCAAGTTTAACTGCAGCGGAACAAGCAATCCATTAAAAGAGTCAAGTAGAGAATAAAATCTACTATCTTTTATGGTTTAAAAGGTTTTTCATCACTTTTATCGCTGAGACTCAGCTCAATAAATAATCCACATCATTGAATTATCCCTGCACTACAGGCAAATGATATTCTTTAGTATCATGACCACGAATTATCCATGCACTACGGGACAAAGATAATCGTGTTTTCATCAATGGTCCTGATCATGCCATAAAATAATTCATCTTTGCACCCTTGGCCGAAGAGAATCCATATCCATAATCATACCAAAAATTGTCCATCAATGCATTACAGGCCAATGAGTACTTTTTCCACATCATTTCTAACATTACGGTAATGATTATACCGAATAATCCCTGGTCATAATCATACCAAGTCCATCTATGCACTACAGGCCACAAATGACTTTCAACATAATATAAACATGAGGATGATGACAATGACATAATAATTCAATAAAACAAGTTCAAGAATTAATTTATCCAGGAACCAATAACGTCTAAATTGTCAACATGATACTACTTTGTGGAGTAAAATTCAAGAATGCTCAGAAGAATATTTCTATTAAAAGATACTAGATGAAGCGCAAATATCAAGGATATTTCACTAATTTCATGGAGTGTAGAAGCTAAAACTTTAACCAACTGAGTATAATAAAGAATGGAATAACAAAAGAAATCACCAAGTATGCGATAGACCGCACAGGTAAGTTATTCCAACAGAATAATAAATAATGGAACCAGGTCCGGCGTAAAACGCACAGACAAGGTATTCCAATAGAATAATAAAGACAGAACCAGGTCCGGCGTAAAATGCACAGACAGGATATTCCAACATAATAATAAAGATGGAACCAGGTCCGGCGTAAAACGCACAGACAGGATATTCCAACAGAATAATAAAGACGAAACTAGAAGAATTTCACCAAGTATAGGATAGCCCGCGTATACAGGTTATTCCAACGGAATAATAAATAATAAAATAACAGAAGTTCTCTTCATGAATACCAAAGAAATAATACCCCTTACCATAAAAGAAACTGAATATAGAAAAAGAAAGATAACAGACTTCTCTTCTTCTTTCTCTCTATAATTTTCTCTCTCTAGAGTTTCAGTAAATTCGTAAGAAATAATGAAGGAATGAGCTTCTATTTATAGAAGAATGGACTGCATAGTAACTAATTCATGAACGGTCCAGATTGATTTACTTTTAATCTGATGGCCCATATTTAAAGCAAAATCTTTTAAAAAAAATATAAAATATTCTATTTATAATATATAAAACGAATAACTTTATAAAAGTATTCTGTTTTATATAAAAAAGATTTTACTATGCAAAACACTATACAGGCACTATGCAATACTATACATAATAAAATATAATATATTCTAATTATTGTCTAATAAAACAGATAACTTTATAAAAGTATTCTGTTTTATATAAAAAGATTTTACTATTAGCCTAATAAAACGAATAACTTTATAAATTATTCTGTTTTATATAAAAAAAGCTTTTCTGTTTTATTACATTAATAATACTAATAAAACAAAACTTATAATATATATATATATATATATATATATATATATATATATATATCAACAATAATTGAATCAAATAACGTGAGATACTATGCAACAACTACTGTAGCAATAATTGAACAAAACTGAGTGACTTCTCACGTAAACATCAATACTAAATACCGTGTGCTACTATGCAACCACGCGTATTACTGTACTTTTACTACCTAGTAGTTCAACAGTTTTAACGGTAAAACTTCCGCCGTTATTTTCATAAAAATATTTTTGTCGTTTTCTCAATCTGACAATAATTCTATTATGGGGTTCACCAATGATTGAGTCGTCGTACGAATATTCCCTGTTAAAACGAATATTCCCCGACCAATCGAATATTATATAACAACTTGCATACTTTGTAATATTTATAAATACTACCCACAACTATAACATTATATCAAATCCATACCATAATATTAAAAAATTTTATTTTGAGAAAATTAAATCTTATTCGTAAAATTTGGGGTTTTACAGTCCACGATAACCCAAATGGCATCATAACCCTTTTGTGTGATCGGAAGTTCAACCACGAAGTCCATCGTAATGTGCTCCCATTTCCATTCTGGTATTTCTAGTGGTTGAAGTAGTCCATTTGTCTTTTGATGTTCTGCTTTGACCCTTTGACAAGTACGACATCTACTAACGCATTCTGCAATTTCTCTTTTCAAATTAGGCCACCAAAAGTGGTGTCGAAGATCCCGGTACATCTTTTTGCCTCATGGATGAACAGAGTACGTAGTATTATGTGCTTCGTGCATGATTTCCTCTCTCAGTTCGGTTACAGCTGGCACCCATACTCGACCCTCAAATCTTAATATACCATCCTTATCTACTTTGAACTTTCTTCCTCATTTTCTACTATTTTCTTCCTTATCTTCTCACATTCTTCATCTTTCTCTTTTACTTCCTTTATTCTATCCAATAACGTCGGCTGAGCTTCCATCACGAATAATTTTCCTTCTGCTTCTTTTGGTTCTTCCATATCTATTTCCAACTTTTCCATTTCTCTTATTAATTCCTCTTGAGTTGTCAATTTGAATAACCTCTCCCTTCCTTTTCTACTCAAAGCATCGGCTACTACGTTTGCTTTTCCCAGGTGATAAAGAATTTCGCAGTCGTAATCCTTGATTAATTTCAACCACCTTCTTTGTCGCATATTCAACTCCTTCTGTGTGAAGATATATTTCAGACTCTTTTGGTCTGTGTATATCTCATATTTTTCTCCATATAAATAATGCCTCCAAATCTTCAAAGAAAAAACTACCGCTGCTAACTCCAAGTCATGGGTAGGGTATCATTTTTCAAAATCCTTCAACTGTCGTGACACATATGCAATGACCTTGCTATGTTGCATTAGCACACAACCAAGTCCTCTATGTGACGCATCACTATACACTACAAATCCTCTCGTATAATCCGGTAATGATAATACATGCGCTTTACTCAACCTCCTCTTTAATTCTTGAAAACTCTCCTTGCATTTGTCTGTCCACACAAACTTCACTGTCTTCCTCGTTAGATTGGTCAGCGGGGTTGCTATCTTAGAAAAATCCTAGATAAATCTTCGATAGTACCCGGCTAAACCTAAGAAACTCCTTACTTCTGTTGGCGTCCTTGGTTGTTCCTAGTTACCTACCGCCTCCACTTTTGCAGGATCCACAGAAATTTTATTTTGATCTATCACGTGTCCTAAAAATTGAACCTTCTCCATCCAAAATTCACATTTTGAAAATTTAGTGTACATCTTTTCCCTTCGCAAGGCTTCCAATACCATCTTTAAGTGTTCGGCGCATTCTCTTCCCAAGTTTTTGAATAAATCAAAATGTCGTCAATAAACACTACTACGAACTTATCTAAGTATGGCTTGAAAACTCGGTTCATCAAGTCCATGAATGCTGTCGAAGCATTAGTTAACCCAAATGACATCACTAGAAATTCGTAATGTCTGTAACGAGTTCGAAACGCCTTCTTTGGTATATCCTTCTCTCGCACTTTCAACTGATGATAACCCGTTCGTAAGTCTATCTTGGAAAAACACTTCGCTCCCTTCAGTTAATCGAAAATGTCATCTATCCCTGGCAATGGATATTTATTCTTAGTCGTCACTCGGTTCAACTCCCAATAGTCGATACAGAGCCTCATCGATCCATCTTTTTTCTTTACAAACAGCACTGGTGCTCCCCAAGGAGACACACTTGGCCGAATGTAACCCTTATCTAGAAACTCTTGCAATTATATCATCAATTCCTTTATTTACACTGGTACCATACGATATGGGGCTTTCGAAATCAGTGTCGTTCCTGGTGCTAAGTCTATTATGAATTTGATTTCTTTGTCTGGCGAAAGACCAGGTAGATCGTCTGGAAACACATCTTAAAAATTTTTGACTATCGATATATTCTTCATTTCTACTCCCTTTTTTTGAGTATCTACTATATAGGCCAAATAACCTACACATCATTTCTTTAACAATTTCTTGGCCTGCATCATCGTAAAATAACACGATTGCTTGAGCGATGAGCTACCATAAAACACTACCTTATACCGATTTAAAGTCTGAAGGTTCACACTCTTCTCTTGACAATTGATTATCACAGTGTGGCTGGATAACCAATCCATTCCTAATATCAAATCAAACTCTCTCAGTCTAATCGGAATTAAGTCTACCTTTAGTTCGTGGCCTCTAATATTTGCACAACAGTTTCGGTAAACAAACTCTACGGGAATTACCTCTGTATTCGCAATCTCTATGTTCAATGAATTTTCTAAGCGTTCATTGGGTATGTTTAGTTGTCTAGCAAATTCTTCAGACACAAAGGAATAGGTAGCACCCGAATCAAATAATACATATGCATTTATATTATTGATTGGGAGAATACCTGACACCACGTCCTTTGCAGTCACTGCATCTTGGACAGTCATATTAAAGGTTAGGGCAGTCGGTCAGTTGGATTACGTTGGTCCGCCGATCATCAGCTTTCTGTCCCCTCCCTGTTGGCCGCTTCCTCCGTTACTCCCCTTCTTTGGGCAATCCTTGATCTGATGCTCAGTTGAGCCACACGCGAAACATCCCTTGATCTTTTTCAGTTTTGGACAGTTAGGTGAAATGTGCCCTTCCTGGCCGCAGTTGTAGCAGACGTTGCGTCCCTTCCAGCACTCCCCTTTGATGGTTCCTCCCACACTTCGAGCAAGCTTCACTTCTTTTCTTAAACCCTCCTTGATAACCTTCTGACTGGCTGATGTTTCGATTATTGGTATTGTTGTTGTTGTTGTTGTTGCTGCTGGTATCCCATTTCCTCTTTCCCAGATGGCTTCCACCACTACTACTCCCTCCACGAGTTTCTCCCCCAGCATTCTTATTTTTCCTCTCCTTGTTGTATTGGCTTAATGGCTCGCTACCTCCCTCAGCAATTATCGTCGTCTCTAATAATGTGGCGAACGATTCGATTTGAAGGACCGACACCTTGTTGAACAACCAAGGTTTTAGTCCGAGTTCGAATCGTCGAGCTTTCCTTTCTTCGGTGTCGGCTTGATGTGTTGCAAATCATGCGAGTTCATTGAACTTGGCTGCGTACTATGCCACCGTCATCTCCCCTTATTTCAGTTCCAGAAACTTTACTTCCATCCTATTCTTCATACTTTTCAGGACGTAATTCTCGAAAAACAAAGTCTTAAACCTTTCCCAGGTTATAGTCCTTTCTCCCGCCCTCTATTGATTTACTTCCCACCAGTAGTTTGCTTCACCCCTCATCATATATGTAGCAAACACGGTTTTTTGGTCTTCACCCACACGAGCAATGGCGAAGGCTTTCTCCATTTCCTTGATCCACGTTTGCGCTACGATAGGATCGGTAATATCCACGAATTCCGGAGGTCCTACGCTCTTAAAGTACTTGAAGTTTGTGACCGGAGCTACTTGGGGAATGGGTGGTATTGGTTCGTTTCTTCCCCTAAGAGCTTCTCCTAACAAATTTGTAAGCCTCTGTAATGGATCCACTGGTCCTCTCTCATCATTAACTGATTCTTTCGGTGTAGTTATTCTACGTCTGGGCGGCATGTTTCTGTATTATAAAATTTTCATTTTATTATCTAATTATATTACTTAGACATTTCTCAAATAGAGAAAAAAAAATTATAACACGTTTCGAAAATAAGATCATTTATATTCATATGCCAAATCGTTACAATTACATGATCCTCCCTAGCATACTGATATAAATGATAACGCATAACCCCTATTATCACAAAAGATGGGGACAACACCAGCTTACTACCCCTCTAACATTTTTCAAAAGTTGGGGTTTACTACTATCTCACATCTTACACAAAAGACTGAGATTTCAACAACAGATTAAATAACACATAAAAAAAATATACTACAACCACTAAATCCTAACACCTAGACTCGATCCAACATCCCGCGCTCCACAGCGCTCTGGTACTCCCTCTGGGTAATGTGCACCACCAAATCACGGCTTATGGTGTGTCGAGTTTGTCCCTGCTCTGCCAGGTAATGATTTACCCCATCAGTCGACCTTCCCATGGTCGTGCATACCGCATAGCCCATCTTGTTCATCTTCCATCTCTTGTACCTCACCTCATCCTCTAGATCGTTAGCCCTATCATTAGCTTCTTCCCACTTCTCTTCGAAGTGGATCCTATCCATTACTTCCATCTCTAACTGAGTACGGAGAGCTTCCTTCTCAGCCTTCTCACTAAGCTCCCTCTGCTCAGACTCTTCTAGTTTCCCTGCCAGCTCCACATTCCTAACCACCGACCTATGAAACAAGGTTCCCATCTGAATTCCTACCTCCTTGTGTTAAGCAATTTCCACCTCCATCTCTTAGGTCACTAACTTCCTCTGATGGTCCTCGTCCCTCAATTTCTAGAACTAAGACTCCCTCTCTCTAGCCTCAGCCTTTAGCTCCTCGACTCTACTTCCTAATTCTATAATCTGCTCCTCATATTCCCCCAACATCTGATCCTCGAAAGTAGCCTCGTCTGAGTCCTCTATAGGCTCAGGCTCCTCCTCCATAGGCTCCTCCTCTGGATCAGACTCCTCGGGTAATGGCTCCATCTCCTCCTCCTCATCATCATCATCGTCGATAGGGGCTACTGTCGATATAGGCTCTACTATAAATGGTGTCTCATATACCACGTGTATATCATGCTGCTCCTCCTCTACCACTTGGCTGGGTCCTCCCATGTCAGTCATCCTACAATTACCAACATAGGACAAAACAACCAACAACTCCATCAGAATGTTAAATAACATAAGTTCATTGTATAGAATAAAATTATATTCTATAACACACTAAGTCTCTCTCTACGAAAAATCTAAATGAGTTTCATCCCTCTCTAACCTCTAAGTTCTCCTAAGTTATAATCTAAGGACTCTTACTCCTCAAGTTTATAACTATAGCTCTGATACCAACATGTGACGCCCCCAAATCCAGACACTCATATCATGAATTTAGTTTGTCACGTACTAATTCTAATATCACACTAAAATTATCAACAACGAAAATAATAAAATAATTTACATTGATATAATATAAATATTTGCATCCCAAGGTACCGTAACCATTACTACAACAATCAAGTGATTAAATTTAAATATATTTTAATCATCCTTAATACATCATAATAAACATAACAATAATAATACTACTACTCTTAAAGTACTAAGCTATTCTGTAGCCTTGCCCTTTCCCTTGTCCTTTCCCGATGTACCGCCTTGCTCTGACTTAACTATAATGTTTTTAGGGAAGCAAGAATGAGCAACAAATTTGCCCAGCAAGTAATATAGCAATAAGAATAAGTAGTTATAACGTTTGAATCTTCCAAGGTATAACAGTAAATGATAGTTCAAGGATATCAAGAAATGTCAAGAGTGTTCAATAAATGTCACTATAGACTTAAGGATATCAACAACATTTCAAGGTTTATTTATTTCAAGGTTTAATAAGAATAAACACTGAGCAGTCACTAAGGACTAGGAACTCTTACAAGAATTAACAGTATTATACTATAAACCCAATATAAACGAGTACAACAGCTGATCAGCCTAAAGTACCCTACGTTATGCATAACATTTAATCATACTCATGTGTGCACATCGGTTCCGAGACAATATAAAGTTTTCGCTTTTAAGAGCGTTGTTCATCTCAGTAGATTTACAAGAGTCCGCACCAAGTCAATTGGTTTGGATAGCTTTCTAACATATGATAATAGTCTAACCGAATCAAAGTCTTAGATAACTTTTATAATGCATTTAAGAACAATAAGTCCAACGCTCGCAATAATGTCAAGGTATACAAATGATTTCCGAATAGTAATAGATATTTGCTCAATATAAGTATGACAATAATTTAGATTATACAATATACAATGTAACAAATTTAGAAAACTTGCATTCAATATGCTAATCAAATGAAGTTAGAGAACTCGCACAAAATCCAAAGTTGTGTGAGTTAGGAGTCTTGCCTTTAGCGTTAATTACCACTTATAGCGAAAAATCACTTCAATGAACTATGTTATCTTATTTATGTATGTATAGGTATTCATTAGTCACACATACTTGATATACATATTTGCATAATTTCATCACATATATCTCAATTCATGTAGGCTACACACATTCAAACTCATAGATGCGTAACTCACATTGATTTTACCTTTAAAATCTTTAGAACACTTTTAGTTCTCTTATACTCACATCATATGTGAAACATTACCTAAGTTACTCATACATGTTGAAGAACCTTTAGGCTAAGTTTGGTCCTTTGTTATATTTACTCATAAATTTCCATTTTACAAAGTTAAAAGAGTTCATTATAACAACCACTAACCATAGTATTCGTTAACCACATAACATTGCCAAACAATCCCTTTGAGTTCATGCTTGCGTATTATTTAGAAACTCTTTTAGTTCACGCTTGCATAGTTTATAAAATGTCTAACTAGATGTGTGAACATATCGGTTATCTCTAGAGGCATAAAGCATCCTATCATTGTTGTGCAAAAGTTCACAATACAAGTCATAGAGTTTTTAACCCAATTGGTTTTCAATTATTAAGAGGTCATGACTAACAATCTATACATGCAAAGTATGTTGAGTCCACATTTCATGTGTATTTACAAGACTAACTAAGCTATAAACATATGCTCACAAGGTTAGATTCAAAAAGGCGTAAGGTTTTATAAACATGATTTTCGTCTTTTAACTTTTCTTTAAAAAGGTTATAATTCAAACTCTAACCTACTAAAGCATCTTGCAACATGCATTGACACATGTTTAAGGATTATGCATGCTCCTTAATTTAAGTTTAGTTAAGATTTCTTGCATCAACAGTCAACCAAAACAAAAAATTTATGTCACTGCAGCACCCCCCGCCCCCCCCCCCCCCCGCCGGGGCGGGCATTTACACTACAAGACCCCCTGCCGGGGAGGGCAAGTCCACTGCTAAACATCCCCCCCTACTGGGGCGGGCCTTATACACAGCATGACCCCCGTCGGGGCAGGCATGACTGCAGCCTTATGAACACAGGCATCCCCTGGTTCATGCTTTTATGCAATTTTCAACCCAACAACCATCCAAACAACAATGTAATGATGTATAATTGATATAAACTTGCTACAAGACATCCCTAGCATGCTTCTAACAATCCCAAGCATACAAACAATTAAATTCAAGGATCAATTCAAGATTTTTGCCATTTTCCAAAGTTTAACACCTTTAGCGATTCTCTTCACTACGGATTCGTTACTTGACCAATTTACTTCGTTTAACTTTCGTTGATTTCGTATTCAACCATATTAACAATGTCTAGCATCAATTTACACATTCTAGCATGCTTTAACCATTAACTTTTCAACTCAAAATAAGTATTTTTGTACTTTTCTAAGAACTTTGCAAATCTTGAATTTATGAACATATAGAGGAATATTACCTTTTTGTGGAGTTGAATTGCTACTGTAGCTTCACTTTGCAGATGATATAAGCTCAACCCAACCACACTCACACACAACTTAAATTTTTTGACAGAGAATTAGCAAAATGGCTGTGAATGAGAAGGGCTTCATTTATAGGAAAGCTTGTGACCAATTTAGGCTTTACTCAATGAAATAAACCATTGGAATAGAGAAGGAGCTGATGGGTAGGAAGGATTTGGTAGAAGAGTACCATGTAGACCACTCCCCTTCTCATGATTTGCTAGCTTTATGTTTTGTAAGGAGGGACTAGGCCTTTGGCCTATTACGTGAAGTAGCAAGAAATAAGACACTCATTTTGGGACATTCTAATACTCAGCATTTTGTATTACTACTAGAGCACTTAGGTTTATTTTACACTTTTTCCACAAATGAGCATACATATACACCCACTCATACATTACACAAAATCATATAATCCATGTACATTAATTTATTTTAAATAATATTTACATTAGATTAGTACATACCTTGGTTGGGTACCAATATAACTTTCCATAATACTCATTATTTCAATTCTACATAGATGTTAACATAATCATTTAATATTACTTATTTATGTAATCAAAGTTATTTTCTCCCATAGGTATAGAATACACATTTAATTACCCATCATGGGGTCACATAAAACTCTTTTTCACCCAACTTAATAAATTACATAAGTTAAGCTTACTTTTATCATATAGTTTTATATAATAATTTCAATGTCACACCTGATCTTATATTGAATGAAAAACCTTATTATATATGATTTCTCCTTACATGCTATTATTCATGATAATTAATGAATAACAATTAGTCAATGACATTATTTATTTATTAATAGTACTAAAAAATTTAATCCATTTCATCATTAATAAATTAGTACTTTCTCATTTCACCACTTTGCCACACTAGGCATAATTCCACAAGCTTACCAAGCTTCTCATCACTTCTACTACATTACTTTATTATTACATGCTTATTTAATTAATTATCGCAACTCATGTCAATACTATATATATTTATATTCAAATAAATATGTAAACATTCTTTATTCTCAATATTATAAATTATTAAAATTCGCTGGTATTACACTACTTCCTCAAGCTAGAACTCGAATTTCTTCAACTTGGCATATAACTTGTTTTCATGAAGCTTTTAGAGTATCAGCCTTAAGTGTTGCTCATGATCTTCACGACTTTTAGAGTAAATGAGGATGTCATCAATACAGACGACTACAAAGTGATCCAAATATTCCTTGAATACTCAGTTCATCATATCCATGAAGGCAGCAGGAGCATTAGTCAATCCAAAAGACATGACTCGAAATTTGTAATGCCCGTACCGAGTTCTGAAAGCAGTCTTTGGAATGTCATCAGTTTTAATCTTTAACTGATGATATCTGGAACGAAGATCGATCTTTGAAAAGAATTTGGCGCCTTGCAACTGGTCAAAGAGGTCATCAATACGAGGTAACGGATACTTATTTTTGTTGGTGATATGATTCAACTCTCGATAGTCAATACAAAGTCGCATACGAAAATCTTTTTTCTTTACGAATAGAATAGGAGCACCCTAAGGAGACGTACTAGGACGAATGAAACCGATGTCTAATAATTTCTGTAGTTGGGTCTTTAACTCCTAAAGTTCAATATAAGTCATTCGATATGATGCTTTGGAAATGAGTTTTGTGCCGGGTTCAAGGTCGATACCAAACTCAATTTCACGCTCCAGGGGTAGGCTAGGAAATTCTTCAGGGAATACTTCAGGAAATTTATAAATAATAGAAATATCATTCAAATCTGACGTATTTTTGTTTAAATCTGTGACATGAGTTAAGAAATCTTGACATTCATTTTTCATTAAACGAATAGCTTTATGGCTTGATATGACAGTGATTGACTTTAGTGATTTGATTGCTTGAATTCGCATAATAGGTTGGTTAGGAATATGAAAGCTAACAACCTTATGAAAAAAATTAATTTTAGCATGATGAGTGGTTAACCAATCAATCACTAAAATTACATCGAATGCAAGTCTTTTTAAAGAAATAAGATCGACAGGTAATGTGCGGTTGCCGATATGAATCAAACAAGACTTATAAATAGTGGATGTAATGAAGGTTTCTCCCAACGAAGTTTCAACAGATAAGTCAAAGTCTAATTTCTCTGAAGTTAAATTTAAAAGTTGAGCGCAAGTAGGAGAAATAAAAGAATGGGTAGAACCGGTATCAAATAAGGTATAGACTTCGCTAGAGTTTATGATGAACTTACTCGTGATAACCTCGTTTGGGTTCCTTACTTTTTGGGAGGTCACAACAAACGCTCTCTCTTGAACTACTAGCTTTGACTTCTTTGGGCGCTGGTGCTGACGTCTTTCCATCATTGTTGAATCTCCTCTTCTTAAAATTTCCACTCCAATTTTCTTGGCCATGATTACCACCGAAGTGCTTACCATTTCTGGCATGTTGATTCCCTCCATGTTTATTGTCACCACTTCGATGACTGCTACCACTGGTATTATCATTTTGTCGGCTACTCTCTCTTGGTTGGGTTAACTCATTATCACACTCCAATAACTGAGCCCTATTTACAACATCTGAATACAAACATAGTTTGTGAGAAATGAGGTATTGATGTATTTCAAGTTTCAAACCTCTTAGAAACATCCGCGTCATTCTCTTCTCATTATCAACCAAATGAGACGCAAACCGGGACAACTCGGCAAACTTAGCTTCGTACTGCGATATGGTCATATTGTTTTGCTTTAGCTTGATGAACTCCACCTCCTTCATGTGACGAATACTTTTAGAAAAGTACTTATCGTTGAACAGTTCTTGGAACTTCTGCAAAGAAATTTTGAGTGCGACAGGCTGAGTACGTTTTACTGATTCCCACCAGTAATCTTCCTATCCTCTCAACATGAAGGTGGCAAAGGGAGCCTTTTACTCCTTGAAACATCCCAAAACATCAAATATGTTGGTGATTTGCTTTATCCACGTCTTTGCCTTAAGTGGTTCTGGCTTTCCCATAAACTCTGGTGGTCCCAGCTCCTTGAACTGCTTAGCAGTGACCATCCGAGAGTTGTCAGTGTTTCCACGTGTATTTTAAATAGGAGTCTCTCTCACCTGATGTTACATGAATTGCATAAAGCCTCTGAACATCCCATCGTTCATCATCTGGTCGATGTTGTTGTTTACTTGAGGATTATTGCCTTCTTGATGCACATTATCCTGGGTATTGATCGTTGGTGACTCAACGGTCTTATGTGCTTCATTGTTTATCTCAACATTTTCAGATGTCATTTCCAAACACTGCCACAAAATAAGGGTTAATTGACATATCATATATTATCCCTATACTCTGACCAACCAATTAAATAACAAATAAACTAAGGTATGTCATACTAGCGAAGGAATACATGCCTCTCCCCTCCTAGTTCTAGTCTCATATCTCAGCCAGGGATCATATCCCTAAGCTTTGATACCAAATGTGACGCCCCCAAAATAGGTATACATCACCCATTCTGAGTCGCCAAATACATGTTACAGAAATCAAATACAAACTTCTTTTATACAATACGACAAAACGTAGATGAGAGTTTTTACAAGAATATTATCTAATAGACATTATTCAAACTCAAAAAGGAGTCCTCATTACAATTATTATCACACTATTTTATAAAATAGTGAGGACTACTGTAGCCACCATCTCGAACCATCTCTTCGTTCCCCGACTACTCCCGATTACGTTCTCATTTCCTGAAGAGAATAATGAAAGCAAAAGGGTGAGCTCAACTAGCCCAATAAGAAATATTATGTCTAAGATAATGTAAAATAAATTATCGTTAGCCTTCAACAGTGTTAAACTGATAAAATACAATAAACATCAAGTTTAACTGTAGTGGAACAAGTAATTCATTAGAAGAGTCAAGTAGAGCATGATATCTACTATCTTCTATGATTTAAAAAGTTTATCATCAATTTTATCGTTGAGACTCAGCTTAATAAATAAATCACATCATCGAATCATCCATGCACTACAGGCCACGGATATTCATTAGTATCACGACCACGAATTATCCATGCGCTACGGGTTAAGGATATTCGTGTTTTCACCTACGGTCATGATCATACCGATAACTGTCCATCAATGCACTACGGGCCATTGAGGGCTTTTATCACATCATTTGTAATATTACGGGTCATGATTATACCGAATAATTCCTGGTTATAATCATATCAATCAATAGTTTATCTATGCACGTAAGCTAAAGATGACTTTCATCACAATATAAGCATGAGAATGATGACAATGATATAAGAATTCAATTAAAAGAAAGCAAAGGATAATATTTTAAAGATTTATAATTTAATCTATCCAGAATTCAAAAATTTCCAAATTATCAACATGATGCTGCTTTGTGGAGTAAAATTCAAGAATAATATTGTATCAAAAATGATTTGGACCAAAAAGAAATCAATTTTTGTCATAAATAGTACTCCAGGTGAATAGTATCTGAGAATAATACTTTGTGAATAGTACCCATAAATAGTACTTTCTGAATAGTGCCTCGTGAATTGTATTTTGTGAATAGTAACCCGTGAATACTATTTTGGCATGAAAAGATCAATAATTATCAAGAATGCTCATAATAATGTTTTCATAAAAAGATACTGGATGAAGCACAAATATCAAGGATATTCTACTAATTTCATGGAGTATAGAACCAATACTTTAACAGAATGAGGGTATAATCAGGAATACGAGACAAAATAATATTACTCACATACTACAGAGTATGGAAGAAAATCTTATTTCTTATGAATACTTAACAAAAATAATATCCTTTACCTTAGAAGAAGACTGGATACTGGAATAGTGAAGTAGCAGAATACTCTTCTTCTTTCTCTCTATAGCTTTTCTCTCTATACCTTCTCTCTCTATAATTGCTCTTGTGAGTCTTAGTGAATTGGTGAGAATGAAATAAAAATGAGCTTCTATTTATAAGAAAATATAGTTTCGATAATTGCACGTTTTGGGGCTCGAATTATTACAGTATAGTACATTCATCTTTTTCTCCATATTTAATTTAGTCCTACAAGTATTATCAATCTTGCACCACCTCCCCTAATAGTAATGCATGTGAACCAATAGTTCCATTCATGTGAGCAAATAGTTATATGCATGGGAACTAATAGCAATTAATTGCTCATTTATCCGATTAATTACCCGATTGGTCAATATAACCTCCAGAAATCAATTATTTTCGAAATAAATGTCGATTTTCACTAACACTAATAATCCCAACACAATGAAAATATCAATTTTATCTTTAATCAACACGAACTTATTCATCATTAAAATTATAACTCATAATATTTAACAACCAGATCATTCTCAGGAAAGAGGGGGCATTCCGATAAGGATTTCTCCCTACTGGCGTGCAATTAGGTGACTAAACCCTTTTTCTCGATAAAATTTTCTAGACATCGTCAATATTTCAAATAATAATATGAATAACTTTATCGTCTCAATTATAAAATATTATGCAGATGATACTAGGACAATAATTGAATCAATAATATGAGAGATATTATGCAGTAATTACTGTAGTAATAACTGAGTATAACTGAGTGACTTCTCACGTAAGCATCAATAATCAATACCGTGTGCTACTATGCAACCACGCATATTACTGTACTTTTATCACCGGGTAGTTCAACAGTTTAACGGTAAAACTTTTGTCGTTATTTTTATAAAAAGACATTTTCGTCATTTTCTAACTCCGACAATACTTTTGTTGTGGGGTCCACCAATGATCGTGTCATCGTATGAATATATTCCCTGTTAAAACGAATATTCACCGACCAATCGAATATTTTATAACAACTTGTTTACTTTGTAAAATTTATAAATATTACCCACAACTATAACATTACATCAAATCCACACCATAATATTCAAAAATATATTTCGAGAAAAATTAATATTTATTCATAAAAGTTGGGGTCTTACAAAATACATTCCTGCAAATATACTATTGCATTTACAATCTGTAAATGCATTGAACTTTACAGTAAGTTACCTTTGCATTGCATAAGCCTTGCGATATTTGATCTCGATATGGACCCAGCTGTTATTAGTTGAGCTCTAGCTAGGTGATGACTTACTGTTGGGTGTAATATTTGATAAACTACATCATACTCTTCTACATGTTTAGTTAATATGAGATTATTTATTTTCTTATAATTCCGTTGACAGGAACTGTATTTTGACCCTGATATTGGTGGAGAATCAATGAATTTTTATGATGTTTTCCTTCACATTCAAGCTCTTGAAGGCATGACATTATCAATGGTAAGTTGATTTTTTTAGTTTTCTTTACACTAATTTTTTCTATAGCTTGACCCAGCAACTGACTGCAAGATGTAAAAGATGGAAAAGGAGATCAATAAAAAATTGTATGTATGGTGTAGAACCATCCCTTAAGTTAGTCTGAAATCTATATATTCTCTTGTTGGTTTAGTATCTTCAAAATAAGTAGACTACCAGAAATTCGTGACAAGTTAACTTAATTAATAGGGATTTATTTAATTAAGAGATAAATTGGCTAACAACGTAGTATAACCTGAATCTTTTAGTTTTCTTTACACTAACTTTTTCTGTAGCTTGACCCATTAACTGAATGCAATAACTTTTTCTGTAACTTTTTCTTTATGAATTTGCATGTCTAAGTTTCGATGATTAGTTTCTAACATATTTACTAATATTTTTTACTGCTTCATCATCTACTGTGACTCTTTTGTTTAACTTTAAGCTTTTGCAAAAGCATGGACATAACTGAAAAATTTACTATTCACTAACTTAGGTTTAATTGATTTTCTTAAACAGATAACATTGCGTCGCACATGGGGAAAAATACCGCTTTGGCATAAAACTAAGATTTGGAAATTTTGTTGCTATTCATGTTGAATTTGAATTGTTATGTATGGGGTATTGCATGAATAGTGTTCTGATTGAATTGTTACGTACTAGCCAGGAATTCGTGTTGTAGGAAGATTTGCTTAATTGTATTGTTAAGTGGTATTGCATGAATCGAATTTTTATGTACTAAGTTCTTCAAAATATCATGTATTTGAATTATGTTTGGGTATTGCAGGAATCACATGTATTGGGTATTGCAGCAGGAATCACATGTATTGTATATTATTTGAATTATGGATCGGGTATTGCAGGAATCACATGTATTAGGTATTGCAGGAATCGTGTAGGAATTGAAATCCTGTTTTAATTTGTCTTGGCCAAGTGTGGCTAAGTGTAAAGCATAAGGGCATAAGCGTCCATAATTTATAATTAATATGTCTGCTAGACTTACTAGCGGACGGTGTTTCTCCTAATCTAATCGCAGCCATTTATTAATTAGACGGATGGTATAGATGCTATATGCCACTTTTTGATCCATAGCAAATAGATTCTATGGATCATTCCCTATATATATATATATATATATATATATATATATATATATATATATATATATATATATATATATATATATATATATATATATCTTTTTCCATCAAACTTTGTTTTATTAAGCCTGGATATACATCCGGAGCATTTACTGCTTTTGTATATATATAAATACTTATATATATACTCATTGTCATCAAAATCTGTTTGATTGAGCTTGGATATACATCCGGTGCGTTTACTGCTTTTATGTATATATAAATACTTATATATATATATATATATATATATATATATATATATATATATATATGTATATGATCAGGTTCGGACTCTCGGACCTGATCAAATCCGGACCATTTTTTTTTGTTTTTTTTTCTTTACAGACATATTTTGTTATATGTATCCAAAACACACCAAAAACACTGTATTATGTAAAAATTCAAGTTCCATAATTTATTTATTTTTTTAGTTGTTTTAAAAAAAACGAAAAAAAAAATTGGGGTCCGCATTTTAGTCTTGTCCGGGAGTTCGGACAGGATCGGCTCTATATATATATATATAATTGCTTTATCAGCCTGCGGATTAGATTTGCCTAAATCTGACCATTTTTCACTTTAACCGGTTTATAGTGACTAAACTGGAACCGTTGAAGCTGGAAAGCTCAGATTTACTCAAATCTAGTTCATTTTCTAGCTTTTGTACATATTGATTCATCATGTGAGCCTAGGAATCATGTGATCACAGATTCAGTTCCTGAATCTAGATTTGGTTCCCTTGATGGACATTTTCAGCAGCAGCCATCTTGTAAATTATTCACAGTGTTTGAATTTCCTTAGATAACTCTCATGCCCACAAGTAGTTCGGCACTTCTATATATCTTATTTTCTCGAAGATGTTTCGCATCTCGAAAATAATAAAAGTAATCCAACCGAACACTTAATAAATTTGAAGTATCAAAGACCTCAATTATTATTGAGTATAAGAGTTTGAAAAACCTGTTTTACAAAACATCATTGCCATATCTCGTTAAAATTGAACTTTTATACAAAATTCAAACCCTTTGTATATAGGAGCAAACAAGGCATAACACTACTTCCAGACAACTGCACATAGACCCCCCCCCACACACACGCATTCAGATAAAAGTTTAAATTAAAAAGTGGCGGTAACCGTGTTATCACGGATGTCGGGGGGTGCCTAACACCTTTCCTCTGCATAATCAAGCCCCGGACCCTAAAGAATTTCGGTTTTACAGACCAGTTAAACAGTGTCACATCACTAGGTCTATGTGCAAACCATTTCTCGGTTTAGTTGGTGCAACCATTTAAAAATACCAACTGGCGACTCTTACTGTCAAATCGTCGACATATACATGTCGGACCTTTTCAAACTTATTTTTTCAAACAAATCTCACCTAACATGAGAATACCAAAAGACAAGAACAGATAGGGGACAAATAAAAATCTCGACATCGACAGTTGGAACTGAGTCTCCCGGGGTTGTCTCCGGGATTGAAACTGAGTTGACTTCCAAGGTTATCTCTGGAAGACGATTTTGCCTTCCTGCAAGTTTAGTAACAGGAATGTAAAATTTTGAGTGTTTACACCATATCATAAGCGAGTTATTAAAATAAGCTAAAAGGAGTTTTAAGTTTCACCAAAAAAAGCTTAAGGCTTTTAAGTCTTTAGTTTTAAAATAGTTTTACCAAACAAGCCTTAGTCGCTTTTGAATTTAAAAAACAAAACATAACTGATAAATTATTAAGTAGACATTATGGGTTTTGTCAGTTTTTATTTTTGTGTCTGTTTTTTTTTTTACGTTAAGTTATATCAATTTTATATTACGTAAAGCTAAAAGAGAGAAAGAACAGAGAAAAGAGAGAAAGAAGAGAAAACACAGAGAAAGAAAAGAGAGAGAGGTTTGAGAGAAAAATTGGAAGAAGAGGGGGATTATCAAAGCAATTTGTTATCATCTAACAAGCTAAACAAGCAATTGAATGTATAATTTTAATTTTTAAAGTTTAGTTTAGTTTTATTTTAAAAGTTCTCTGTGTTTGAGTTTCATGAACAATTAGTTGAAGTATGAGTTAAACATGTTAATTTATTAATAAATATTGTTTCTATATGTTTAGTATGTGATTTAAAGTTTTTAAATTCATGTAAACATGATATATGTGAAGAAACCATGTTTACAGTAAGTTACAGTGATATATGTATGATATAACTTATTTTAGAATTAAAATTGATATTTAATTCATGATATAAAGTGTAAATTGATTTTTGATTTAGTAAATATATGAAGAAATGAAAACAATGGGTTTTAAACTAACTGTTTTGGTTGAAAACCAGATTTACAGTAAATAGTTTCGCTAAGAATGTCAAAATGTGAAGAAATAGTTAAAAAGTGAATTTAAAGGTTGTAATTTGGATTGTATGTTGTTTATATGGTTAGAAACATGTTAAGAACAATAGTTTAAGTTTCTGTAAACTTATTACAACTTGGGTAAGTTGAAATGGCTGTTAGAAAGGAGCTTTTAGGCCTAATTTGGCTTTCTGTTGTGTTCATTCGCGAACTACAGATGCTAATACTAGGTAACCCCACCCCGACTGGTATTACCAGTGTATTTTGTGCCGCCCCAGTAGGTATCCTGCCCCAGCGGGATTTTGTAGCTCAAAAACCCCGCCCCGATGGGGGTGGTCAGACTGACCAAGTTTTAGAAAAAATTTGACCGAACATTGTTTACTAAAATGGGCATAAATCTTTCATACAGATTCTGATTGGTGCAATTTAAAATGATCCGAAACAAGGACGAGTAGACCTACAACTTTTGTTCGTTAAGTTATTTAATTTGATGTTGTTAGTAGGGATAAAAATGGTCATCTTTAGGACTGATGCGCACTCGGAGGTAATCAGAGGGCGTCGGGGTGCACGTATGCAAGTATAGTCCTTTGTGTGTTAATATAACCTAATCTAAGGAACATGATAATGTGTTGGACATGTAATAAGTTGTTATATCAGGTTATTATCGTTCATATGTTGACATGGCATGATAATTTGATAAGTTGTAAAAGAGCTAAAAAGTGATGCTCATGAAAGATGTGATGTTATTTAAACTTAAGATTCGAGACTTCGGTCTTGTAATATGTGATTTGTGGTAGTAAGTAAAAACTTAAACTAATTTAACGAGCTATACTAAAAGTGGGGATTAACTTATGAAGTTAATATTAGTGTAACTAATGAGTGTTATCAATACATATGGTATGTTTAGGACTTGGAACGTGAGTAGTGATCGTTTAACCTACGCACGAGGTAAGTTTCTGAATCTTACTCTTATTTAAATAACTTCTCTAACCCTAATCTTTATTTGAGCTTATCCTACCTTGTTTATAAATATGCAAGTTTGTTATTCTATCTTGTTTATAAAATTACACAAGTTCTTGAATTCTATCGAGCAAAGTTCCTAATTTTGTTTCCTTATTGGAAAATGTAACCTTAGCTAATCATTGTTGTTCAAGCTAGGATCATTATATAATTTTTAGTGCTTTAAAAGTTATTCTTAATGTGACACCTCAAAATTTATACTCCCACAGTATCTGATCTGGTGTTCACAACTAATCAATTAATATAACGCAACCAAATCTATACACCCATGGTATCCATTTTGATGCTTATATCTAATCGAACTACTATACACATTTCACAAGATACAATTCTCATAGATCCAAGGTTCACAGTATACCATAACAGATAACATTTCCATGAAGAACTATTACTCTATTTGGATACCCTCACTTGGATGTATAGACTGTATCTACGAATAGTATCTATCTATCAGAAATTCAGAGTATTAGTAATAACATAAATAGTCCATATTACCAATACCCTCACTCAGATGTATAGTCTATATCTTACGGATTACACTATCGTATCGATAGTACCTATCTATCTGAAATCTAGAGTATTAGCAACAACATGAACAATCCATATTATTAATACCCTCACTCAGATGTATAGCTCCCAAGGATCTCAAAATAAATTAAAAGTTCTAATATTACATCTATTTATGTAAAGGAAAAACAGTTGCAGAAATAAAGGATGATATTATATCATATATATTATGGTTCAGTTACATGATTCTTCATAAAGAATTTCTTATTACAAAAGTATTACAATCAGTTAGACAATAATTTAAACTAATCTAAGCATAGTCTCTTCCCATTGTTCACTCCAGATGTGATAGGGTTACCATCTAATACTGCAAAGGGAATGATTTGCAAGAATGAGCTATGACATACTCATCAGGTTTTATATTATAGCACAACATAGGATTTGAAGAAGTATAACAATTCAAAACTTTTCTTAACTGAGTGTTGTTTACTATTTATGGAATTTTTGTATTTCAACCATTTCTGGACTTTTTATTATTTATGTCAGTCACAAAGACTTAGAAATCTTGTTCAGATGTGAGACAGGAGATCAACCTATTCAACATCCTAGGAGTATGCATCTCATCCTAATCATGCCCAACTTGCACTAAGTGTAAAATTTTATTGACACACATTTATCCCTTCTGGGATATACAACTCAATATAGGATGTCTTACCAAAATAATTTAGTTTGACATAATAGTTTATGCTCAAATATGAATAAACATTTCATTTCTTGGTTATGCTGAATCTATAGCGATAACTTTACAAAAATTGGCAGTCAAGTTTAGCTTTGGTATAACATGTCAAAAGCAAATCAAGATAGGAATCTTGTTTAACGAATAAATTAGGGTTTATTAAACTTGCGAAAGTAAATAAGATTAGGAAACATGCCTGAGCTAAGATCGATTAAGCAACATTACTCGATTTATTTATAAACACCTAAGATGTTTATTCATATAAGTCTAACACATTAGTATTAATAACAATACTCAAATACATAAACTATTCACGTTCGGGTTAAATTCTATATGATTTCGGTATCCTAAGACTTTACCGAATAATTAATAAGTTAATATCTCGGTTAAACTTATTTTATAAGCTTTATTATATTTTTATATACTTTGTATACCTTTTATAATAATTTTCGGAAGCTTAAAATAATTTTTAGATATTTATTTATCCATTAAATAATTTTTAAATCATTTGTTTCTATTTTTTAATAATTAATATTTACTTTGAATATTATAAAAATCTTGTTTATTATTTTTAAATAATTTATAACCATTCAATATGATTTTTAAATCATTAATATTATTTTTAAATAATTATTTATTATTTATAAATGATTATTCTAATTAAATTATTAATAACTTAATTATTAATAATATCTAAATAAATAAAATATTCATTGAATTTATGTAAAAATATTAAAAGTTAATTATTATAACTTAAAATAATTTTTATAATTATTTAAGTTTATTTATTATTTATTTCTAATTTTATTAATTTATTTATTAAATATTTATTTACTATCTGTCGCTAAAGCCCTATAGCGACATAAAGTGTTTCTATAGGTGTTCTTCAATTCTGGGAATCAGTTTGAGTATGGTTTAGAGGTCACTTTGACCTTAGCCGAATGGTTTACTGTTAATGATTCTGGGTTTGTAAGTGTATTGGTGTTATAGTACTCATGTAATAGTACAACATCATACCAATTTCAGGTTTTAACCTACATATAATAAGAAGTTATAAAGGCTCAAAGTCATTGTCAGAGCTGTTCTTGGGTTTCTAGGTAACCCAGAACAGTGGTCATGGTCGGTCAACGATTTTGTGGTCTTTATAACTTTCAATTCGTGTGATAGATTTGTATTTTGGTTGTTGTAATATGTAGTCTATAGTCCAAGGTATATATATGTTACACTTGTTTGGACAGAATAAGATCCTATGGTCTAGATTTATGTTGGTCAAAGTGCAGCCAGAGACTGTTCTTGGTGTTCTTCAGTTTTCTGGGTAACCCAAAAAACGCAGTCATGCTCGATCAACGACATTTGACCATTAATTCTAATAATTCTTTGAATTGATTAAGCGTTTGAGTGCCATAGATATGCAGTATGTATATCAGGGTATCAATTCATAACACTTAGACATCCTAACAACAAACAGAAAGCAATTAAATGGTCGGTCAAAGTAACCGGTTCAACCTGTTCTTGATATTTCTGGGTAACCCAGAAATCAGAACTTCGTGGTCGGTCAACCACTTTTTACCACTTATATCTCGCAATATATGATTCTAATATGCCTGTTTTCTTTTCCAGATTAAAGACCTCAAGTAATACTGCAACTAGCATACAATTAACAAACCTAACTATTAACATACATAGATCTACAGGCTCTGTCATTCGACTGTCAGACCAGTTTTTCCAGAATTTCCAATTTGCTTAAAACATCATTTTGATGCATTTAGATGTTATGAAAACATGTTCTATCAACTTAGCATACATATTAATATGTTATTACACATATCTAAACATCTAAACTACAAATTAAACATAACATCAAAGATCTAGGTTAAAATTAGGGTTTATACCTTTTCTTGCTTGCTTATGATTTCTGACTTCTGTTTCTGTTCTTGCTATCACCAAGGCTTGTTTAGGTATGATATACGAGTATATAGGCTTAGAAATTTCGTGGGTTTGAACTGATCTAAGGTTGCTATTTATAGAATTGCTAAGCTAGGGTTTTTTATCATTATTTCACGTTCTTGCCTCTATAAATATCTGATGGTTGATACTTGTGCTACTTGGGAGTTGCAACCATGTCATGTGCTATCTTGGTACTTGGTTTGATGAGTAGTAACCTACTTGTGAGCTAGTTCATCATAATTACTAGCTTTATTATGCCCTAATCTTCCTTAATCTTGATTAGGGTTTTGATTTTTATGATTAGGGTTGCTTATTGATGTTTATTAGTACCTGATTAAAGTTTAATAATCATGGTTAGGGTTTAGGATAACCTAACTAGGGTTTACTCTAACTAATTAAGGTTAGGGTTTATAAATCTAAGGTTAGGGTTTCCTAATTTTGATATTAGAGTTCCTAACTTAGATTTTTCACAAATCCTAACAAGCACGACAAAGCATTTTGTCAATGTAAGCACGACAAAGCAGCTTGTCGAAATACATATACCGAAAAGTCCATTTTCAAAAGAAATAAATTAAGCACGACGTGTCAAGCACGTCAACTTTCGAACAAAATTTAATTGACCTAATTCTATAATAGAGTATATAATAACACAATACACAATCAGAACGGAGAGATTTTTATTTAATATTACTAAATTTACATAACCGAATCTTAGTAGTGTTTTGGGGTTTCACACTTAAAGCATTACTTTGATGTATCATACTATTCATTTATGGTCCAAAATTACTCTATAACATGTTGTTGTTAAACCCTTGCATTGTCATTAAACTTTTGATTCAACTAATCCTTAGTTGATGTATGTTGAGCTCTAAATTATCCTTGAAACTTATCCAAACCAAACTTCCTTTGGTGTGGACTCGTATGTTAAACTGA
Source organism: Panax notoginseng (assembly GCA_016801055.1). Classification (NCBI taxonomy): domain Eukaryota; kingdom Viridiplantae; phylum Streptophyta; class Magnoliopsida; order Apiales; family Araliaceae; genus Panax; species Panax notoginseng. Next base: position 188,106,520 of record CM029013.1, read on the forward strand.
GATGAATAACCCTATTATAGGGGATTATTTACGCGAAAGCATTATGATATTTGTGCACAATACATGGTACGAAGGGTTAATTCCCCTAAGTACGTGAAAGAAGGTCCATATAGTCTAAGGATTGTTAAAGGTTCAAGTAAAAACACTTATAACCTGGGACATAGTTCATGGTCTTGTGACCCTCAGATGATTTTCAATATCAATTCTTGATTACCGCTTTTAGAAAATGATATTCAATTCAGTCAAAATTATTCATTGCCATTTATTATGTTATCTTTAAGTGAGCATTTTTTTTGCTCACTCTTGCATATATATAACCATTGCAGCTAAAGTTGAGTAGGTTGATGAGTCAACCACTAGTAAAGGGAAAGGAAAGATGAACAAGTTTTGAAGACTTGTTAATTTGTTGAGATTTAAGTCTTCAGACTTAGTTTTAATTATTGCGATGTAATTATTTAATTTTTCGCCTATGATGAATGATTTAAGGTTAGACAAGCTGTGATTTTATTGGATTTAATTATGTAATCCTTTAATGGGAAGATTTATTGTTTAAGTTTTATTATATTTGAGTAGTTAGAAATGAACGATTATTCAGTGAACACCAAATCATGTGGGAATGAAGTACCCATATTTGGGGGTGTCACAATGTGTTAGGTTTATAGTAAAATGTTATAACAGATTATAATGATGATATAATACTAAATGTAAAGATTGTAAGTTATTGATTAGCAAGTTATATAAGATTGAAACTCGACATTGTAAGAGTTGAGAATGTGGTTTGGATGCTAAAAGTCTTATGTTATATTTTTGTGAGTTTTCATATTCGTGTTATGTGGTTGATTAATATGGTTAGACTTTAAGCTAAAGGTTATAACTTAACTAAGATGAGAATTGAATCTATGAGGATAATGTGTATGTAGCTAATTGATGTGATAATCCTAATGGTCAGTGTAGCATATTGGAGTACGTAAGTTATAATTGTATAGCTTACGCAAGAGGCAAGTCTCCTAACCCTACTTTTACGTTATGTAAGTTTCTTGAATCTATTATTCAATTGAGCAAGTTCTCTAACCCTAATCTTTCATTATTCAAGTTTCTATTCCTAACGTGTTATTGTTATGCAAGTTCTTTAACCTTAAGTTATTATTGAGGAAGTTTCTAAACTCAACTTTTTATTGAGCAAATTAATTAATCTTTACTTCTTCATTCCAAACGAGATTGCTTTGGTTATTCAAAGTCTGTAATTTTATTGTAATCAAGGTGTTTATTCATCTACAAATAATTGTTGTTTGATTTTTGATCACCAATGTCATTGTATAATCTTACATTGTTGTACTGAACTTTTAGTTGACTAGCGATCGTTCTATTGATTCAGCTAATCCTTAGTTGATGAATTTTCTATAAATTAAATCACCCTTAAAGTCAATCCAAACCAAACTTCCTTTTGTTTGCTTATGTACTCCTATAGTTTTGAAAGCATGTAGTCGATGTCTAACACTTGTTCAATTTAGAAACCATTGGTACTCTATCTCTTATTGATTCATCGATATACCTTGTTCATAAAGATATTATAATTAAACTCTTGAATAGTTATTGATCCCTATTTGATTCAACCAGTACTTGGCTGATGAGTGTTCTAAAGATCTAGAATTCCTTTGAAGCTAATTCCGAACCAAACTTCTTTTGGTACAGAACCTATTGTTTAAAGCTGAGATGAAGAACCCTATTAAAGGGTATTATTTTAGAGCTACATGATAGTGTTAAAATGTTTGCACAGTACATATTACAAAGGGCTGATCACCTAGAGTACGAGACGATGGTCCATATAGTCATTTAGATTGTTAAAGGTTACAGTAGAAATGCTTATTAACCTAGGACATAGATGATGAATATGGTCTTTTAGACCGTTAAAGGTTAAAGTAGAAATACTTGACAACCTAGAACATAGTTTGTGGTCTTGTGACCGTCAGTGTATTCCTTTGATGTTGATATCTGTTGTTAACTTAAAAGTTATTATTCCTTTGAACTCCTAGCTTTTGAATTAGAGTTTATTATTCTGGTAACAGTACCCACACAACGCGACTCTCAACGTTAGTAGATATATATATATATATACAAAAGTGAAAAAAAGCTTAAAAATCTAAAATATCTTACAGTGGGCTACCAAAGAGACTTCAAATAATTTTAAACGCCTGAAAACTCAGTTTCCACCGATTAAATTTTAGTATGTAGTAAAGCACGAGCTTACAAGTGTTTAGAAAGAAGAATCACTCAGTTTAGAGCACTCTAGAACTGTTTACAGGCTGAAATGGACAGAGTTTTCTCTCCTTTTTACTTTTTTTATTATGAGTAGCCAAAGGCTCATATTTATAGACCAGGGAGCCACGGGTCTAATCGCAGCAAGCCGCGGGTCTATCTGCGGCTTCTCAAGGTGCCCCGGGCTTTGCGGGTCCTGTCATCTTGAAGTACGTGCACTCGTGTAACGCACTGTCTGCTCGAACCTTTAAAACTTTTACTCCGGGCATCCGATAAAGGCGTGTTGTACCTTTCTGAAATGCTGTTGTCGAGAGCTACACAATGACATGTGATTAGAGGTTGTACGAAGCCGGGAAGATGGGTCCATAACCAAATCTCCAAGTCTTCAAATTTCAATTCGGTATGTTGTCTTGTGTAGTAGTCACTCGAGATTTGAGTTATGGTTCTTGTGGGACACTTCTGCATGAAATATGGATTAAGATGATACTAAGACGACGTGAATGTAGTATCGAGGTGAAAAAAATGAAGATTTTGTCCCTCACCAGGGTTATCTCTGGTTCTGTGCAGATGTAGCAGTCGTTGCTCAGGGTTATCTCTGAGATTGGGCTACTGTGAGTACTGAATATTCTCAGGGTTATCTTTGAGGTGTACTTGACCTCCCGGGGTTATCTCCGGGGTTGGAATTGAGTCTCCCGGGATTATCTCCGGGATTGAAACTGGATCTCCCAGGGTTATCTCTGGGGTTAGAACTAATTCTCCCAGGGTTATCTCCGGGATTGCAACTGAGTATCTCAGGGTTGTCTCTGAGATTTTAGAACTGATTTGACTTCTAGGGTTATCTCTGGAAGACGATTCTGCCCTCTTGCATGTGTCGACGTCGGGATTTTTATTTGTCCCTTTTCTGTTCTTGTACTTTTGTGTTCTCATGTTAGGTAAGATTTGTTTGAAAAAATAAGTTGTGGAAAGGTCCGACATTTATATGTCGACGATTTGACTATAAGAGTTGCCAGTTAGTTTTTTAACTGGTTGTACCAACACAACCGAGAAAAGGTTTGCACATTGACCCAGTGATGTGACACTGCTAAACGGGTCTGCGAAACTGAGATTCATTAGGGTCCGGGGACTTGCTTATGCGGAGGGAAGGTGTTAGGCACCCCCCGACATCCATGTTACCACGGTGACCGCCACTTTTTTAAGAAACTGTTATATGAATATGTGTGTGTGTATGGGTTAATGTGCTGTTATTTGGAAGTAGTGCGAGGCCTCGTTCGCATCTATATACACAGGGTTTGAATTTATGTAAAAATTCAGTTTTAAACAAGATATGGCAGTGAAGTTTTGTAAAAGAGGTTTTTCAAACCCTGATGCTCAATAGTAATTGAGACCTTTTACACTTCTATTTTATTATATGTTCAGTTGGATTGCTTTTACTTTCGAGATGCGAAGCATCTTCGAGAAAAATAATGTACAAAGCAGTGCCGAATTCCTCATGGGCATGGAAACCATCTGAGGAAATCCAAACATCGTGAATAAATTTACAAGCTGCTTATAGCTGAAAATGTCCATCATGGGAACCGAATCTAGATTCAGTAGACTGAATATGTGATCACATGATTCCTAGGCTCACATGATGCCACAATTTATATGAAAACTGTAAGCAGTTATATATATAAAAGTTGTAAATATATATATATATATATATATATATATATATATATATATATATATATATACAGACATGATCAACCACCACGAAGCACCTCTATAGGGGATCGGAAATGTAAATATATAAAAGCGGTAAAAATATATATAAATATATATATAAATATATATATATATATATATATATATATATATATATATATATATATATAGACATGATCAACCACCACGAAGCACCTCCATGGGGTTCAGAAATGTAAAGAAAGCTATAAAAATGGTCAACCGCCACGAAGTAAACTCCAGGCGGGATGAAATATAAAGAAAGTAGTAAAAATGATCAACCACCACGAAGTAAACTCCAGGCGGGACGAAATGTAGATATACATATATACAACAGCAGTAAACGCACCGGATGTAACATCCAGGCTCATCGAACAGAGTTTGACACACAGTTTATATATATAAGTATATATATATACGAAAGTAATTAAACGCTCCATACATAAGTCTAGGCTCATCGAACAGAGTTCGACGCACAGTTTATATACGTAAGTATATATATATATATATATATATATATATATATATATATATATATATATATATATATATATGTATGTACGAAAGCTATTAAACACTTCAGACATAAGTATAGGCTCAATCGAGGCATAACTCGATAATGTTAGTCCATATATAAATATATATATATATAGATACAAAAAAAATAAAAGCCACGGACCGAAGTCTGGGCAAACACACGCAACACGACTCTCAACGTGAAGAACCGTGTGTGCAAAGATGAAGAGAAAGGCTTTAAAGTGTGTAAGAAGGCTTACAGTGAGCTGCCAAAGAAGACTTCAATAACTTGAAAGGGATGAACACTCGGCTCCCACCGGTAAAAAAGTAGCTATATATGAGCTTACAAGTGTTTAAAATAAGAAAGCACTCAGTTTATAGTGTGTACAAAACAAATTGGACAGGGCTTCCTCGCCGTTTCTCTTATAAAATGGACACCCTAAGCACTCTATTTATAGAGGGGGGAGTCATAGATGTACCTGCGGCTACCTGAGGTGCCCCGGGCAATGTGGGTTTCGCTGTCTCGACGTACGTGCACTTAGACAACGCGATGTTCGCTCGAACCTTCATAACTTTCAATCCGGGAGTCCGATGGAAGCGTGCCAGAACATTCCGGAAAGCTCTTTTTGAGAGCTACGCAATGGCATATGATTTGCCCTTTTTTGATTTTGGAAAGATGGGTCCATGACCAAAATGGCATTTCCGGGTTTCCGTCAGGTAGTCTGTTGAGCTGTTTTGCGTAGTTTACGCTAGAAAGTTAAAATATGGTTCTTGTGGGACTTATATTGAAGCAATTTGAGTTTAAATGAGTTGATTTGATGTGAGTTAAAGTTGAGTTGAAAAAATGACCATTTTGCCCCTCCTGGGTTTATCTCTGATTTTCACACAGTTGTAGCAGTCTTTTCTCAGGGTTATCTCTGAGGTTGGCTTGACCTCCCAGGGTTGACTCCGGGTATTAGACTTGATCTCCCGGGGTTATCTCTAGGGTTAGAACTGTCTTTCCTGGGGTTATTTTTGGGGTTGAAAACTGATTTTCTGGGGTTATGTTCGGGGTTAGAAACTTGATCTCTCGAGGCTATCTCCGAGGTTGGAATTGATTGTTGTGGTCCTCCAGAGTTATCTCTAGAATGTGAAAAAGTTGCTTTTGTCCTCCGGCATAGTTAGTAATAGGAAACCAAAATTTTAAGTGTCTACAGATGCCCCTCTTTATCATATTCATGCAATGCAATGAAATAGATATGATAAAGATTAATAGACACTTGAAATATGATAAGGTATTTTCAATGATGCAGATCGCAATGTAATGAATGTTATGATGAATGTTAAAATATTTTTGCGAATCGTAGTTCGCAAATTGCACATCGCACTTCGCCTTTCGTATTTGGCCAATCGCACTTCGCCTTTCGTATTTGGCCAATCGCACTTCGCAAATTGCACATCGCATTTCGCATATCGTAAATGGCTAATCGCAATGTAATGAATGCTATGATAAATGTTAAAATGTTTTTGCAAATTGCTTTGCCTTTACCGGGGATTATTGATGCCTATGCTGGTGTTGACTACAACGGTTTGGCTTTTTGTTGGTGTCGTTGATGCCTGTTTGATGAAGAGAAATTGAGATGTTTTCTACATCTCTACTGGGGATGAAGTTCTGAAATCACCCAACCTTTCCGAGGTATACGCTGGTAGTTTACAACGGTACCTACCCTGATGGTAGTTAACTATGCTGACGCCAAACTATTTTGGTTCCCACTCAAAAGGTGGTATCCCTGAACTGTCTTGATGTTATGTTTAATTGATGCCATTGGTTTAGAATATCGGATCTCTTGATACCTTCGCTGAAGTAATATTCCAAGGTTTGCTTCTCCAGACTCTGCCTGATGTTACGCTCACCCTTTTGAGGTGATTTGGAGTTTCGTTTCGCTGTCGGGTGCTTGTTTCCCATTTTCTTAAGTGTTTGATTCACAACCCGGCTGAACTGATGACCTGAATGCCGCTAACATCCCTGGAGGGTGCGACTCATTATTTCACTGCCCAACTTCGAACTTTAGTGTAGAGGCCTCAACTTGCGAGGACTTAACGCATGCTTGACAGTGTAGATTTTCATTCGCTAGGCCCTTCATCGTTGGCTTTCTGCTTCTGAGTTAAGACGTTTTTAGAGAATTTTCCCTTCTTTCGCGGGGTACGCTTATGTCGCCATAATTTCTTTCAAGAGTTCTCCCCTTTCTTTTGATGAGAGGCTTGATCCCACCATAAGCTCCTTCCATTTCTTGGAACTAGACAATGCCTCAATCCTTTCGTATGTTAATGCCGAGGATTCATATGAGAAACTATCTTTGTTGATGAAGTCGCAAATTACTAATATCCAAATTGCCAGTGAGATGATGGGAGGGAAGCTCTGATGATGATGTACCATGCTGATGGTGCTGACTGGCGTATTTTCCTCTTTAGGATGGTTGATAAATGCCCCAGTGTTGAGTTGTCGTTGTTTCTGAGATTGCCCCAGTCTTATTTTAAGGGCTCCAATATCGGGTTGTCACCAATTTTGAAATTGCCCTAACCTTACTTGTTGTCTGGGATAGTTGCTTTGACAGATGAGCTGATAAGACCCCGAGATCGTAAGAGGCTTTTACTTCTGTACCAGATGGTGAACAGGTAGTGGATTTGGGCTTTGATGCCCTCAATCATTATTCCTGACTTATTCTCGTAATCGGCGTTGATGGTTTTCTTCTGATTTAATGAACACTTGTGATTGATGGTGTCGACTCTTTGAAGGTCCTCGCTGCTGGTTGTCATAGTTTATCGTTGTTTCTTCCTTTCTAAGATTTATTCCAGATTTGATGGAATGACATTGAAGTGTTGTTGAGTCTTCTCAACATGGGTCACTGACTTGGAGGGTTGTTCTTTTGAGGGTTCTTCTCAACATGTGCCTTCACCTCCTTTGAACTGCCTGTCTTGAAGGGACATCTTAAGCTTACCTTTTCGCCTTTTTTGGTCATGGGGAATTGTATCTCCAGCTCTCCATTTTCAATGAGATCCTGGATTTTATGTCTCAAAGACCAACATTCCTCAGTCACATGTCTAAGTGAGTTAGAATGGTATAAACACATCTTGGTGGAATCATAACTCTTTATCTTGGGATTTATAGGAGGCAGTAACTCAATAATCCTTCCTTCGCTTATCAAAAGGTGTAGCATTTCTTCATTTGATTTGCTCAGAGGGGTGAATTTTTGGACTCTTTTGGAGGTTGTTTGATCTTTCATCTTTAACACTTCGCATTCCCTTGAGCGATTTTTCTGCTGGCGAGATCTTCTAGCACATTTATCATCCCCCTTTTCTTGTACTTTTCAGTCTGCTTTGATATTCTTCATTTAGCTGGCTCATCATAGAGAGATATGGGCTTACATTATGGTTAACCTCCTGTTTCTCTTGGCTTTCTGATAGTTAAGTAAAAAACGACCTCATTTCCTGATGTTGGCGCACTATTAGCTTAGCCAGCAGATTTACTTGATTTTGGATCGTCTCTAATTTTTGCATTACTGGTATACTCTCCTCTGAGTATTCCCACTCTAGGACATTTGTTCTGTGCCTTTGGAGGTATTCCTCCACCCTTCGTATGTACTTATGATTTAGATACATTTTAGTTCTTCCTGGCCCGATCATGTTTACTTCCTCCGTATTATGTTGCAACGGAGGGTTGGTATTGACATTTTGTTGATCGGGTAGTTGGACCACAATACTGCCTCTTTCGATCAGATTTTGAATCTTATGCTTTAAGGACCAACAATCTTGTGTATTGTGTCCTGGAGACCCTGAGTGGTAAGCACATCTCTAGCTCGGATTGTATCTTTCGCTCCCTGGTTCCAGAGGTGAAGCAAGTTCGGTAATTTTCTTGTGATCTATTAATATCTCCAATACATTTTCAAGGGAATCGCTTAATGGAGTGAACACCCGATTTTCCATTCTTTCAAATTTTCTTTTTCTATCCTGGCATTGGTTGAATGTAGCCTGTTGTTGAGATGGCAGATTGTCTTGCATTTTCTAAATGGGGGGGACTGTAGTTTGGTCTCCTAGCTTGCCCAGTACAACAAGGGATACATCTTCATCACCTTTATTGGGTACCCCCTTGGGATTGCTCGCATACTTTCCAATCTGTATATGTTTGGCGACTGCTTCCAAGGTAATGAAGTCTTTAATCTTTCCTGCCTTCAGGCCCATTTCGCCGTGTTTAATCATTTCTGAGAATGGCTTTCCTATGCCTGCTAGGATTCTCTCATAGTAAGGCAGCTCTTGAATGTCTATGAAAGTCATCACCATTTTAGTTTCTGTCATTGATAGAATGACTTGCGCTGCTAGATGTCTCCACCTTTGGGCATATTCTCGGAAAGACTCAGTACTTTGCTTTTTGACTTTAGTCACTTGGTATCGATCTGGTGCCATTTGTGACTGAAAACTGTACTGATTTAGAAAAGCATGAGTCAATTCTTCCCAGTTATGGATTTTGGCATTGTCAAGTCGGGCATACCAGGCTTTAGCCTCTCCAGTGAGACTCTTTTGAAAAAGTTGCATTCTGAGGCTTTCATCTTCAGCATAAGACCCTAGTTCACCAATGTACACTTTTAGGTGTGTATAGGGATCGCCTGCCCCATTGTACTTTTAAACTCTGGGATTTTGAATTTGTCAGGATACCTAGCCCCTAGGAATATACAGAGATCTGAATAGGTAACACTTCCATAGTTTCCAGTCCCTTTGATTGATTGGATGGTTTCTTCCATTTGTTGGACTTTCTTTCTTATATCCCCAGTTTCTCGATCATCCCTGAGTTTTGTGTTTTCAGGGGTTTTGTTGGTTCCTTTATTGGAATAAGATTCAGGTATCTGGGTTTTCATCTTTTTTCCAATACCCTGACTTCCCCCTGATGTGAATGACTCTGGTTGAGTAGGCATTGTCTGGTCCCGAGTGTCTTTACTTTGATCTTTTAGAAAGACAACCAATTCTGTTATCTGATTCCTTAATCCTTTAAACTCCACTCGGGAAACAGGAGTAGGATCAGGCTGGGCACTTGTAGCCATGTCTGACGGTGGGCTTAGTGCCTTTTTGGACTTTAAACGGGTAACGGGACTGATTGCTTCCCTACAAAAAGAAATGGTAGTTTAGTCTTAATGGAATGTAGGAATGTTACATGCCACGTAATGTGTCCTTCTAGGAGGATTATCCTGCGAAATGGATGTCAGTTGACAAGATAGCATGATAGGTTTTGATAAAAAAGGGAATGCATGTACACTGTATTATGTAAAAATTCAAGTTCCATAATTTATTTATTTTTTTAGTTGTTTTAAAAAAAAGCAAAAAAAAAATTGGGGTCCGCATTTTAGTCTTGTCCGGGAGTTCGGACAGGATCGGCTATATATATATATATATATATATATATATATATATATATATATATATATATATATAATTGCTTTATCAGCCTGCGGATTAGATTTGCCTAAATCTGACCATTTTTCACTTTAACCGGTTTATAGTGACTAAACTGGAACCGTTGAAGCTGGAAAGCTCAGATTTACTCAAATCTAGTTCATTTTCTAGCTTTTGTACATATTGATTCATCATGTGAGCCTAGGAATCATGTGATCACAGATTTAGTTCCTGAATCTAGATTTGGTTCCCTTGATGGACATTTTCAGCAGCAGCCAGCTTGTAAATTATTCATAGTATTTGAATTTCCTTAGATGACTCTCATGCCCACAAGTAGTTCAGCACTTATATATATCTTATTTTCTCGAAGATGTTTCGTATCTCGAAAATAATAAAAGTAATCCAACCGAACACTTAATAAATTGGAAGTATCAAAGACCTCAATTATTATTGAGTATAAGAGTTTCAAAAACCTGTTTTACAAAACATCATTGCCATATCTCGTTAAAATTGAACTTTTATACAAAATTCAAACCCTTTGTATATAGGAGCAAACGAGGCATAACACTACTTCTAGACAACTGCACATAGACCCCCCCCCACACACGCATTCAGATAAAAGTTTAAATTAAAAAGTTGCGGTAACCGTGTTATCACGGATGTCGAGGGGTGCCTAACACCTTCCCTCTGCATAATTAAGCCCCTGGACCCTAAAGAATTTCAGTTTTACAGACCAGTTAAACAGTGTCACATCACTAGGTCTATGTGCAAACCATTTCTCGGTTTAGTTGGTGCAACCATTTAAAAATACCAACTGGCGACTCTTACAGTCAAATCGTCGACATATACATGTCGGACCTTTTCAAACTTATTTTTTCAAACAAATCTCACCTAACATGAGAATACCAAAAGCCAAGAACAGATAGGGGACAAATAAAAATCCCGACATCGACAGTTGGAACTGAGTCTCCCGGAGTTGTCTCCGGGATTGAAACTGAGTTGACTTCCAAGGTTATCTCTGGAAGACGATTTTGCCTTCCTGCAAGTTTAGTAACAGGAATGTAAAATTTTGAGTGTTTACACCATATAATAAGCGAGTTAATAAAATAAGCTAAAAGGTGTTTTAAGTTTCACCAAACAAAGCTTAAGGCTTTTAAGTCTTTAGTTTTAAAATAGTTTTACCAAACAAGCCTTACTTTTGAATTTAAAAAACAAAACATAACTGATAAATTATTAAGTAGACATTATGGGTTTTGTCAGTTTTTATTTTTGTGTCAGTTTTTTTTTACGTTAAGTTATATAAATTTTATATTACGTAAAGCTAAAAGAGAGAAAGAACAGAGAAGTGAGAAAGAAGAGAAAACACAGAGAAAGAAAAGAGAGAGTGATTTGAGAGAAAAATTGGAAGAAGAAGGGGATTATCAAAGCAATTTGTTATCATCTAACAAGCTAAACAAGCAATTGAAGGTATAATTTTAATTTTTAAAGTTTAGTTTAGTTTTATTTTAAAAGTTCTCTGTGTTTGAGTTTCATGAACAATTAGTTGAAGTATGAGTTAAACATGTTAATTTGTTAATATATATTGTTTCTATATGTTTAGTATGTGATTTAAAGTTTTTAAATTCATGTAAACATGATATATGTCAAGAAACCATGTTTACAGTAAGTTACAGTGATATATGTATGCTATGACTTATTTTAGAATTAAAATTGATATTTAATTCATGATATAAAGTGTAAATTGATTTTTGATTTAGTAAATATATGAAGAAATGAAAACAATGGGTTTTAAACTAACTGTTTTGGTTGAAAACCAGATTTACAGTAATTAGTTTCGCTAAGAATGTCAAAAAGTGAAGAAATAGTTAAAAAGTGAATTTAAAGGTTGTAATTTGGATTGTATGTTGTTTATATGGTTAGAAACATGTTAAGAACATTAGTTTAAGTTTCTGTAAACATATTACAACTTGGGTAAGTTGAAATGGTTGTTTGAAAGGAGCTTTTAGGCCTAATTTGGCTTTCTGTTGTGTTCATTCGCGAACTGCAGAAGCTGATACTAGGTAACCCCACCCCGACTGGTATTACCAGTGTATTTTGTGCCGCCCCAGTAGGTATCCTGCCCTAGCGGGATTTTGTAGCTCAAAAACCCCGCCCCGATGGGGGTGGTCAGACTGACCAAGTTTTAGAGAAAATCTGACCGAACATTGTTTACTAAAATGGGCATAAATCTTTCATATAGATTCTGATTGGTGCAATTTAAAATGATCCGAAACGAGGACGAGTAGACCTACAACTTTTGTTCGTTAAGTTATTTAATTTGATGTTGTTAGTAGGGGTAAAAATGGTCATCTTTAGGACTGATGTGCACTCGGAGGTAATCAGAGGGCGTCGGGGTGCACGTATGCAAGTACAGTCCCTTTTGTGTTAATATAACTTAATCTAAGGAACATGATAATGTGTTGGACATGTAATAAGTTGTCATATCAGGTTATTATCGTTCATATGTTGACATGGCATGATAATTTGATAAGTTATAAAAGAGCTAAAAAGTGATGCTCATGAAAGATGTGATGTTATTTAAACTTAAGATTCGAGACTTCGGTCTTGAAATATGTGATTTGTGGTAGTAAGTAAAAACTTAAACTAATTTAACGAGCTATACTAAAAGTGGGAATTAACTTATGAAGTTAATATTAGTGTAACTAATGAGTGTTATCAATACATATGGCATGTTTAGGACTTGTGAACGTGAGTAGTGATCGTTTAACCTACGCACGAAGCAAGTTTCTGAATCTTACTCTTATTTAAACAACTTCTCTAACCCTAATCTTTATTTGAGCTTATCCTACCTTGTTTATAAATATGCAAGTTTGTTATTCTATCTTGTTTATAAAATTACACAAGTTCTTGAATTCTATCGAGCAAAGTTCCTAATTTTGTTTCCTTATTGGAAAATGTAACCTTAGCTAATCATTGTTGTTCAAGCTAGGATCATTATATAATTTTTAATGCTTTAAAAGTTATTCTTAATGTGACACCTCAAAATTTATACTCCCACAGTATCTGATCTGGTGTTCACAACTAATCAATTAATATAACGCAACCAAATCTATACACCCATGGTATCCATTTTGATGCTTATATCTAATCGAACTACTATACACATTTCACAAGATACAATTCTCATAGATCCAAGGTTCACAGTATACCATAACAGATAACATTTCCATGAAGAACTATTACTTTATTTGGATACCCTCACTTGGATGTATAGACTGTATCTACGAATAGTATCTATCTATCAGAAATTCAGAGTATTAGTACTAACATAAATAGTCCATATTACCAATACCCTCACTCAGATGTATAGTCTATATCTTACGGATTACACTATCGTATCGATAGTACCTATCTATCTGAAATCTAGAGTATTAGCAACAACATGAACAATCCATATTATTAATACCCTCACTCAGATGTATAGCTCCCAAGGATCTCAAAATAAATTAAAAGTTCTAATATTACATCTATTTATGTAAAGGAAAAACAGTTGCAGAAATAAAGGATGATATTATATCATATATATTATGGTTCAGTTACATGATTCTTCATAAAGAATTTCTTATTACAAAAGTATTACAATCAGTTAGACAATAATTTAAACTAATCTAAGCATAGTCTCTTCCCATTGTTCACTCCAGATGTGATAGGGTTACCATCTAATACTGCAAAGGGAATGATTTGCAAGAATGAGCTATGACATACTCATCAGGTTTTATATTATAGCACAACATAGGATTTGAAGAAGTATAACAATTCAAAACTTTTCTTAACTGAGTGTTGTTTACTATTTATGGAATTTTTGTATTTCAACCATTTCTGGACTTTTTATTATTTATGTCAGTCACAAAGACTTAGAAATCTTGTTCAGATGTGAGACAGGAGATCAACCTATTCAACATCCTAGGAGTATGCATCTCATCCTAATCATGCCCAACTTGCACTAAGTGTAAAATTTTATTGACACACATTTATCCCTTCTGGGATATACAACTCAATATAGGATGTCTTACCAAAATAATTTAGTTTGACATAATAGTTTATGCTCAAATATGAATAAACATTTCATTTCTTGGTTATGCTGAATCTATAGCGATAACTTTACAAAAATTGGCAGTCAAGTTTAGCTTTGGTATAACATGTCAAAAGCAAATCAAGATAGGAATCTTGTTTAACGAATAAATTAGGGTTTATTAAACTTGCGAAAGTAAATAAGATTAGGAAACATGCCTGAGCTAAGATCGATTAAGCAACATTACTCGATTTATTTATAAACACCTAAGATGTTTATTCATATAAGTCTAACACATTAGTATTAATAACAATACTCAAATACATAAACTATTCACGTTCGGGTTAAATTCTATATGATTTCGGTATCCTAAGACTTTACCGAATAATTAATAAGTTAATATCTCGGTTAAACTTATTTTATAAGCTTTATTATATTTTTATATACTTTGTATACCTTTTATAATAATTTTCGGAAGCTTAAAATAATTTTTAGATATTTATTTATCCATTAAATAATTTTTAAATCATTTGTTTCTATTTTTTAATAATTAATATTTACTTTGAATATTATAAAAATCTTGTTTATTATTTTTAAATAATTTATAACCATTCAATATGATTTTTAAATCATTAATATTATTTTTAAATAATTATTTATTATTTATAAATGATTATTCTAATTAAATTATTAATAACTTAATTATTAATAATATCTAAATAAATAAAATATTCATTGAATTTATGTAAAAATATTAAAAGTTAATTATTATAACTTAAAATAATTTTTAAAATAATTTTATAATTATTTATGTTTATTTATTATTTATTTCTAATTTCATTAATTTATTTATTAAATATTTATTTACTGTCTGTCGCTAAAGCCCTATTGCGACATAAAGTGTTTCTATAGGTGTTCTTCAATTCTGGGAATCAGTTTGAGTATGGTTTAGAGGTCACTTTGACCTTAGCCTAATGGTTTACTGTTAATGATTCTTGGTTTGTAAGTGTATTGGTGTTATAGTACTCATGTAATAGTACAACATCATACCAATTTTAGGTTTTAACCTACATATAATAAGAAGTTATAAAGGCTCAAAGTCATTGTCAGAGCTGTTCTTGGGTTTTTGGGTAACCCAGAATAGTGGTCATGGTCGGTCAACGATTTTGCGGTCTTTATAACTTTCAATTCGTGTGATAGATTTGTATTTTGGTTGTTGTAATATGTAGTCTATAGTCCAAGGTATATATATGTTACACTTGTTTGGACAGAATAAGATCCTATGGTCTAGATTTATGTTGGTCAAAGTGCAGCCAGAGACTGTTCTTGGTGTTCTTCAGTTTTCTGGGTAACCCAAAAAACGCAGTCATGCTCGATCAACGACATTTGACCATTAATTCTAGTAATCCTTTGAACTGATTAAGCGTTTGAATGCCATAGATATGCAGTATGTATATCAGGGTATCAATTCATAACACTTAGACATCCTAACAACAAACAGAAAGCAATTAAATGGTCGGTCAAAGTAACCGGTTCAACCTGTTCTTGATATTTCTGGGTAACCCAGAAATCAGAACTTCGTGGTCGGTCAACCACTTTTTACCACTTATATCTCGCAATATATGATTCTAATATGCCTGTTTTCTTTTCCAGATTAAAGACCTCAAGTAATACTGCAACTAGCATACAATTAACAAACCTAACTATTAACATACATAGATCTACAGGCTCTGTCATTCGACTGTCAGACCAGTTTTTCCAGAATTTCCAATTTGCTTAAAACATCATTTTGATGCATTTAGATGTTATGAAAACATGTTCTATCAACTTAGCATACATATTAATATGTTATTACACATATCTAAACATCTAAACTACAAATTAAACATAACATCAAAGATCTAGTTTAAAATTAGGGTTTATACCTTTTCTTGCTTGCTTATGATTTCTGACTTCTGTTTCTGTTCTTGCTATCACCAAGGCTTGTTTAGGTATGATATACGAGTATATAGGCTTAGAAATTTCGTGGGTTTGAACTGATCTAATGTTGCTATTTATAGAATTGCTAAGCTAGGGTTTTTTGTCATTATTTCACCTTCTTGCCTCTATAAATATCTGATGGTTGATACTTGTGCTACTTGGGAGTTGCAACCATGTTATGTGCTATCTTGGTACTTGGTTTGATGAGTAGTAACCTACTTGTGAGCTAGTTCATCATAATTACTAGCTTTATTATGCCCTAATCTTCCTTAATCTTGATTAGGGTTTTGATTTTTATGATTAGGGTTGCTTATTGATGTTTATTAGTACTTGATTAAAGTTTAATAATCATGGGTAGGGTTTAGGATAACCTAACTAGGGTTTACTCTAACTAATTAGGGTTAGGGTTTATAAATCTAGGGTTAGGGTTTCTTGATTTTGATATTAGAGTTCCTAACTTAGATTTTTCATAAATCCTAACAAGCACGACAAAGCATTTTGTCAATGTAAGCACGACAAAGCAGCTTGTCGAAATACATATACCGAAAAGTCCATTTTCAAAAGAAAAAAATTAAGCACGACGTGTCAAGCACGTCAACTTTCGAACAAAATTTAATTGACCTAATTCTATAATAGAGTATATAATAACACAATACACAATCAGAACGGAGAGGTTTTTATTTAATATTACTGAATTTACATAACCGAATCTTAGTAGTGTTTTGGGGTTTCACACTTAAAGCATTACTTTGATGTATCATACTATTCATTTATGGTCCAAAATTACTCTATAACATGTCGTTGTTAAACCCTTGCATTGTCATTAAACTTTTGATTCAACTAATCCTTAGTTGATGTACGTTGAGCTCTAAATTATCCTTGAAACTTATCCAAACCAAACTTCCTTTGGTGTGGACTCGTATGTTAAACTGAGATGAATAACCCTATTATAGGGGATTATTTACGCGAAAGCATTAAGATATTTGTGCACAATACATGGTACGAAGGGTTAATTCCCCTAAGTATGTGAAAGAAGGTCCATATAGTCTAAAGATTGTTAAAGGTTCAAGTAAAAACACTTATAACCTGGGACATAGTTCATGGTCTTGTGACCCTCAGATGATTTTCAATATCAATTCTTGATTACCGCTTTTAGAAAATGATATTCAATTCAGTCAAGATTATTCATTGCCATTTATTATGTTATCTTTAAGTGAGCATTTGTTTTGCTCACTCTTGCATATATATAACCATTGCAGCTAAAGTTGAGTAGGTTGATGAGTCAACCACTAGTAAAGGGAAAGGAAAGATGAACAAGTATTGAAGACTTGTTAATTTGTTGAGATTTAAGTCTTCAGACTTAGTTTTAATTATTGCGATGTAATTATTTAATTTTTCGCCTATGATGAATGATTTAAGGTTAGACAAGCTGTGATTTTATTGGATTTAATTATGTAATCCTTTAATGGGAAGATTTATTGTTTAAGTTTTATTATATTTGGGTAGTTAGAAATGAACGATTATTCAGTGAACACCAAATCATGTGGGAATGAAGTACCCATATTTGGGGGTGTCACAATGTGTTAGGTTTATAGTAAAATGTTATAACAGATTATAATGATGATATAATACTAAATGTAAAGATTGTAAGTTATTGATTAGCAAGTTATATAAGATTGAAACTCGACATTGTAAGAGTTGAGAATGTGGTTTGGATGCTAAAAGTCTTATGTTATATTTTTGTGAGTTTTCATATTCGTGTTATGTGGTTGATTAATATGGTTAGACTTTAAGCTAAAGGTTATAACTTAACTAAGATGAGAATTGAATCTATGAGGATAATGTGTATGTAGCTAATTGATGTGATAATCCTAATGGTCAGTGTAGCATATTGGAGTACGTAAGTTATAATTGTATAGCTTACGCAAGAGGCAAGTCTCCTAACCCTACTTTTACGTTATGTAAGTTTCTTGAATCTATTATTCAATTGAGCAAGTTCTCTAACCCTAATCTTTCATTATTCAAGTTTCTATTCCTAACGTGTTATTGTTATGCAAGTTCTTTAACCTTAAGTTATTATTGAGGAAGTTTCTAAACTCAACTTTTTATTGAGCAAATTAATTAATCTTTACTTCTTCATTCCAAACGAGATTGCTTTGGTTATTCAAAGTCTGTAATTTTATTGTAATCAAGGTGTTTATTCATCTACAAATAATTGTTGTTTGATTTTTGATCACCAATGTCATTGTATAATCTTACATTGTTGTACTGAACTTTTAGTTGACTAGCGATCGTTCTATTGAT
The DNA here is from genome assembly GCA_016801055.1 of Panax notoginseng. NCBI lineage: Eukaryota > Viridiplantae > Streptophyta > Magnoliopsida > Apiales > Araliaceae > Panax > Panax notoginseng. The sequence continues at coordinate 188,124,791 of CM029013.1, forward strand.
TCAGCTAATCCTTAGTTGATGAATTTTCTATAAATTAAATCACCCTTAAAGTCAATCCAAACCAAACTTCCTTTTGTTTGCTTATGTACTCCTATAGTTTTGAAAGCATGTAGTCGATGTCTAACACTTGTTCAATTTAGAAACCATTGGTACTCTATCTCTTATTGATTCATCGATATACCTTGTTCATAAAGATATTATAATTAAACTCTTGAATAGTTATTGATCCCTATTTGATTCAACCAGTACTTGGCTGATGAGTGTTCAAAAGATCTAGAATTCCTTTGAAGCTAATTCCAAACCAAACTTCTTTTGGTACAGAACCTATTGATTAAAGCTGAGATGAAGAACCCTATTAAAGGGTATTATTTTAGAGCTACATGATAGTGTTAAAATGTTTGCACAGTACATATTACAAAAGGCTGATCACTTAGAGTACGAGACGATGGTCCATATAGTCATTTAGATTGTTAAAGGTTACAGTAGAAATGCTTATTAACCTAGGACATAGATGATGAATATGGTCTTTTAGACCGTTAAAGGTTAAAGTAGAAATACTTGACAACCTAGAACATAGTTTGTGGTCTTGTGACCGTCAATGTATTCCTTTGATGTTGATATCTGTTGTTAACTTAAAAGTTATTATTCCTTTGGACTCATTGCTTTTGAATTAGAGTTTATTATTCCGGTAACAGTACCCACACAACGCGACTCTCAACGTTAGTAGATATATATATATATATATATATATATATATATATATATATATATATATATATACACACACAAAAGTGAAAAAAAGCTTAAAATCTAAAATATATTACAGTGGGCTACCAAAAAGGCTTCAAATAATTTTAAACGCCTAAAAACTCGGTTTCCACCGATTAAATTTTAGTATGTAGTAAAGCACGAGCTTACAAGTATTTAGAAAGAAGAATCACTCAGTTTAGAGCACTCTAGAACTGTTTACAGGCTGAAATGGACAGAGTTTTCTCTCTTTTTTACTTTTTTTTATTATGAGTAGCCAAAGGCTCATATTTATAGACCAGGGAGCCACGGGTCTAACCGCGGCAAGCCGCGGGTCTATCTGCGACTTCTCGGGGTGCCCCAGGCTTTGCGGGTCCTGTCATCTTGAAGTACGTGCACTCGTGTAACGCGCTGTCTGCTCGAACCTTTAAAACTTTTACTCCGGGCATCCGATAAAGGGGTGTTGTACCTTTCTGAAATGTTGTTGTCGAGAGCTACACAATGACATGTGATTAGAGGTTGTACGAAGTCGGGAAGATGGGTCCCTAACCAAATCTCCAAGTCTTCAAATTTCAATTTGGTATGTTGTCCTGTGTAGTAGTCACTCGAGATTTGAGTTATGGTTCTTGTGGGACACTTCTGCATGAAATATGGATTAAGATGATACTAAGACGACGTGAATGTAGTATCGAGGTGAAAAAAATGAAGATTTTGTCCCTCACCAGGGTTATCTCTGGTTCTGTGCAGATGTAGCAGTCGTTGCTCAGGGTTATCTCTGAGATTGGGCTACTGTGAGTACTGAATATTCTCAGGGTTATCTTTGAGGTGTACTTGACCTCCCGGGGTTATCTCCGGGGTTGGAATTGAGTCTCCCGGGATTATCTCCGGGATTGAAACTGGATCTCCCAGGGTTATCTCTGGGGTTAGAACTAATTCTCCCAGGGTTATCTCCGGGATTGCAACTGAGTATCTCAGGGTTGTCTTTGAGATTTTAGAACTGATTTGACTTCTAGGGTTATCTCTGGAAGACGATTCTGCCCTCTTGCATGTGTCGACGTCGGGATTTTTATTTGTCCCTTTTCTGTTCTTGTACTTTTGTGTTCTCATGTTAGGTAAGATTTGTTTGAAAAAATAAGTTGTGAAAAGGTCCGACATTTATATGTCGACGATTTGACTATAAGAGTTGCCAGTTAGTTTTTTAACTGGTTGTACCAACACAACCGAGAAAAGGTTTGCACATTGACCCAGTGATGTGACACTGCTAAACGGGTCTGTGAAACTGAGATTCATTAGAGTCCGGGGACTTGCTTATGCGGAGGGAAGGTGTTAGGCACCCCCCGACATCCATGTTACCACGGTGACCGCCACTTTTTTAAGAAACTGTTATATGAATATGTGTGTGTGTGTGTGTGGGTTAATGTGCTATTATTTGGAAGTAGTACGAGGCCTCATTCGCATCTACATACACAGGGTTTGAATTTATGTAAAAATTCAGTTTTAAATAAGATATGGCAGTGAAGTTTTGTAAAAGAGGTTTTTCAAACCCTGATGCTCAATAGTAATTGAGACCTTTTACACTTCTATTTTATTATATGTTCAGTTGGATTGCTTTTACTTTCAAGATGCGAAGCATCTTCGAGAAAAATAATGTACAAAGCAGTGCCGAATTCCTCATGGGCATGGAAACCATATGAGGAAATCCAAACACCGTGAATAAATTTACAAGCTGCTTATAGCTGAAAATGTCCATCATGGGAACCGAATCTAGATTCAGTAGACTGAATATGTGATCACATGATTCATAGGCTCACATGATGCCACAATTTATATGAAAACTGTAAGCAGTATATATATATATATATATATATATATATATATACAGACATGATCAACCACCACGAAGCACCTCTATAGGGGATCGAAAATGTAAATATATATAATATATATATATATATATATATATATATATATATATATATATATATATATATATATATATATACATGATCAACCACCACGAAGCACCTCCATGGGGTTCAGAAATGTAAAGAAAGCTATAAAAATGGTCAACCGCCACGAAGTAAACTCCAGGCGGGATGAAATATAAAGAAAGTAGTAAAAATGATCAACCACCACGAAGTAAACTCCAGGCGGGATGAAATGTAGATATACATATATACAACAGCAGTAAACGCACCGGATGTAACATCCAGGCTCATCGAACAGAGTTTGACACACAGTTTATATATATATAAGTATATATATATATATATATATATATATAAAAGTAATTAAACGCTCCAGACATAAGTCTAGGCTCATCGAACAGAGTTCGACGCACAGTTTATATACGTAAGTATATATATATATATATATATATATATATATATATATATATATATATATATATATATATATATATATATATGTACGAAAGCAATTAAACACTTCAGACATAAGTCTAGGCTCAATCGAGGCATAACTCGATGATGTTAGTCCATATATAAATATATATATATATAGATACAAAAAAAATAAAAGCCACGGACCGAAGTCTGGGCAAACACACGCAACACGACTCTCAACGTGAAGAACAGTGTGTGCAAAGATGAAGAGAAAGGCTTTAAAGTGTGTAAGAAGGCTTACAGTGAGCTGCCAAAGAAGACTTCAATAGCTTGAAAGGGATGAACACTCGGCTCCCGCCGGTAAAAAGGTAGCTATATATGAGCTTACAAGTGTTTAAAATGAGAAAGCACTCAGTTTATAGTGTGTACAAAACAAATTGGACAGGGCTTTCTCGTCGTTTCTCTTATAAAATGGACACCCTAAGCACTCTATTTATAGAGGGGGGAGTCATAGATGTACCTGCGGCTACCTGAGGTGCCCCGGGCAATGTGGGTTCCGCTGTCTCGACGTACGTGCACTTTGACAACGTGATGTTCGCTCGAACCTTCATAACTTTCAATCCGGGAGTCCGATAGAAGCGTGCCATAACATTCTAAAAAGCTCTTTTCGAGAGCTACGCAATGACATATGATTTGCCCTTTTTTTATTTTGGAAAGATGGGTCCATGACCAAAATGGCATTTCCGGGTTTCTGTCAGGTAGTCTGTTGAGCTGTTTTGCGTAGTTTACGCTAGAAAGTTAAAATATGGTTCTTGTGGGACTTATATTGAAGAAATTTGAGTTTAAATGAGTTGATTTGATGTGAGTTAAAGTTGAGTTGGCAAAATAACCATTTTGCCCCTCCTGGGGTTATCTCCGATTTTCACACAGTTGTAGCAGTCTTTTCTCAGGGTTATCTCTGAGGTTGGCTTGACCTCCCGGGGTTGACTCCGGGCATTAGACTTGATCTCCCGGGGTTATCCCTGGGGTTAGAACTGCCTTTCTTGGGGTTATTTTTGGGGTTAGAAACTGATTTTCTGGGGTTATGTTCGGGGTTGGAAACTTGATCTCTCGGGGCTATCTCCAGGGTTGGAATTGATTGTTGTGGTCCTCCAGAGTTATCTCTAGAATGTGAAAAAGTTGCTTTTGTCCTCCGGCATAGTTAGTAACAGGAAAACAAAATTTTAAGTGTCTACAGATGCCCCTCTTTATCATGTTCATGCAATGCAATGAAATAGATATGATAAACATTAATAGACACTTGAAATATGATAAGGTATTTTCAATGATGTAGATCGCAATGTAATGAATGTTATGATGAATGTTAAAATATTTTTGCGAATCGTAGTTCGTAAATTGCACATTGCACTTCGCCTTTCGTATTTGGCCAATCGCACTTCGCAAATTGCACATCGCATTTCGCATATCGTAAATCGCTAATCGCAATGTAATGAATGTTATGATAAATGTTAAAATGTTTTTGCAAATCGCTTTACCTTTATCGGGGATTATTGATGCCTATGCTGGTGTTGACTACAACGGTTTGGCTTTTTGTTGGTGTCGTTGATGCATGTTTGATGAAGAGAAATTGAGATGTTTTCTACATCTCTACTGGGGATGAAGTTCTGAAATCACCCAACCTTTCCGAGGTATACGCTGGTAGTTTACAACGGTACCTACCCTGATGGTAGTTAACTATGTTGATGCCAAACTATTTTGGTTCCCACTCAAAAGGTGGTATCCCTGAACTGTCTTGATGTTATGTTTAATTGATGCCATTGGTTTAGAATATCGGATCTCTCGATACCTTCGCTGAAGTAATATTCCAAGGTTTGCTTCTCCAGACTCTGCCTGATGTTACGCTCACCCTTTTGAGGTGATTTGGAGTTTCGTTTCGCTGTCGGGTGCTTGTTTCCCATTTTCTTAAGTGTTTGATTCACAACCCTGCTGAACTGATGACCTGAATGCCGCTAATATACCTGGAGGGTGCGACTCATTATTTCACTGCCCAACTTCGAACTTTAGTGTAGAGGCCTCAACTTGCGAGGACTAAACGCATGCTTGATAGTGTAGATTTTCATTCGCTAGGCCCTTCATCGTTGGCTTTCTGCTTCTGAGTTAAGACCTTTTTAGAGAATTTTCCCTTCTTTCGTGGGGTACGCTTATGTCGCCATAATTTCTTTCAAGAGTTCTCCCTTTCTTTTGATGAGAGGCTTGATCCCGCCATAAGCTCCTTCCATTTCTTGGAACTGGACAATGCCTCAATCCTTTCGTATGTTAATGTCGAGGATTCATATGAGAAACTATCTTTGTTGATGAAGTCGCAAATTACTAATATCCAAATTGCCAGTGAGATGATGGGAGGGAAGCTCTGATGATGATGTACCATGCTGATGGTGCTGACTGGCGCATTTTCCTCTTTAGGATGGTTGATAAATGCCCCAGTGTTGAGTTGTCGCTGTTTCTGAGATTGCCCCAGTCTTATTGTAAGGGCTCCAATATCGGGTTGTCACCAATTTTGAAATTGCCCTAACCTTACTTGTTGTCTGGGATAGTTGCTTTGACAGATGAGCTGATAAGACCCCGAGATCGCAAGAGGCTTTTACTTCTGTACCAGATGGTGAACAGGTAGTTGATTTGGGCTTTGATGCCCTCAATCATTATTCCTAACTTATTCTCGTAATCGGCGTTGATGGTTTTCTTCTGATTTAATGAACACTTGTGATTGATGGTGTCGACTCTTTGAAGGTCTTTGAAGGTCCTCGCTGCTGGTTGTCATAGTTTATCGTTGTTTCTTCCTTTCTAAGATTTATGCCAGATTTGATGGAATGACGTTAAAGTGTTGTTGAGTCTTCTCAACATGGGTCACTGACTTGGAGGGTTGTTCTTTTGAGGGTTTGACCGCACCACTGAAGGCTGCCTACGTACTCCTGTATGTGCGGGAGATCAGGTCTGCGTAGTTCCTGATTGATAAGATAAACGGTTTGAGAAGTGTTTGTTTGGAGGTTTTTTGTTTAGTTTGACCGCACCATAAATGGTTGCCTACGTACTCTTATTGATGAAGGGAGATCAGGTCCTTCGTAGTTCAGGCTTTTGGCTTGAAAGGCTGAAAATATTTATTGGAGTTTGAGCTGGGTTGAAGGGTTTTTTGATTTTTGTAGTGGTTAGACCGCACCGTACATGGCTGCCTACGTACTCCCATTGATGAGGGGAGATCAGGTCTGCGTAGTTCCAACCTATCATGAAAAGGTTCAAAGTTGTAAGTGGTGAGAAGGGTGTAGAGATGTCTTTGTTTTTGTTTTTCTCTTTTTTTTCTTTTTTCTTTTTTTTTCTTTTTGTTTTTGTTTTTGTTTTTTGTTTTTTTTATTATTATTTTTTTTTGTTTTTTTTTCTTTTTGCTTTTTTCTTATTTTCTTTACATGCATGGAAAATAAATGGCACACTACGAAGAAAGTGATATCGTCCCAACATCTCCTGGAACTCACAACTGTATCCTCTGGATCTGCATCTTTTTGGCTAGCTGAGGCATGATAGTCCAGTTGTCATTGGTTATGTTGCCTTCAATGCTCACGATAGAGGTTACCTCATGATTCTGAATATCTTCACTTATAGCCATAACTTGATCGCTTCCTAATTCAGTACATTCCTCAGGGACGCTTAAACTAGACCCATCGCACAAAGGTATGAACTCCTAATTCTTTGATGGGTTGGTTTCCCCGACAACCTCACCACCTTTTTCTTCATCTGTTCCTTCGCCTTTTCATGGGCTTGAGAGGATTTGACCATGAAATCTCTCTCAAACTGTTATTGTATTTCTCGCAAGGAACTTTCCTTTTTGGCTTTTTCTTCTTTGGACAGGATTAGTATTTCCTCTGCATCATCCAAGGTGATAAAATCAGGAACGTGGTTGATATCTTTAGACCACAAGATGGTTGATGTTGGCAGAGGAATCTCCTTTGGAAATTCCCTTATTTCCTCTGTCATTCCTTGCATTGGGATCAGTCCACCTTGTGTTCTGCCAGAATTAGCGCTCATAGCCTTCACCTCCTTTGAACTGCATGTCTTGAAGGGACATCTTAAGCTTTCCTTTTCGCCTTTTTTGGTCATGGGGAATTCTATCTCCAGCTCTCCATTTTCAATGAGATCCTGGATTTTATGTCTCAAAGACCAACATTCCTCAGTCACATGTCCAGGTGAGTTAGAATGGTATAAACACATCTTGGTGGAATCATAACTCTTTATCTTGGGATTTATAGGAGGCAGCAACTCAATAATCCTTCCTTCGCTTATCAAAAGTTGTAGCATTTCTTCATTTAATTTGCTCAGAGGGGTGAATTTTCGGACTCTTTTGGAGGTTGTTTGATCTTTCATCTTTAACACTTCACATTCCCTTGAGCGATTTTTCTGCTGGCGAGATCTTCTAACACATTTATCATCCCCCTTTTCTTGTACTTTCAGTCTGCTTTGATATTCTTCATTTAGCTGGCTCATCATAGAGAGATATGGGCTTACATTATGGTTAACCTCCTTTTTCTCTTGGCTTTCTGATAGTTAAGTGAAAAACGGCCTCATTTCCTGATGTTGGCGCACTATCAGCTTAGCCATCAGATTTACTTGATTTTGGATCGTCTCTAATTTTTGCATTACTGGCATACTCTCCTCCGAGTATTCCCACTCTAGGACATTTGTTCTGTGCCTTTGGGGGTATTCCTCCACCCTTCGTATGTACTTATGATTTAGATACATTTTAGTTCTTCCTGGCCCGATCATGTTTACTTCCTCCGTATTATACTGCAACGGAGGGTTGGTATTGACATTTTGTTGATCGGGTAGTTGGACCACAATACTGCCTCTTTCGATCAGATTTTGAATCTTATGCTTTAAGGACCAACAATCTTGTGTATTGTGTCCTGGAGACCCTGAGTGGTAAGCACATCTCTAGCTTGGATTGTATCTTTCGCTCCCTGGTTCCAGAGGTGGAGCAAGTTCGGTAATTTTCTTGTGATCTATTAATATCTCCAATACATTTTCAAGGGAATCGCCTAATGGAGTGAACACCCGATTTTCCATTCTTTTAAATTTTCTTTTTCTATCCTGGCATTGGTTGAATGTAGCCTGTTGTTGAGATGGCAGATTGTCTTGCATTTTCTAAATGGGGGGGACTGTAGTTTGGTCTCCTAGCTTGCCCAGTACAACAAGGGATACATCTTCATCACCTTTATTGGGTACCCCCTTGGGATTGCTCGCATACTTTCCAATCTGTATATGTTTGGCGACTGCTTCCAAGGTAATGAAGTCTTTAATCTTTCCTGCCTTCAGGCCCATTTCGCCGTGTTTAATCATTTCTGAGAATGGCTTTCCTATGCCTGCTAGGATTCTCTCATAGTAAGGCAGCTCTTGAATGTCTATGAAAGTCATCACCATTTTAGTTTCTGTCATTGATAGAATGACTTGCGCTGCTAGATGTCTCCACCTTTGGGCATATTCTCGGAAAGACTCGGTACTTTGCTTTTTGACTTTAGTCACTTGGTATCGATCTGGTGCCATTTGTGACTGAAAACTGTACTGATTTAGAAAAGCATGAGTCAATTCTTCCCAGTTATGGATTTTGGCATTGTCAAGTCGGGCATACCAGGCTTTAGCCTCTCCAGTGAGACTCTTTTGAAAAAGTTGCATTCTGAGGCTTTCATCTTCAGCATAAGACCCTAGTTCACCAATGTACATTTTTAGGTGTGTATAGGGATCGCCTGCCCCATTGTACTTTTTAAACTTTGGGATTTTGAATTTGTCAGGATACCTAGCCCCTAGGAATATACAGAGATCTGAATAGGTAACACTTCCATAGTTTCCAGTCCCTTTTATTGATTGGATGGTTTGTTCCATTTGTTGGACTTTCTTTCTTATATCCCCAGTTTCTCGATCATCCCTGAGTTTTGTGTTTTCAGGGGTTTTGTTGGTTCCTTTATTGGAATAAGATTCAGGTATCTGGGTTTTCATCTTTTTTCCAATACCCTGACTTCCCCCTGATGTGAATGACTCTGGTTGAGTAGGCATTGTCTGGTCCCGAGTGTCTTTACTTTGATCTTTTAGAAAGACAACCAATGCTGTTATCTTATTCTTTAATCCTTTAAACTCCTCTCGGGAAACAGGAGTAGGATCAGGCTGGGCACTTGTAGCCATGTCTGACGGTGGGCTTAGTGCCTTTTTGGACTTTAAACGGGTAACGGGACCGATTGCTTCCCTATAAAAAGAAATGGTAGTTTAGTCTTAATGGAATGTAGGAATGTTACATGCCACGTAATGTGTCCTTCTAGGAGGATTATCCTGCGAAATGGATGTCAGTTGACAAGATAGCATGATAGGTTTTGATAAAAAAAAGGGAATGCATGTACACTGTATTATGTAAAAATTCAAGTTCCATAATTTATTTATTTTTTTTAGTTGTTTTAAAAAAAAGCAAAAAAAAAAATTGGGGTCCGCATTTTAGTCTTGTCCGGGAGTTCGGACAGGATCGGCTATATATATATATATATATATATATATATATATATAATTGCTTTATCAGCCTGCGGATTAGATTTGCCTAAATCTGACCATTTTTCACTTTAACCGGTTTATAGTGACTAAACTGGAACCGTTGAAGCTGGAAAGCTCAGATTTACTTAAATCTAGTTCATTTTCTAGCTTTTGTACATATTGATTCATCATGTGAGCCTAGGAATCATGTGATCACAGATTCAGTTCCTGAATCTAGATTTAGTTCCCTTGATGGACATTTTCAGCAGCAGCCAGCTTGTAAATTATTCACAGTGTTTGAATTTCCTTAGATGACTCTCATGCCCACAAGTAGTTCAGCACTTATATATATCTTATTTTCTCGAAGATGTTTCGCATCTCGAAAATAATAAAAGTAATCCAACCGAACACTTAATAAATTGGAAGTATCAAAGACCTCAATTATTATTGAGTATAAGAGTTTGAAAAACCTGTTTTACAAAACATCATTGCCATATCTCGTTAAAATTGAACTTTTATACAAAATTCAAACCCTTTGTATATAGGAGCAAACGAGGCATAACACTACTTTGTATGGGCATGGAAACCATCTGAGGAAATCTAAATACCGTGAATAAATTTACAAGCTACTTACAGCTGAAAATGTCTATCATGGGAATCGAATCTAGATTCAGTAGACTGAATCTGTGATCACATGATTCCTAGGCTCACATAATGTCGTAATTTATATGAAAACTGTAAGCAGTTATATATATAAAAGTTGTAAATATATATATACAGACATGATTAACCACCACGAAGCACCTCCATGGGGGATCGGAAATGTAAATATATAATGACATGATTAATCACCATGAAGCACCTCCATGGGGGATCAGAAATGTAAAGAAAGCTGTAAAAACGGTCAACTGCCACGAAGTAAACTCCAGGCGGGACGAAATGTAAAGAAAACAGTAAAAACGGTCAACCGCCACGAAGTAAACTCCAGGCGGGACGAAATGTAGATATATATATATATATATATATATATATATATATATACTAAAGCAATAAACGCGCCGGATGTAACATCCAGGCTCATCGAACAGAGTTCGACACACAGTTCATATATATATAAGTATATATATATATATATATATATATATATATATATATATATATATATATATATATATATATATATATATATACGAAATCAATTAAATGCTCTAGACATAAGTCTAGGCTCAATCGAGGCATAACTAGATAATGTTAGTCTATATAAATATATATATATATATATATATATATATATATATATATATATATATATATATATATATATATATATATACAAAAGAAATAAAAGCCACGAACTGAAGTCCGGGAAAATACACGTAACACGACTCTCAACGTGAAGAACGGTGTGTGCAAACATGAAGAGAAAGACTTTAAAGTGTGTAAGAAGGCTTATAGTGGGCTGCCAAAGAAGACTTCAATAACTTGAAAGGGATGAACACTCAGCTTCCGCCGGTAAAAACAGTAGCTATATATGAGCTTACAAGTGTTTAAAATGAGAAAGCACTTAGTTTATAGTGTGTACAGAACAAATTGGACAGGGCTTCCTCGCCGTTTCTCTGACAAAATGGCCACCCCAAGCCCTCTATTTATAGAGGGGCCATAGATGTACCTGCGGCTGCCCGGGGTGCCCCAGGCAATGTGGGTCATGCTGTCTCGATGTACGTGAACTCGAACAATGCGCTGTTCGCTTGAACCTTCATAACTTTCAACCCGGGAGTCCGATGGAAGCGTGTCATACCATTTAAAAAAGCTCTTTTTGAGAGATACACAATGACATATGATTTTCCCTTTTTTAATTCCGGGAAGATGGGTCCATGACCGAAATGGCATTTCCAGGTTTTCGTCAGGTAGTCCATTGAGCTGTTTTGCGTAGTTTGCACTCAAAAGTTAAAATATGGTTCTTGTGGTACTTCTATTGAAGCAATTTGAGTTGAAATGAGTTGATTTGATGTGAGTTAAAGTTGAGTTGGCAAAATGACCATTTTGCCCCTCCCGAGGTTTATCTCTGATTTTTGCGCAGTTGTAGCAGTCTTTTCTCAGGGTTATCTCTGAGGTTAACCTGATATTGACTTTAACTGTCCTCAAGGTTATCTCTGAGGTTGGCTTGACCTCTCGGGGTTGACTCCGGGCTTTAAACTTGATCTCCCGGGGTTATCTCCGGGGTTGGAACTGCCTTTCCTAGGGTTATTTCTGGGGTTGGAAACTGATTTTCCTGGGTTATCTCCGGGGTTGGAAATTGGATCTCCCGGGGCTATCTCTAGGGTTAGAATTGATTGTTGTGGCCCACCAGGGTTATCTCTAAAATATGAAAAAGACGCTTTTGTCCTCCTGCATAGTTAGTAACAGGAAAATAAAATTTCGAGTGTCTATAGCATGGTTAGTAACAGGAACGCAAAATTTCGAGTGTCTACAGATGCCCCTCTTTATCATATTCATGCAATGGAATGGCATGGATAGGATAAAGATCGTTAGACACTTGAAATATGACAAGATAATCATGATGCAAATGGAATGTAACATGATGCAAATGTTATGCTGAGTATATGGAGGCTGCTCCATGAATAAGACCAGAGGATGTTGACATTAGGGTTATCACCAACGTCCTTAACCCTCATCGTAGGCTTTCCACCGAAGATGTTCTTCTCATGTGTGAGAGACTCTTGGGGAATTGTGCTTTAATTGTTGACTGTATAACAGATTCCATCATCAATCCTCCCCGATGAGGATGGTTTTCCATGGTTTGCATCGCCAGGTCTTTCTGGCGCTTCGTTAGAGTTACTGCCAACGGTTTGGGTTGTCAGGGCTACCTGACCTTCGTTGAAATTTTCTTCAACTGCTACCATCATCCGACCACCTCTGATGCTTCGCTGGAGTTAATTGCTAACGGTTAATGATGTCAAGGATGCTTGACCCTCGTTGAACCGTCCTTCAACGGTTAATATCATCGGACCACATTCGATGCTTCGTTGGATTTATTTGCCAACGGCTGCTAACATCAGGGCTGCCTGACCTTCACTGAAATGGTTTTTCAGCGGATCAAACATCATCGGACCACCTCCGATGCTTTGCTAGATTTACTTGCCAACAGCTGATGATATCAGGGTTGCTTGATCTTCGTTGAAATGGTTTTTAATGGCTAAAACATCATCAAACCACCTCTGATGCTTCGCTGGATTTACTTGTCAACGGCTGATGATATCAGGGTTGCCTAATTTTTGTTGAAATGGTTTTCAATGGTTAAAACATCATCGGTCCAACTCCAATGCTTCGTTGGATTTACTTGCCAACGACTGATGATATCAGGGTTGCCTGATCTTCGTTGAAATGGTTTTCAACGGTTAAAACATCATCGGACCACCTCTGATGCTTCACTAAATTAACTTATCCACGGCTGATAACGTCAAGCCTGCCTGGCCTTCGTTGAAATGTTCTCCAATGACTAAGGTTGTATGAAATCTCTGCTGGGGAGAGACTTTTGATGTATGGTTTTGATTGTAATTACGATCCCAGTGATGGGACTTACAATCCAATTTGATGGAATTGGACCTTTGTGAGGTATTACCAATGGTAGCTAGCAATAGTTGTGATCATCGGCTTTGTGAACCCTATGTTTAGGCGAATACCAATGATTGATATGTAGACCTGCAGTTTGGTCTCTGAAAATCAGGATTTCATACTTTTCCGCGTAATCGTGTAGCGTCTTTTTTCCTGATTTGACGTTTCAGCTTGTGGGACCTCCTTTACAACTCAAATTTGATCGAGCCAGAGGGGGTAGAGACCACCCATGATAGCCAAAGGTGGACCCACGACAGTCGTAGGTACACCCGCGACCATCCGTGGGTTGTATTTCAGGGGCCTTTCCCTTTCACAAGTTATTTTCAGTTGAAGCCGCACAGAGAATTCGAGATTTCTTCATCAGATTTACTGAGTTTGGGCTATTTTCTATAAAATCCATCATTGTACAAGTGTTCTACACTATCTTGACGTATATATGTCTTCTTTTCTAGCTTTGACCGTTGGAAAGTGAGTTATCACATGAAATGCTTCTAAACACATAGTAGTGAATATGCATGCTCATATGACTTGATAAAAATTATTCAACACAGTAAATGTTAGTATTTAACCATGTTGAACGTATTGATGTGAAAAAAATTGACTTTTAAAACAGTAATTTTGACACCTTTTTCTGCTATTTTTTCATCTTATTTGAGGATAAATGAGCAAAGGTTGTTTAAGCAAAGTAATCCTGGTAATTAGGCTACCCTTATGGATTATGACTTTGATATTTTCATGCATATAGGATGTTTATGACTATGAGTTAGTGTGCTACTGAATGGCCACCTAGTCATGCCTACGTGCGTGTGGATAGTCCTTTTTACGAAGGAGACTCTGGCGAAATTTTTCACGAGTCTAGGCATTTGAATGAATATGTATTTTTAACTTTACTGTAAGCGTATGTTAAAGCAATGCATGCATGAATATAGACATAAAATGCATTTAATGAGCTACAGGTTAGAATTTACCACACCCCTTCTGAGGTGATTTGGAGACTTTTCTCTAGATATAAGGATCCAGACCAGCCAAGTAGCTCTCGTAGGACCTCTGCAGGTGTTAGGAGGAGAGCTTCTGATGTGCCTCGGCCTTGCCCAGCCCGACATCCTCGTCGATTGACAGAGTCAGTGATTCGCCCTATCCGAGTTGAGGTACCAAATGTTGAGGACGAGGAGGAGGATGTACCGATTGCAGATCCTGCTCCTTCTATTTTTGTTCCCCGTAGGGATCTTCTAGCCATAAATGTGACGATTCCAGAGCTTCTGGATGATTTGAGTCGCCACCCCTCGATCTATTTGCATGCGAACTAGGTAAGAGCCGTGTTGATTTTCCTGTTTCCTATTGATAAGGAGCAAGGGATCTGATGTTGATTTGCATTGTGATGCTGATTCCTGGCTTTACACAGCCTTGAGAAAACTGGTTTAGCGTACATTCTCTATACAATAATCTTCACCCAGAGTACCGAGAAATTGTGCATGCTTGGGGTTTCGAGGTGTTCTTTTCCATCCTCCCCCGACATTATCCTTGGGGTTACCTCAGGGCATTGTCTGAGCGCTAGTTTCACCAGACTCAGTCTCTCTATTTGCTGGTATCACCGGTATGGAGTTTTCTGGGGCGCCAGTGCCTTGTGTGGCTGACATTTCCCCTACTACCATCAGATCCTTACTAGGTGTCCAGGCTATTGCGCTCAAAGGCAGGACAATCCGCACTGATCCTTTGAGTGTAGATGTCGTGAGTGGGGCTTTGGCGGAGCCATTACCCGATGATCGAAGGGTCAGAGATTTCATTCTTCAGCAATTTTTCCTGGTCATCCTCCGGGGTTATTTCTTGCTGATAACTCTTCCACGGTGTCATTCGCTTTAGTCAGTGCCACATGGGAGGTGGACCATATTGGAGAGTTTGATTGGGGCTCCTACACCTTTGCCTACATCCTCAAGGGAATGTGTTTGTGCTCGCAAGGCTTGACGGAGGCTTGGCTAGGATTTTACCCATTCCTACTGCTGAGTATTTTTCTTTTGATTTCCCTTGTTTGGGTTGAGAATGTTGACTGACCGCAGATATTTGATTTTGTATTGGTAGTTTTGGGCCTATGAGAGGCTCCCATGTCTTCATCCCATTAGCTTGTTAGGCTTAGACACCTATCCACGGGGACGGCGATGGCAACACTCCACTTTGACGGAGGTTCCTATAGTTGAGGGTTTCACCCATTCACGCTTACAGTTGGAGCTGTTGACAGCCGATGTCATTACATGGGTTCCCTACTCTGAGGACCATTTGATAGTTGTCTTTGAGGGTAGTTTCCTGACTGGTGTCGAGCATATGATGTCCACCCGTTGGATTCCTCTCTTCACAGATGGAGGTTGGGAGCTCTATTTAGGAGAGTGTGCTATTAGGAGCACCACAAGAGAGATTGGTATACCGATTTATCCTCCTGCCAAGCGTTATTGGCCTGTGTCGTAGGAGCTCAGACACGCGCCATATAGTTTGTAGGGGATATAGTTCCTGGCTCTGTTATGATAGCGGATTGGATTGCCTGCGTCAGAGAGCCTACTTATTTGACGCAGATTGATAGTTTGACCTAGCAGTTGGATCGGACGCATTTTTTCATCCGATATTTGGGTAGAGATCCTTCTGAGGTGAATACTTTTGATCCTTCCTACTCTGGGGATGGCCCTTCAAGTGGCCCATATTCAAATGGTTTTGCCGGTGCAGATCCTCTGTTGTATCGGCCTGATATCCCTACTGGCAGAGATTCAATGACTCAGGAGGAGTTACATTAGATGGATAGGTTGGATGTAGACATCAACACTATTGACTTCTTCTGATGTATTTATCGCTATATCTTTTGATAGACCTCTGTTAGATATTGGGCGGTTGTGCCCCATTCTCGTTATATCTTTTGATAGGCCTCTGTTAGTTGTTAGGCGACTGTGCCCCATTTCCCTGTATTTTCCAGCTGTATACAGAGAAGATGTATTTAGATAATGATGTACTTAGGAATGTATGTATACTATTTTCCATTCCCTACATTATATTGTCATCTATTATTTATCATACATGTATTATGTTATGCATATGTATTTCTAGAGATGAGTTTTGCATTGACCCCTGAATGGTCTCATGACACAACCCAACATATGTCTTCATCGATAGTTAACCGGATATATCATACCCCACCAGTATTGGTGGCCTCATGTTTGCGATTGTGGTATGACAATTTGTCCTCCGTAGATCGGGTGACCGTTGATCAGCTATTGTGCCACTCTGTGACCCTTCTGGCATTCCAGGTTCCATCAGGTTTCGTAGAGGGCATGCTACCAGATAGACATATGTTCCAGTTTGAGACCCAGGAGTTGACTCCTACCTTGGACGAGTACGAGCGTCTGACAGATTTTCCATTGGATAGGCCTTGCGCTCGGATAGCTGTTGGAGATATGAGTCGATAGTTTATGACCCTCATAGGTTTGAGGCGTAGAGTTGCCCTAGATGAGATCTCCTCTGGGCATGTAGTGTCCATGCATTTCTGATTAACATATTTAGCTCTTTGGACAGTTATCTGCGGCACTCCGGGGATTTTACCACTTCAGAGGATGATTGGTGTATTGCCAGAGTAGATGTACTCTTGATGTGCATGGTGGCTTATCTGTACTTGCCATTGTACATGGACCACTTGGACATCGACGTGATTATGGCAGTGCAGGCTCTCCGTGAGGGACATACCATTTTACCGATGATTCTGGTAGAGACCTTGAGGTCGGCCACGTATTGCCATACCCATTCTGTGGGGGTATTTACAGGTAGTTCGATCTTATTGTAAGTGTAGTTTATGACACACTTGAGATCGATTGGCACCTTCCGACGCCATGGGTATTATTTTTCCCATGAGATATCCATGTCTTACTCCTTTTAGCCAGTAGAGTGTACATATGCAGCTTCTTGGTCGATTTTCTTGTCATGGATCGAGGATCCATTTGATATTCTGCCGTGTTCAAGGCTCAGCTCTCCCTACAGCTTTATCATTCATGCAACTGGCATGGATTATCTTCCTCTGGTCGGTTTGAGAGGTGTGACCACTTATCATCCACTGGCATTGGGTCAGCATTTATCATCCCGGCTTCTGTCAACAGAGGATTTATCCAGGATTTATGCCTGTTGGACCCAGCGTGAGAGGGCTGGTTTTACTACTAGCCTTCCAGGTCGTTCTACAGAGTATTCTGCATGGTTGGAGCCAGAGATTGCAGTGGCTAGGGTTGTATCCCCAGAGCCAGATATTGATTCTGATAGTGGAGAGCCTATGGAGTACCTTGATTCTCCCACTGAGGACGAGCTATTTGTTGGGTTGTTAGTAGCTCTGGTTGATTCCCCCAATATTCCTACTACTGTGACTCCACATTCTACAGAGTATTTAGAGCATAGTCTACATCTAATGATGTTTGAGAGGTATCAAGATAGGGCCTTGATGTTGACAACTCTTTTTAGTAGAGATGTCGTTCTAGTGATGAGAGATGATGCTCTAGCTCATAGAGATACCAATGTTGTTGAGTGGAACGAGGCTCGATCATCTAGGGATGCAGCTGATGTTGAGCGAGATGAGGCTCTAGTTACCCGAGATGTTGCCACTACAGATAGTACTGCATTGAGGTCTCATACTGCTAATATCATTGTAGAGATCAGTACATTCATTGATGAGCATTGTGTCACCATGTAGATGGTTGTAGATCTCTTGGCTCGTGTGGATACCCTTGGACAGGAGCTCATAGAGTTACCTCCATCTTTTGAGAGGGATACCATGTTAGACTTGATGGCTTGCTTATCCACAAGTTTGTAGATTAGCTTTGATTTTCCTACATAGACTAGCTTAGCTATTTTTGTCATGTACAGGACACATTGTATATATCAAATAGTATTATATGGCAAGGAAATATGTTTTGATTCACTTCCCTTTTAGTTATGCATTGTTACTTGCTTGATAGTTGCCTATTCTCCAGGGCTTGTTGTAAGACCCCGACTTTTATGAATAAAGATTAATTTTTCTCAAAATATATTTTAGAATATTATGGTGTGGATTTGATATAATGTAATAGTTGTGGGTAATATTTATAAATTTTGCAAAGTAAGCAAGTTGTTATAAAATATTCGATTGGTCGGGGAATATTCGTTTTAACAAGGAATATTAGTACGATGACACGATCATTGGTGGACCCCACAACAAAAGTATAGTCGGAGTTAGAAAACGACGGAAATGTCTTTTTATAAAAATAACGGCGAAAGTTTTACCGTTAAACTGTTGAACTACCCGGTGGTAAAAGTACAGTAATACGCGTGGTTGCATAGTAGCACACGGTATTGATTATTGATGCTTACGTGAGAAGTCACTCAATTATATTCAATTATTGCTACAGTAATTGCTGCATAATATCTCTCATATTATTGATTCAATTATTGTCATAGTATCATCTACATAATATTTTATATTTTTAAATTAATAATTGAGACGACAAAGTTATTCATATTATTATTTGAAATATTGACGATGTCTAGAAAGTTCTGTTAAGGAAAGGGGTTTGGTCACCTAATTGCATGCCAATAGGGAGAAATTCTTATCGAAAAACCCCCTCTTTCCTGGGAATGATCTGGTTGTTAAATATTGTGAGTTATAATATCAATGATGAATAAGTTTGTGTTGATTAAAGATGAAATTAATATTTCTATTATGTTGGGATTATTAGTGTTAGTGGAAATCGATATCTATTTTGATAATAATTGATTTCTGGAGATTATATTGACCAATCGGGTAATTAATCGGATAAATGAGCAATTAATTGCTATTAGTTCACAAGCATATAACTATTTGCTTACATGAATGGAACTATTGGTTCTGTGACAACCCGAAAAATCGGATTGTCAAGAATTTAAGTTAAAGAATTAGTTATTAATAAAATGAATTTTTATTAATATTATTTTGTGCTATGTGTTCATTAATCGTTCTATAACCTAGAATGATTATTAATCGGGAGGATTCTGGCTACGAGCTAGACTGAACGAGTAAGAATTTTCAAGACGAAAATGAAATTTTTCCGGGAACAAAATATTTTTCGGGGAAAAAGACGAAATAGGCACTATTCACCCATTTCTGCTCGGAGATTTATTTTGAAATTCCGAGAAGTTTTTGATTGCGTGAAATCTTAAGACGTGATGGAATATTCAATAATATTTCAGTTATGGCAAAAACAAAGTTTTCGCCTGCGGACTCAAAACCTAAGGGTTAGGGAATGTGAGTTCCGAGAATGTTATGATCGCGTATAATAATTAGGGTTATTATGCGTGAGAAATACGAGTATGATACGAGTTATTATACGAGTATATTACGAAGATTAGTACGACGTATAATACGAATATCGTACGAACAATATACGAAGAGAATACGAGCATACGAGAATGGAATGTGTAGAATACGATTAGTCTTAATGGACTTTGAGTTCATAGACTTTGTAGAATCTAATTGGACTTGGATTATGTCAAGCCCAATGATTTGTGAAGTTAAGCCCAAGTTAGGCCCAATAAGAATTAGGGTTAAGGCCCAAACCAAGAAAAGAAACCGCGGATCGAACCGATGGGTAAACGGATGGGTAAAACCCATGGAGCAACCAATGGGGATGACCCATGGGCATAAGGGGCGGCCACTTGGCCACCAAGTAAGGGTGGTGGCCAAGTAAACTTTGTTGCCAAGTGAGAAATAGTAAGGAGGTGGAGGAGAAATGACCAAAATGCCCTTTGCTTGGAAATTTTATAAATACTAAGCATAATTTCATTTTTGTGGGATTTTGAAAATCCTAGATCTTGAGAGAGAGAGAGAGAGGGCTCGGTTGGAAGAGGAAGAGGAAGAAATTGAGCATGAAGGCTCGGATCCAAAGTGGTCGTGAAATAGAAAAGCTCGCAAATCGCCGGCTTTGTCTAACGGAAGAGAAATAAAGAAGAACGGTAATCTGAACCCTAGTTTCTTCTACTATTTTCTTTAAGTTTAATATGTTTAAAACATAACTTAATGAGAATAAGGAGTAAAAGATGTTAGTAATGATTTCATATGGTTGAAATCATGAGAAAATAAGAAATAAGGAATAAGAAATTTAGTTTATAAATTTCTTAAGCAAGTATAAGATTCGTGAGGATTTTGAGCGATCCGAATGAATATTATGAACGAGTAGGTGAATTAAGTAAAGAATGGTGTTCTATAACATCAAATTCCAAGAAAAAGTGAAATCGTAATCCAAAATATCGATTAAAAATGAAGAACGCGAAGAACACGCGAAGAACGCGTAGAACGTTGTTGATGGACAAATTTAAAATCATCGTAGTGTAAATGTTGTTGATGGACAAGTTTAAAACCATCGTGTATAAGTTAGTTGCTTCTTTCTTGGTTAGGAGTGTTACAAACGTTCATGAAGAACGGATTTAAATTGAGCTATAACGAAGTTATGGCGAATTTTTTGTAAAAGACGAATGAGAATTTGAAAGTTAGTAAATGAACCCGAACGTGTAGGGTTTCATAAGAATGTAAGAGAACATATAAAACGTGAGTCGTGGACTCAAGAACAAACGAATTCCGAGTTCGGATGACCGAATTACGGACGAACGAACGAAGAACGTTAGAAGCGTAAAATGAACGAAGGGTTAAGATTAAGCCAATTGAATGGCATGTTAACGGATTCAGAATGAAGTTATGACCGAGGCATATTAAAGTACGTAAGATAAGGAAGAGAATGGCTTTGGAACGACCTCGTTCCGAGTTATAACGAAAAAGTTATGAGATCGTAAAGTAAGCATCTCAAACTTGACTTAACACTTAGAAAAATTTTCTAGGTTTTTGTCTTGGCGCCGGAGCGCGAGAAGGGGCGCCGCAGCGTGAGAAGGGGCGCCGCAGTGCGAGCTTGGCCATACACTTCTGGAGAGTGGCGCCGCAGCGCGAGAGAAAAGGAAGGGCACGGCGCCGCAGCGCCAGTGTAAGACACTGCCCAGAAATGAGATTTTTGGTTCTCAGATACTGGGGGATGTGCAAGAAAGAAGTATGAACATATAGTTCACGTAATGCAACACTTAGTCAAGTGTTTTAAACCTTTAGCAAAGGTTGAACGAAAATATTAAACGAGAATAAAAGACAAAGAATGTAGATGCGGGTTACGAAACCGATGTCTGGGGACCGTAGTCGCGATAAACGAACGTGAGGGATTGCTATGGTTGTGATTCCTTAGAAGTTGGTTGACGATGTTAATGTATAACATTTTGATGTTATGACATGGCATTGAGAGATGAATGTAAAGCGTATAGACGCTATGCACGCAACGTAGTTACAATGAACGATCGGTCTTAGTATACAACAAACGGTATGGCTTCGACATTAAGAAAGAATAATGAACATGGAGTTCATGGGATGGATAATGATGAAAGTAATTGAAACCTTGAGTAAAGGTTGAATGAGAGATTAAAAGACGAACAAGTAAAACGTGATTGAATACGTAAACGATCCTTGTGAATTTTATTCGCGTTGGACGAACGTTCTAAGTATACAGTGGTTGTATGACATAGACGTTGATGAAGGTAGTAAGTAAGATACGAATGGTATCAAGAGAGCCGTAACGAACGGTAATAAGATTACTGAAAGCCGCATATAAGTCGGGTGAGAATGATAGAATGAAAAGTAAGCGCTGAACACTTTAACCAGCTTAAGGGTTGAGTGTAAGCGAGTGTTAAACGGGCAAAACCTACACCCTGTGTATGGTTTAACCGTAATGTAATGAAGAATGTTGATTAACCGTGAACGGTGAAGAAACTAAATTGGAGATAATAACGTATAACGTTAAGAAGCCGAGTTAATAAGTATAACTTGGACAATGTTCCGAGTTGAGGGAACCGAACAGTGTAAGATATGAATAAGTTCATATGAAATGTTTAACGCTATGGTCTCATAGTATTGACAATGAATGGTCGTTCCGAGTAT
This sequence comes from Panax notoginseng, assembly GCA_016801055.1. NCBI lineage: Eukaryota > Viridiplantae > Streptophyta > Magnoliopsida > Apiales > Araliaceae > Panax > Panax notoginseng. The sequence continues at coordinate 188,147,045 of CM029013.1, forward strand.
ACAAAAGATTGTATGACTTAGACAATAAAGAATGATTCCTGAGGTATGGCATTTACTTGCCAGAAAGCCATAAGGAATAAGAAGTTGACTTAACGAACATTATAGTTTAATGGTTCGGATAAGTTAAGGTAAGTTAGGTTGTAGTACAATCGTAACCTTTGATGGTTGACATATGGGAGCTGGGCTAAACAATTCCTTCAGAGAGCAAAGGTATATACAAAACTGACAACTGATCTAACTCACTATGTGGGCAGTGTAGATGAGACGGGAACTTGTTTGTTGGTTGTTTGTGGGAAACCACTCAGAGTACCATATGGACTACTAGCAGAAAAGCGATGTGTGCTGAGTCCTAGAGAAGTATAAGAAGAAGATAAGAATGTGAATCATCAAAGATGATGAATGTGTTGAGTAAGACATCTCAGTATGTCATAAAGCCTTAATCTGGTAATGAAAGTTAGTCGCGTAAGCTTAAAATTTAAGAACACGAACCTTAAGAAGTAAAGTTAAGTAAACCAATGCGTAAGTCAAGTATATGACTAATTGGTGTACATGTTATTTTCGTATGTGCTACATAGGAATGGGAATGAGCAGTTCAGCGTAAGCTGTAGCTGTGCATAAGGCAAGTTTCCTAAATTCATTCATATTTTAAATGAATGCTAGTTTCTAAAACTTCTCAGATGTTGAACTTGAGAGGTTCTGTCTATGTGTGAATGTGCGTTATTTGTACAAGATGGTAGTATGTATGAGGCCTTGAGCCACAATGTGAGCACTTCGGTGTTTTTATGAGATGAACTATTTTGTGATCGAACTGTTCAATACAAGTATGTTCGGTTTATACATGAACCGTTATTGTTAAGTCTGTGCTATTGATTCTAGCCAGACCGATTGTGCATGAAAGAAGGTAGAGAATGAAAGTATTTCAAAGTGCATGTGACTGATGTTTTAAAATGATAGGAATTAAGACTATTCCTATTATTCAAGCTGCTTCATAACCTTTGTTCGGTTATTGAAGTTCTGGAGAATGTTTACACTCTTGAAGTTGTTTGTTCAACTGTTATGACTTGCTGGGCAATTGAATGCTCACACTTGCTTTAAATGAAAAATATTTTCAGCGAACGATGTTAGAAAGAACTTAAGGATCCCATAAAGATCAAGCTGAGCGGTATTCAGACGAAGTGCCATTCATTATATGAATGTGCGTGAAGAGCAAGTGAAGACTTGTAATATAGAATGATAGAATTAAACTATAAACTAGTTTAATGAACAGTTATGAATCCTTTGTGGCGGATGAAAGTCACTCGTGTAAGATGTAAAGGATAATGTAATTATCATTATTTGTAATGAAAGAGGTTTTGTGGTTATAGAACCTGGGATTTTAGAATATATGTTATTATATTTTAGTATATAATGATGTATGTTTGGAAGAAAATGCGACAGTGACGCACGGAGTCCGGGTCTGAAGGTAGACCGGATTTCGGGGCGTTACAGGTTCACATGCCTTACTATTATGGGAAGTGGTGCAAGATTGATAATACTTGCCGGACTAAATTAAATATGGAGGAAAAGATGATGGTAATATACTATAATAATTCGAGCCCCAAAACGTGCAATTATCGAAACTATGTTTTCTTATAAATAGAAGCTCATTCTTCTTTCATTCTCACCAATTCACTAAAACTCACAAGAGCAATTATAGAGAGAGAAGCTATAGAGAGGAAGAAGAAGAGTATTCTACTACTTCACTATTCCAGTATTCAGTCATCTAAGGTAAGTGACATTATTTTTGTTTAGTATTCGTAAGAAATAATATTTTCTTCCATACTCTGTAGTACATGAGTAATATTATTTCGTTTCGTATTTCTAATTCTACACTCATTTTGTTAAAGTATTACTTCTATACTCCGTGAAATTAGTAGAATATCCTTGATATTTGCGCTTCATCTAGTATCTTTTTATGAAAATATTATTCTGAGCATTCTTGATAATTATTGATCTTTTCATGCCGGATACTATTCACGAGATACTATTCACAAAGTACTATTCTCGGGTACTATTCATAAAATAATATTCACGAGTACTATTCACGAAATACTAATCACAGGATACTATACACTCAGGTACTATTCACTCATGGAACTATTCATGATAAAAATTAATTTCTTTGTTGTCCAAATCATTTTTGATACAATATTATTCTTGAATTTTACTCCACAAACCAGTATCATGTTGATAATTTGGACATTATTGAATTCTGGATAAATTAAATTATAAATCTTTAAAAATTTATCCTTTGTTTTCTTTTAATTGAATTCTTATATCATTGTCATCATCCTCATGCTTATATTGTGATGAAAGTCATCTTTGGCTTACGTGCATAGATGGATTGTTGATTGGTATGATTATGACCAGGGATCATTCGGTATAATCATAACCCATAATGTTACAAATGATGTGATAAAAGTCATCATTGGCCCGTAGTGCATTGATGGATAGTTGCTGGTATAATCATGATCATTGGTGATTACACGAATATCCTTGGCCCGTAGTGCATGGATAATTTGTGGACGTGATACTAATGAATATCCTTGGCCCATAGTGCATGGATAATTTAGCGATATGGATTATTTGTTAAGATGAGTCTCAGCTATAAAGTTGATGATAAACTTTTTAAATCATAGAAGATAGTAGATATCATGCTCTACTGGACTCTTCTAATGGATTACTTGTTCCGCTGTAGTTAAACTTGTTGTTTATTGTTTAACACTACTGAAGGCTAACGATAATTTATTATGCATTATCTTAGTCATAATATTTCTTACTGGGCTAGTTGAGCTCACCCTTTTATTTTTATTATTCTCTTCAGGAAATGAGAACGTAGCCGGGACTAGTCGGGAAACGGAGTGATGGTTCGAGATGGTGGCTATAGTAGTCCTCACTATCTTATAAAATAGTGTGATAATAATTGTAAGGAGGACTCCTTTTTGAGTTTGAATACTGTCTATTAGACAATATTCGTGTAAAAACTCTTAACTGCGTTTTGTCGTATTGTATAAAAGAAGTTTGTATTTGATTTCTGTACCATGTATTTGGTGACTCAGAATGGGTGATGTATACCTATTTTGGGGGCGTCACACTTGTGATCTTGATGTATTTTGAATTCCTCCTTGATGGATGGACATTAAGATGTCTCAGGATCTTTCAAAATGGATCATTGATCTTTGTTTCCCCATACCCTTTGGTGTCTTGGGACTGGTTTTTATATGTGGTTATGGAGAGGATTGTGACTTGCCTCTCTAAGGTTGACCGCCCCACAGATGGTTGACGATACTCCTTTGTATTGGGGAGCCCAGGTAGTTTCATCTCTTATGGATTGGTATTTTTCTTTGAGGATTCAACCGCAGCTTAGATGGTCGCTGACTCTCCCATTGGTATGGGGAGACCAGGTAATTCCATCCCTTTGGTCTAAGCCGATGATGTGTTGTTTAACCGCCCCACAGATGGTCGCCGATACTCATTTGTATTGGGGAGATCAAGTAATTCCATCTCTTATGGTTTGGTTTGAAAGTGGAAAGATGATCCAATTACCATTAACAAGGTTTTATATTTTTGGTAGGGTGAGACCACACCGTGAATGGCTACCTACGTACTCCCATTGATGAGGGGAGATCAGGTCTGCATAGTTCCAACCTAGCGTGAAAAGGTTGAAAATTATAGTTGGTAAAGAGGGTGTAGAGAGATTTTTTTTGTTTTTTCTGTAGTTAGACCAGACCATAAAAATTGTTGCCTACGTATTCCCGTGTATTGGGGAGATTAGGTCTGCGTAGTTCGCCCCTGATGGGACAAACTAAAGTTGTGAGGAAGTGTTTTATCCGCAGTGGGACAAACTGAAGTTTTGAAAGGTTTTATCCCTGGTGGGACAAACTGAAGTTATGAAAGGTTTTATCCCTGGTGGGACAAACAGAAGGACAAACTGAAGTGATGAAAGGTTTTATCCCTAGTGGGACAAACTAAAGTTGTGAAAAGTTTTATCCCTAGTGGGACAAACTGAAGTGGTGAAAGGTTTTATCTCTAGTGGGACAAACTGAAGTGGTGAGGATTGTATGTAGTGAGTGAGGATTGTATGTAGTGAGAAAGGTTTTGAAAACCTGAATTGACTGATGGATCTGCTGATCCAGAACTAAGATGCTAGTTTGCAAGTAACTTCAGACATAGTACCGTTTCATGGTGTCCGAGTTGATGAGCTGGGGAAATTCCTCGCCATCCATCTCTTGTAATCTAAGGGCTCCTCCTGTCAATACCTCCTTGACAACAAATGAGCCTTCCCAGTTTGGGGCGTATTTTCCTTTAGATTGATCTTGGTTGTCAAAAACCTTCTTTAAGACCAAGTCATGCTCTTTAAATTGCCGTCGTCGGACTTTCTTGTTGCAGGATCGAGCGATGCTCAGTATGAAACTATGGATGCTCCTACTATATTTCTAGATCTCAAAGAGTTGTATGGTGAACAAAGTAAGACTGCTAGATATCAAATATCTAAGGAGCTCTTCCATTCTCGTATGACTGAGGGCACTACCGTTGAGACTGTTGTACTGAAAGTGATCAATTTGAGTGAATAACTTGGACAGTTAAGGTTTGTTATGGATGGGGAGTTAAGTCAAGATTTGATCTTGTAGTCGCTCCTAGACACCTTCTCATAATTTGATGTGAATTTTCACATGAATAAGTTGGATGTCAGCTTGCCTAAATTACTTAACATGTTGAAAATTGCTAAAGGTCCCTTCCTATCCAAGAAGGACTAAGTCTTGTTGCTGGATGATTCCTCCGAGAAAAGAAAGAGGCCCAAGGTATCTTCTAAAAAGAAGAAAAACAAGAAGGCTAATGGCAAGTTAAAAATGAAGGATAATAAGAAACTTGATCTTGATAACAAAGGAATATGCTTCCATTGCAATAAGTCAGGTCACTGGAAGAGGAACTTCGAGAAGTTCCTTGGTGAACATAAGTAGACGAAGCTTGGAGAAGCTTTGACTTACAATCCAGGTTTGTTTGTAATGACCTAGAAAATTGAAATAGAATGTAAATTAATTTTATTTGATTATATTGAATAAAAAAATATTATGTGGATTTATTCTATGTAATGAAGTTAAAGATCATTCTCTGACCTAGGATTAATGAATGTGGTTAGTATTCTAGTTGTGTGTTAGAATTTAATAGTATGAATATCCAAGACAAAAATAAAAGTTTTCTGAGAAATTTGAGAAAAATCACTGTTCATCCAAAACTTTGAATGATGTCAAAAACTTTGAAGTCTAGCATAGCTAGAAGATTTGGAATACCTATGCTTCCACCATCAACTTTACTTTCTCTAATGATCCATTTCTTAATAAATCTATCTATTTCTATCATCCTCAATGTTCCATTCACCACATAACTATACCCAGTTCGTCAAACTTACCACACATTATGAGTTCAGGAACTTTCCACAATCATATGAGTTTAAGAACTTGTCCTAGTCAGACCTTTGGCGTCCATTCGCTGAGGGGTTCATAAACATTTTATATAATTATGAGTCACGAACGTACCATAAGTATGAGTTTTAAGAACTCGTACTTAACCTTATATTCTCTAACTATACCCTACCAATTTGTTATACACTTGAGAAAAGAATCACCTTCTCAACAGATATATACCAAATAGCGCGACACAAACATTTCAATAATTATCAGTACCAGAAACAAAGTGGTTTTCAAACCAAACTCGACCACTAATCAACATAGGAAGCTAAGCGAATAATTCCCCGCCCATACAAAGAATTGGTCAACCTAACCACTATATCGACCAGGAAGCTAAGTGATTCTAAAACCAAGTACAAATTCCCCGCCCATACAAGGAATCATACAACTCAGCTGCTGACCTGAGTCCTCAGTTGAAATCCCACACAATTCTAACTTTCACTTTTCTTAATACGAATTTTCTTTAATCCGTATCTTAAAATTTACCAATCTTTTCCGAGTTTACATAGTACCATTTCATAGTACCTTCTCTTTATAGCATCAAGATATATCATTTCAATATTTTAACATATCATATGTTATTAATTTGATCACGTCGTGATCTTATTTTGTAATCATTTCTCCTTATACTCATGATTATTTTATTTTACGATCTTCTTATTCTTCTCTTTAATCATATTATATTATGATTTTATTAACACTTTTCATCTTATAGACACGGTCTATTTATTATTACTTTTCATTTTTATTACTGGAGTTCGGTAACTCCAGATTCTTACCCTTATAGCATTTCAAGATTCTTCTTTGAATCTTATTTATCTTCATCTTTACTTTAATGATGAATTTCCCAAATTCATCTCTTATCACTTAAACTCGATCTGAGTTTTTTCCTTATCATCTCCGCGGTTATAGCCTAAGGTACACCAACCTAAAGTTTCTAACGTACGGCTTTGATACCAACTGTAGCATCCCCAAATTCGGGTACCTTTTTACCACGAATCTGGTATACTAAATCCATAATTATTGCGGAAGATATAAACATAAATTATTTATACATTAAACTTTTACAACATAAATCTCAAGGTCTACAACCTTAACTTAATACATACCTTCAATATCTTAAAGGTTTACAATATCATTTGTATCAGAAAATTTAATAGTTGTAACTGCATCAAAAATTAATCTTGCACTTTGTCCTTGCTTCTATCTTTACTCGAGCTTTCATCTTAATCTGAAAATATTTATCATGATATAGCAAGGGTGAGCATCAAATTTGCCCAGCAAGTTAAATTTATTTGAGGATATATCATGATTGAAAGAATATGAATAAAAGGCTAGCTACGTCCAACAATATAATTGTGAACTAGCAGGAATCAAATTTCATAATTGAATGATCAGGACGACATGAATAAATGTCAATCATGAATATGAATAATTCAACTGGAGCAGATAGTAATGAAGGTGATCAACCTTTCATACCTGATGAACATATGTAACATGCACTAAGTGCGAATCAATAATCAGTATAGATGTGAATAATCCACAATAATTATTCACTAATATGCTTTGAAATATAACTCGAGTTTGAGTTAAGGAAACTTGCCTGCATAGTTGATTACCGCTACGCAATTTAATTTATTCTCTTTATTGAAAAGACCTATCAGGTATAAGATTGATCTTTCAATTAGCATATCATACTTTATTTCATAATTCTATCTAACACTTAATCACATAGTCAAATATTAGATAATCTTAACACCCTATTCATTTACTTACTTATAATCTCATCACCTTATATTAACTTATCTAATCTTTACTCACAAAGTTAAGTATTAGACATCACACTTTAGTCTTAATATTATCATTATACTTTGATAATCTAACAACTTATACTTTATAAGTTTTCCCCTTTAGATGTTATCTTAGTAAGTGAGATAACCTTTCAGTAAACTGAAATATCATTTCAGTATAATAAATTACATTTCAGCATCCTGGAATCACTATTTCAGCAAACCAAAATCAGATTAGCAGACTAAATTCAATTTCAGCAACCTGAATTCAAAATCTTCAATTTCAGCAACCTGAATTCACTATTCTTTTTCACGAAAATAACAAATCAACTTATTATTTTTTTATCTTTTGGCCAATCATATACACATGGATTACATACACAAAAAGTATTTTTTCGTAATTTTTCAACACCCTTAAGTATTTTTCAAAAATCAATTTCTAGCTAATTCCTTAAGAAATTAGCTACCTCGTGCTTAACTCCAGAAATTCCCATCTATTGGAATAATGTTATACATGTTAATGTGACCCTCCAGTTTAAATTTCAAGGCCATCGGAGTTATACAACTCCGGTTATAGCTATTTTCGTCGAAAAATGCAAAAATTGAAATAGTCATTACTTTCTCATTTTAAGTCAGAATGAGCTCATTTTTGGACACAACCTACTTTATCCCATATATTTTCATCCCCCAAAAGGCCGGATTTTATCTCGATAAATAAGTTTCTGAAACAGCCCTTTTAAAGTTTTGGGCAGAAGCTAAATTGCCATTTTGCAGTTTTTTGTCCTTTGCTAAAAATAGTCCATACGGAAATCTACAACTCCTTTTTCAGTGATTCTACTTGGATATGTTAGATAACATATAGATCTAACTCTAGGACTTGACCACACTCCAAAATTCAAAATATAATAGGAGATATTGTCATTTTAATTTCGTGTTCCATTTTTACAAAAATCTGATTTTTAACTCTTGGTGAGTTCTAAGAAAACTTTCATGTTTTCACATAATATCAACATAACTCATCATAATACTTAATAATACCTCATACACCAATGGATCTATCATGATGAATGATCTATTCCATCAAACAATCATCAAAAACAAAATAAAATACAATCAAGGCTAAGAAAATTAGGATTTTCTACACTTTGAAAACCTAGCTTCACTTTTCTTGCTTTTGATTTAACTTTTGACACTTAAAATGGATAGATCCACACATAAAATACTCTAAATCATGTAGATCTAAGATTTTTGAGTTTTGAAATCTGAGATCTTTATTCCATCAAAATAACTTAAAAAGGATAACTTAGGTTTGGTTTTATACATTTGATTTCTTGACATATCTTTTTCTTCCAAACTATGTGATGGATCTTGGATGGCATGGAAGATCAAAATCTCCTCTCTTTCTCCTCTTGGAGCTGCTGAATCCTCCCTTCTCTCACACACTCTCTCTCTCTTTAACTCTTGTTAGAATAATAAAAGAGATGAAAGAGAAAAATAAGATAGATTTTTATTTGTTTGGTAAATGTATATTGATATATTATATGTATCTATAGAAATTCCCAACACATCTCCCCTTCACTCTCTCTTTCTCAATCATTTAGTTGTTGCTTGCAAGCTTAGCCAAATGTGGTGGCTCCAAAAATAAGTAGACACCTAGCATAGTTGGTGAACTACTTTATAAACTAAAATAAGTTATCATCATTACCTCACATGCATTACCAAGTTTGCTAGCAAAATTAAAGTGATTAGATTACCTAACATATCAATCCATATCTTGCTTTTCTCTCCTCATTATTCAAGATGTAACTTGCAAGCAACATCTAAAGTGTTGTCCAAATTAAAAGTTGACAACTCATGAAGTTGTTCACCTACTAAAGTTATCTCATCATTACAAACCACTCCTTTTCCCACTCCAAAAATTTTGGCCACATGTCCTCTTCATTCACCCATTTTATTTTTATTATCTAGCTTAATTAATGACCATAATGCCCCTCCTTAAGTGGACTTTAGTTGGGTCAAGCTTGGGCTCCCTTTTTATTTCTTTTTGGGCTTGCACTTTCTTATTCCTTTGTCTACTAATTAAAATGAGCTTGAGCTCCTCCGCCAAATAAATTGGGTCATCACTAAACTTGCTCTTTATATTAAATATTGGGCTAGCTCAATAATTTAATTGTTCTTAAATTAATTAACTACAAATCTCATGCTTAAATAAACACTTGGGCTACAAATTAATTCTTTGAGCCTAAAAATCAACTTAGTTCTATACTTATTAACTTTTTATCCATTCCCCATTATTTAATTAGGGTTCCCTTACACACATTAGTAAGTTAATTTCTTACTCATACACACTTATTTTCTTAACCCAATTAGACTTGCTTTAATTTGGTTATAAAATTAATTAATTGAGATGTATAAAATAAATCTTTTAATGTTAGTATATATATTTATATACTAATATTCTCCCATATTATAACCTCTTAGGTTATTTAATTATCACGCCTAATACATATATATTAGTTCACATAACTTAATTCTTAATTCACTTACTCCCATATTCATACAAAATAAATTATTAAATTGAGACATGGTCCACAATTCCTAGATTAGGTCACTAGTATATAATTAAAATACTAGAACCACATACATATAATCTTATGACTCATACACTAAACATATACCTCATTATCAGACTATCACTTATAGTCTACCAAATCATTCAAGTTCTTATCCAAAAATTTTGAAATCCTTAAAATTCCTTTACAGAAACGTCAAATCCATACACTCATTTTCTGTCTAGGTCTATTATTTAACCTTTATTCAATCTTTTAAGATTTTATAGAATTGTCCAAATTTTCGGGTTGTCACATTCACCCCTTCTTCTAAGAATTTCGTCCCTGAAATTTACCTTACACCTTATACCATGCACCATACACCATTCATACACAGCATCACATGCTACCCAATACACCACTCACGAGAGTAAAAGTTTTCAAATTGTGTTGAGGGGTCATATAGACCATGAACGATTGAGGTTTATAGGTATTACTACCTGCTACCTATTTCAGTTAAGAAAAAGGTACTCTACCTCTTACAAAGGTTAACAGTATGTTTACAATCACGAAGAAGGTAAACTACCATTGCTAGTACTTTAGGTGATTACCCTATCGTACTTTTACGTCATGCATAACGTATCAATCATGTCTAGCGAATATTTACGCTATTAGATTGGATTATTTTATCCAAACAACATAGTTCACCTCAGTCTTATCATAGGATTCCGCACCAAAATAATTTGGTTCTAAAAAATTTTCAAAGAACGCTAAGAATTTTCATAAACGTTGGTCTAGCCGAATCAAATATCTTAGACCCATATCAATAATCAATTTCAAACGATATACGAATGTGTATAGCCAAACGCCGTTGGCAAATTTAAAATTTTGAAAAGTAGTTTAAAAAAATGACGTCATGATGTCGTACTGTATTAACAGCCTGTTTGAGGATGCCGTCATCGAGTGACTTTGTCATAACACATCATATAATAGTGGGACAACGATAATCAAATGGAATTCAACACTAAGTATTCCTATATTTACAACTCCATCAATTTTTTATCATATCTGCACCAGGTTACATGGTACATAAGTGACAAACCGTCATCGAGTGACTTTGTCATAACACATCATATAATAGTGGGACAACAATAATCAAATCGAATTCAACACTAAGTATTCCTGTATTTACAACTCCATCAATTTTTTATCATATCTGCACCAGGTTACATGGTACATAAGTGACAAATAAAAATATATTTTGATATTTGAAATCATTATCGTCTAGCCGAAACAAGTAGCATAGACTATTCTTTAAACAGTTCAAAAATCATTACAAATCTATTTTATCATCTCAACAGGTAACGAGGTGTCGGTGGCCCAAAGTCCATGCATACACAAGGGTCACCAAGAGTTGAGAATAAAAATTCATTTTCAAAAAGGCACATAGTGCGTTTTTAGCTTGATGTCAAAAACTTTGAAGTCTAGCATAGCTAGAAGATTTGGAATACCTATGCTTCCACCATCAACTTAACTTTCTCTAATGATCCATTTCTTAATAAATCTATCTATTTCTATCATCCTCAATGTTCCATTCACCACATAACTATACCCAGTTCGTCAAACTTACCACACATTATGAGTTCAGGAACTTTCCACAATCATATGAGTTTAAGAACTTGTCCTAGTCAGAACTTTGGCGTCCATTCGCTGAGGGGTTCATAAACATTTTATATAATTATGAGTCACGAACGTACCATAAGTATGAGTTTTAAGAACTCGTACTTAACCTTATATTCTCTAACTATACCCTACCAATTTGTTATACACTTGAGAAAAGAATCACCTTCTCAACAGATATATAGCAAATAGCGCGACACAAATATTTCAATATTTATCAGTACCAGAAACTAAGTGGTTTTCAAACCAAACTCGGCCACTAATCAACATAGGAAGCTAAGCGAACAATTCCCCGCCCATACAAAGAATTGGTCAACCTAACCACTATATCGACCAGGAAGCTAAGTGATTCTAAAACCAAGTACAAATTCTCCGCCCATACAAGGAATCATACAACTCAGCTGCTGACCTGAGTCCTCAGTTGAAATTCCACACAATTCTAACTTTCACTTTTCTTAATACGAATTTTCTTTAATCCGTATCTTAAAATTTACCACTCTTTTCCGAGTTTACATAGTACCATTTCATAGTACCTTCTCTTTATAGCATCAAGCTATATCATTCCAATATTTTAACATATCATATGTTATTAATTTGATCACGTCGTGATCATATTTTATAATCATTTCTCCTTATACTCATGATCGTTTTATTTTACGATCTTCTTATTCTTCTCTTTAATCATATTATATTTTGATTTTATTAACACTTTTCACCTTATAGACACAGTCTATTTATTATTACTTTTCATTTTTATTACTGGAGTTAGGTAACTCCGGATTCTTACCCTTATAGCATTTCAAGATTCTTCTTTGAATCTTATTTATCTTCATCTTTACTTTAATGATGAATTTCCCAAATTCATCTCTTATCACTTAAACTCGATCTGAGTTTATTCCTTATCATCTCCGCGGTTATAGCCTAAGGTACACCAACCTAAGGTTTCTAACCTACGACTTTGATACCAACTGTAGCATCCCCAAATTCGGGTACCTTTTTACCACGAATCTGGTATACTAAATCCATAATTATTGCGGAAGATATAAACATAAATTGTTTATACATTAAACTTTTACAACATAAATCCCAAGGTCTACAACCTTAACTTAATACATACCTTCAATATCTTAAAGGTTTACAATATCATTTGTATCAGAAAATTTAATAGTTCTAACTGCATCAAAAATTAATCTTGCACTTTGTCCTTGCTTCTATCTTTACTCGAGCTTTCATCTTAATCTGAAAATATTTATCATGATATAGCAAGGGTGAGCATCAAATTTTCTCAGTAAGTTAAATTTATTTGAGGATATATCATGATTGAAAGAATATGAATAAAAGGCTAGCTACGTCCAACAATATAATTGTGAACTAGCAGGAATCAAATTTCATAATTGAATGATCAAAACGACATGAATAAATGTCAATCATGAATATGAATAATTCAACTGGAGCAGATGGTAATGAAGGTGATCAACCATTCATACCTGATGAACATATGTAACATGCACTAAGTGCGAATCAATAATCAGTATAGATGTGAATAATCCACAATAATTATTCACTAATATGCTTTGAAATATAACTCGAGTTTGAGTTAAGGAAACTTGCCTGCATAGTTGATTACCGCTACGCAATTTAATTTATTCTCTTTATTGAAAAGACCTATCAGGTATAAGATTGATCTTTCAATTAGCATATCATACTTTATTTCATAATTCTATCTAACACTTAATCACATAGTCAAATATTAGATAATCTTAACACCCTATTCATTTACTTATAATCTCATCACCTTATATTAACTTGTCTAATCTTTACTCTCAAAGTTAAGTATTAGACATCACACCTTAGTCTTAATATTATCATTATACTTTGATAATCTTACAACTTATACTTTATAAGTTATCCCCTTTAGATGTTATCTTAGTAAGCGAGATAACCTTTCAGTAAATTGAAATATCATTTCAGTAAAATGAATTACATTTCAGCATCCTGAAATCACTATTTCAGCAAACCAAAATCCGATTAGCAGACTAAATTCAATTTCAGCAACCTGAATTCACTATTCTTTTTCACGAAAATAACAAATCAACTTATTATTTTTCTATCTTTTGGCCAATCATATACACATGTATTCCATACACAAAAAGTATTTTTCCATAATTTTTCAACTCCCTTAAGTATTTTTCAAAAATCAATTTCTAGTTAATTTCTTAAGAAATTAGCTACCTCGTGCTTAACTCCAGAAATTCTCATCTCTTGGCATAATGTTATACATGTTAACGTGACCCTCCAGGTTAAATTTCAAGGCCATCGGAGTTATACAACTCCGGTTATAGCGATTTTCGTCGGGAAAACGCAAAAATTGAAATAGTCATAACTTGCTCATTTTAAGTCAGAATGAGCTCATTTTTAGACACAACCTACTTTATGCCATATATTTTCATCCCCCAAAAGGCCGGATTTTATCTCGATAAATAAGTTACCGAAACAGACCTTTTAAAGTTTTGGGCAGAAGCTAAATTGTCATTTTTCAGTTTTTCGTCCTTTGCTAAAAATAGTCCATACGGAAATCTACAACTCCTTTTTCAGTTATTTCACTTGGAGATGTTAGATAACATATAGATCTAACTCTAGGACTTGACCACACTCAAAAATTCAAAATATAATAGGAGATATGGTCATTTGAATTTCATGTTCCGTTTTTACAAAAATCTGATTTTTAACTCTTGGTGAGTTCTAAGAAAACTTTCATGTTTTCACATAATATCAACATAACTCATCATAATACTTAATAATACCTCATACACCCATGGATCTATCATGATGAATGATCTATTCCATCAAACAATCATCAAACACAAAATAAAATACAATCAAGGCTAAGAAAATTAGGATTTTCTACACTTTGAAAACCTAGCTTCACTTTTCTTGCTTTTGATCTAACTTTTGACACTTAAAATGGATAGATCCACACATAAAATACTCTAAATCATGTAGATCTAAGATTTTTGAGTTTTGAAACCTTAGATCTTTATTCCATCAAAATAACTTAAAAAGGATAACTTAGGTTTGATTTTATACCTTTGATTTCTTGACATATCTTTTTCTTCCAAACTATGTGATGGATCTTGGATGGCATGGAAGATCAAAATCTCCTCTCTTTCTCCTCTTGGAGCTGTCGAATCCTCCCTTCTCTCACACACTCTCTCTCTTTAACTCTTGTTAGAATAATAAAAGAGATGAAAGAGAAAAATAAGATAGATTTTTATTTGTTTGGTAAATGTATATAGATATATTATATGTATCTATAGAAATTTCCAACACATCTCCCCTTCACTCTCTCTTTCACAATCATTTAGTTGTTGCTTGCAAGCTTAGCCAAATGTGGTGGCTCCAAAAATAAGTAGACACCTAGCATAGTTGGTGAACTACTTTATAAACTAAAATAAGTTATCATCATTACCTCACATGCATTACCAAGTTTGCTAGCAAAATTAAAGTGATTAGATTACCTAACATATCCATTCATATCTTGCTTTTCTCTCTCTCATTATTCAAGATGTAACTTGCAAGCAACATCTAAAGTGTTGTCCAAATAAAAAGTTGACAACTCATGAAGTCGTTCACCTACTAAAGTTATCTCATCATTACATACCACTCATTTTCCCACTCCACCAATTTTGGCCACATGTCCTCTTCATTCACCCATTTTATTTTTATTAGCTAGCTTAATTAATGACCATAATGCCCCTCCTTAAGTGGACTTTAGTTGGGCCAAGCTTGGGTTCCCTTTTTATTTCTTTTTGGGCTTGCACTTTCTTATTTCTTTGTCTACTAATTAAAAACTTGCCTTTATATTAAATATTGGGCTAGCTCAATAATTTAATTGTTCTTAAATTAATTAACTACAAATCTCATGCTTAAATAAACACTTGGGCTACAAATTAATTCTTTGAGCCTAAAAATCAACTTAGTTCTATACTTATTAACTTTTTATCCATTCCCCATTATTTAATTAGGGTTCCCTTACACATATTAGTAAGTTAATTTCTTACTCATACACACGTATTTCCTTAACCCAATTAGACTTGCTTTAATTAGGTTATAAAATTAATTAATTGAGATGTATAAAATAAATCTTTTAATATTAGTATATATATTTATATACTAATATTCTCCCATATTATAACATCTTAGGTTATTTAATTATCACACCTAATACATATATATTAGTTCACATAACTTAATTCTTAATTCACTTACTCCCATATTCATACAAAATAAATTATTAAATTGAGACATGGTCCACAATTCCTAGATTAGGTCACTAGTATGTAATTAAAATACTAGAACCACATACATATAATCTTATGACTCATACACTAAACATATACCTCATTATTAGACTATCACTTATAGTCTACCAAATCATTCAAGTTCTTATCCAAAAATTTTGAAATCCTTAAAATTCCTTTACAGAAACGTCAAATCCATACACTCATTTTCTGTCTAGGTCTATTATTTAACCTTTATTCAATCTTTTAAGATTTTATAGAATTGTCCAAATTTTCGGGTTGTCGCAATAAGGATGATTATTATACGGAAATGATACGACTATAATACAATGTATTGTACAAGTAGAAATACAAAGAATAATACACTGTATAATACAAATAATATATGAAGTAAATACAAAAAGAATACGAGAATTATACGGTAAGAATACGAAACGTCAATGTCTTAGCCAATAAAAGTCATTGTTGACTATTGGTTAATGGACTTAGATTATGGCAAGCCCAAGTGTAATAAGAAGAAGGCCCAATGAAGATTTAAATCAAGGCCCAAAGAAAAGTAAATTCTAGCCCAAAGTTAGGTTCGAATAGAATTAAAGCTAAGCCCAAACCAAGAACCAAAAACACGTGGGTCAAAGCATGGGTTGTGGGTATGAAGAAGTGGGTTAGGGCAACCCATGAGGGCCTCACCAACCCCATAGGGCCAGCCAAATGAGGTGGCCAAGCTTGTTTGGGAAGCTTGGTTAATAGTAAGGAGGTTTGGTTAAGGAGGTGGTCTTTAATGCCATGGCGACTTAAAAGTTTTGTTGGTGGAAATGAAGGGTGGAGGTTGGTTTTGATTGAATTGAGTGGTGGATGATGGGGGGGTGTTTTATGAGTTTATAAACCTAAAGGTGTTGATTATGCAAGACCATAACTTAGGTGACCAAATTGGAAGTAAATGAAAGTTTTCTTAATGACCTTTATACCCCAACTCTTGCAATTCTATAAATATGAAGCATTTGTCTTCATTTTTTTCCTTAGCATAATCACCAACACTTAAGAGCATATTTAGAGAAAAGAAAGATAGAGAATTCAGAATTTCAAGTAAAAGTAGAAAGAAGATCAATTAAGTCATCAACCATTCAGCCAACTAAGAAATTCAAGAACACCGAAGGTAATAGATTTTAACCACTAATCCTCATATATCTTCATTTTTAATTGATAGAGAAGTGTTTATTGGTGGTGTATGTATTATCCGAAATAAGGATGGATATTAGTGGTCTAAAAATACTAATGAATGCTTAATAAGTGAAATCATATTGAATGGTTAAGAACTTAATGAATGCCTATATGCTTGGTTAGTATGTTAGATGATTGTATGATGGATTTGTTCCATATGGGATGGAGTAAAAATTCGTAGTAACGAACATTTGGTGAAATTTTTAGTAAAAGACGTTAACCATAGGAATCATAGTTAACAATGATTTTCGGATGAAAATGGAATGATAATAATGAACCTAAAAAACTTAGATTTCATTAGTATGTTGCAGAGCACAAAGTTTATGAGTCGTAGGCTTAAGAACGGACGTATTCAGACATCAAATGAACGGATTATGGACGAACGAACGAAGAACATAAAACGAATGAATAATGAAGTTGAAGCCAAGTGAAAACCTTGTTAACGGATTTCGAAAAATGTTCTGTCCGACGAAAATGAAGTACGTAAGATAAGTAAGAAAATGACTTTAGAACGAACTCGTTCTGGGTTATAACGATCGAGTATGAGCTCGAGAAGTAAACAATTTGAAAAAGTTCAACACATAGAAAAAAAATTAAAGAGATGGGGGAGGCGCCACAGCGCCGCCCAAGGCAGGAAATGGGGCGCCACAGTGCAAGGATGAGAACCCATTTAATGGAGATGGGCTGCGCATCGCCGAAGGAACTGGTGCCGCCATGTCGTTACCAAGAAAAAGATAGAAAGGTGCTTTTTATTACTCAAACTCTTGCGGAATAATTAAGGAACAACTATGAATGTAATATTCAACTAATGTAAGACTTTAAAAGGTGATTAAAACCTTAAGTTTAACAATTAAACTTGGATTAAAGGTTATGAAAACGTGAACGCAAAGTACGTTAACGATATACGTGAACCGTATTCGTGTCGAACGAACGTCTTAGGGTTACATAGGTTGTAATACCTAGATGTTGAACAAATGTGGCGCCCCCCAAAATAGGTATACATCACCCATTCTGAGTCATCAAATACATGGTACAGAAAATAACTACAACTTCATTATTATAATTGTCGTGCAAAATACGATAACACATATACTGTGAGTTTAAATACAAATATTATCTTCTAGACAGTATTCAAACTCAAATAAGTCCTCATTACAATTATTGAAACACTATTTTACAAAATAGTGAGGATTGCTAAAACAACTGACTGGAAACATCACTCCACACCCTGACTAGTTCCCGCTATATTCTCACCTCCTGAGAAGAAAAATAAAACAAAAAGGAAAGGGTGAGTTCAACTAGCCCAATAAAGAATATTATGACTAAGATAATGTACAATAAATTATCGTTAGCCTTCAATAAATCAGATAAAATATAATGGACAACAAGTTTTAGATCAATATTAGCAGCGGAGATAATAATTCATTAGAAGAGTTAAATAGAGAATGAAATCTACTATCATCTATGAATTTAAAAGTTCATCATCAATATTTTATCCCTGTAATATCAATCAATATACATCTTGAATCAAATATTCATCTTTGTACTACGGGCCAAAGATATTCATTTGTATCACCAGTTGGTCATGTTCATCTCAACACATGTTCATCTTTGCACTACGGCCAAAGATATTCATCAGATAATCATTCATCTTTGCACTACAGGCCAAAGATATTTAGTTATATCATCATTTAAGGCTGAGGATGATGAAAAATATTTTAAAAAAACGAATCCAGTGAGATAAAAATACAAAGATTAGGGATTCATACTTTAGATAATCCAAGTTCAAAAATACTCCATAATAAACCATAGTGGTGTAAATTCAAGAATGAAGATCAAAACATGGATACAATCAAAGATAGTAACCATAATAGACATCTTGGACAAAGAAGAAGAAAATTTCATTTTTCTGTGAATAGTGTCGTATTCGTGAATAGTGTCGTATACGTGAATAGTGTCGTATACATGAATAGTGTCGTATACATGAATAGTAATCTCGACACAAAAAGATAAAAATTTCACAAGAAAAATCATACTTCGTA
This sequence comes from Panax notoginseng, assembly GCA_016801055.1. Taxonomy (NCBI): domain Eukaryota; kingdom Viridiplantae; phylum Streptophyta; class Magnoliopsida; order Apiales; family Araliaceae; genus Panax; species Panax notoginseng. The sequence goes on from CM029013.1 coordinate 188,166,132, forward strand.
AATAGTACTCGTGAATGGTACCGTATTCATGAATAGTACCGTATACGTGAATAGTAACCTCGACATGAAAAGGAAGAAATTTCACAATAAAATTCATATCAATATTTCGGCATAATGATATTGAAAGAAAAATATCATTTACGAAGAAAATAACATCCCTTACCTCAAAAGAACAGTACTTCCGGCTGAAATATCAGGTATAAGGCTGAAGAAAACTTGCACTGAATAACAACTCTCAAAGTATCTAAATACTCACAAAAATATGCTCGATAATATAGAGAGAGAAAGCTTATGATTCTGGTGTGATTTTCAATTCTAACTAAGCACCCTATTTATAGGAAAATGCTAGAACACCAAAGCAGACTAACCTGCTACCTGATGGCTTTACCTGCTACTATTCACGCACACCACTTTTAAAATAAAATTTTAGCACATTTCTCACCAACTAAAAATGGGGCCCACCCATTCTAGAAAATTTCTAAAATGTTTTAAATTTAAACAATAATCAGCAACTTCAATAATTCATAATACATAGCCCTTTTATCAAAAAAAATACGAATTTTAAGTCCAATCTATAGGAAATTTAATTCTCTACAACTTTATAGAAGAAAGTTTTTCCAAATTCCAAAATAGAATATGCCCGAAATCCACATATGGACGATTTTTAATACCTCCATTCCGACAAAATACTGATAAAATACTTCAGCATCAATTCCTTCATTTATATCCACATAAAAATAAATATTTCCTTATCATATAAATTAATAATTAATTATTCACAAATAATATTACAGAATCACAATTATGACAATTAGGTCGTTCCTAGGAAAGAGGGAGCTTTCTGATAAGAATTTTTCCTTATTGGCGTGCAATTAGGTGACCAAACCCCTTTCCTAGACAGAACTTCCTTAAACAATGCCAATAATACTATCTAATAATATTATTCAAATAATATGAATTATTGATATGATAATGGGAAATACTGTGCAGTGACAATTATTGAAACAACAATAATATAAAATATCAACGTAGCAATTATTGAATCAATAAAACAAAATATTGAACAGTAATTACTGTAACAATTATTGAGTAGTGCCTTCTTACATAAGAATTAATAATTCAAAAATATTGTGCAATACCGTGTGCTACTGTGCAACCACGCGTATTACTGTATTTTAACCACCATGTATTCAAAATAGTGTTAACGGTAATAACTACGTCGTTATTTGTAAAAACTCAAACTTGTCATTTTCTTCATCCGACCGTTTCCTATTATGGGGCCCATAATTGGTTGCGCCGTCGTACGAATATTTCCCGAAAGCAAGAATATTCCACGACCAAATGAATATTCCCTGACAACAATGAATATTTTATAACCACTTACTTATTTTGCAAAATTTGCACATTTCACTCAGAACCAAAGTATCATATCAAATTAACACCGTATTATTCAAAATAATAATTAGAGAAAATTTGATTTTATTTATAAAAAGTTGGGCTCTTACAACCTCCCCTCCTTATGAAATTTCATCCTCGAAATTGACATATGTACCTGGTGTTTCGAAAAGATGAGGATACCTCATTTTCATTTTCAATTCTAACTCCCAGGTCATTTCCTCAATAGCATGGTTCATCCACAAAACTTTGACTTGTGTTATAACCTTGTGCGTAGGACATGCTCCTTCCTATCCAAGATCTTGACAGGTACATCCTTGTACGTTAAATCTTCGGTTATCTCGTCTGGTTCTAACTCAATAATGTGGCTTGGGTCTTTCACATATTTACAAAGCACAGATATGTGAAACACATTATGAACACGAGACATGCTTGGAGGTAGTGCGAGTCTATAGGCCACATTTCCTATTAGGTCAAGAATCTCAAATGGACCAACAAATCGTAGATTGAGCTTTCCTCTCTTCCCAAATCTTGTAACTCCCTTCCATGGAGCAACACGTAACAATATATAATCCCCAATATTAAATTTCACGTCCTTTTGATGAAGATCCGCATAACTCTTTTGTCGATCATGTGCCGTTTGTATACGTTGTCGAATCATTTGGATCTTCTATGTAGTCATACCTACCAACTCTGGTCCCAACAACGTTGCTTCTCCCACCTCATCCCAACATACTGGAGAGCGACACTTTCGTTCATACAATGCTTTGAATGGAGCCACACCTATACTTTCCTAATGACTATTATTGTAGGAGAATTCCACCAATGGTAGGTATTTATCCCAACTCCCTTTGAAATCTAGGACATAGAGTCTTAATAGATCTTCAAGAGTTTAAATAGTCCTTTCTGATTGCCCATCCGTTTGAGGATGGTATGCCGAACTAAATCGTAAATCCGTGCCTATAGCTTTCTGTAAGCTAACCCAAAATCGTGAAGTGAATCTTGGGTCACGATCCAAAACTATGGATACTGACATGCCATGCAATCTCACAATCTCATTCATGTACATACGAGCAAGACGTTCAAGGGAATAAGTTTCCTGTATCGACAATAAATGAGCAAACTTGGTTAATCTATCAACAATAACCCAAATCTCATCTATGCCTTGAGAAACCTTGGGAAGACCCGTAACGAAATCCATGGTAATGTGTTCCCACTTCCATTTCGAAATCTCAAGTAGTTGCAAGTGGTTACACGTTGACAAGTTAAACACCTCGAGATAAACTCCACGATCTCTCTCTTCATATTGCTCCACTAAAATGTATGTCAAAGATCATGATACATTTTGTCACTCCCAAGATGGATTGCAAACGATGTGTTATGTGCCTCCATCATGATTCTATGTTTCAAGTCAGAATCGTTAGGAATGCAAATTCTGGAGTTGACTCAAAGTATTCCTTCTTCATCGATTCTTGCTTTTGGAATAGCACCTTCTTGCACTTTCTTCTTCATACGTATCAGCTCTAGGTCCGTAGCTTGAGCAGCTTTAACTTTATCGATTAAAGTCGATTTTACTTGTATATTTGACATCATCACGTGGGTCCCTGAAGTCTTTAACTCTATTTCCCTCTTTCGTAAGTTATATAAAATGGGCTTTTGCGTTGACAGTATCGCACTCGTACCCGCATATGATCTTCTACTCAATGCGTCAGCTACTACGTTCGTTTTTCTAAGATGGTATTGAATGGTATGATCGTAATCTTTCAATAGCTCGAGCCAACGTTGTTGCCGTATGTTAAGTTCCTTTTGGGTGAAGAAATATTTGAGGCTTTTATGATCTGTATAGATCTCCACTTTCTCCCATACAGGTAGTGTCTCCAGATCTTCAACGCGAAAATAACTGCTGCCAACTCCAGATCATGAGTAGGATAATTCCTTTCATATTCTTTGAGTTGTTGCGAGGCATAGGCTATGACTTTCCCATGTTGCATGAGAACACACCCTAACCCTTTGCCCAAAGCATCGCTGTAGGTAACAAATCCATCTGAACCAGATGGTATTGTCAGAACAAGTGCTGAAATGAGTCTCCTTTTGAGCTCTTGCAAATTCTTCTCGCATTCTTTACTCCATACGAATTTTATATCTTTCCGAGTTAGCTGAGTTAACGGAGTAGTGATTCGAGAAAATCTTTTCACGAATCTTCGATAATAACCAGCTAAGCCTAGAAAGCTACGTACTTCGGTCACCGACTTCGGTTGCTCCCAACTTTTTATTGCTTCAATCTTCATCAGGTCAACAGATACTCCATGTTTTGATACCACGTGCCCAAGAAATGCTACTTCCTCAAGCCAGAACTCGTATTTCTTCAGCTTGACATATAGCTTGTTATCATGAAGCCTTTGAAGTACCATCTTTAAATGGCGCTCATGATCTTCACGGCTTTTGGAATAAATGAGGATATCATCAATAAAGACAACAATGAACTGATCTAAATATTCTTGAACACACGGTTCATCATATCCATAAAAGCAGCAGGAGCATTAGTTAATCCAAAAGACATGACTAAGAATTCATAATGCACGTACCGAGTTCTGAAGGTAGTCTTCGGAATATTCTCAGTTTTAATCTTCAGCTGATGATATCCAGAACGAAGATCGATCTTTGAAAAGAATTGTGCTCCTTGTAACTGGTCGAACAGGTTATCAATGCGAGGTAGCGGATTCCTATTTTTAATGGTGACGTTGTTCAATTCCCGATAGTCAATACAAAGTCGTATACTCCCGTCTTTCTTCTTTACGAATAAAACAGGAGCACTTCGATGAGATGTACTAGGACGAATGAAATCGATGTCCAACAACTCCTGTAGTTGGACCTTTAACTCCTGAAGTTTAATAGGAGACATTCAATATGGGGTTTTAGAAATGGGTTTTATACCGGGTTCAAGGTCAATAAAGAATTCAACTTCACGTTTTGGGGGTAGACCGGGAAGTTCTTCAGGAAATACGTCAGGAAATTCACTAACAACAGAAATATTATTAAAATCTGACGTATTTTTGTTTAAGTCCATAACATGGGCTAAGAAAGCTTGACATCCGTTTTTTAATAAACGAATGGCTTTATGGCTTGATATGACAGTGATTGACTTTAGTGGTTTGGTTGCTTGAATTCGTATAACAGGTTGGTTAGGAATATGAAAACTAACAAGCTTACAAAAACAATCAATTTTGGCATGATGATTAGTTAACCAATCAATCCCTAAAATTACATCAAATGTAAGTATTTTCAAAGAAATAAGATCGACAGGTAATGTGATGGTACCAACTTGAATCAAGCAAGATTTATAAACAGTGGATGTAATGAAAATTTCTCCTAACGGAGTCTCAACAGATAAGCCAAAGTCTAATTTCTTCGAAGTCAAGTTCAAACGTTAAGCAAAAATAGGAGAGATAAAAGAATGGGTAGAACTGGTATCTACTAAGGTATAAACTTCGCAAAAAATTTATGATTAACTAATCCGTGATAACTTCGTTCGGTTCCTCGCTTTTTGGGAAGTTACAAAAATGGCTCTCACTTGAACCACCAATTTTGACTTGTCTGGGACAGCCTTTGGTGTCATCATTACCGCTAGAATTGACTTTTGCTATAGGGCATATTCCACCCTCAACTGCTTCGTTGTACTCCTGTTTCATGATCTAAATCATTAATCTTTGATCTATATCGAATTGGGGTTGACCGCAATGTACAGGATAATTCAAAACTCGATGTTAGGTTCTCCCAATTGCTGTCCAAAAAGAGAAATACATATCATCTATTTTAGCCTTCTTGGATCAGACTTCTCTTTCCACAATATCAACGCGTCGTGCGGCTTTTACCCATGCATCCTTCATTCTCACTCGTTCAGTTGTTTCTTCTTTCAGCTGATCCTTGACATTTGAATTCTCAGATTTTATCTTTATCATCTTATACTCTGCCAAAGAGTGCTTTAGTTCAAGCATTACATATCGGGTAACACAAGCTTGAATTATTGCATCCTTTTGCTCCACGACCGTCTGCCGTTCTTCAGCTTGCTCTTCTAACTCATGAATACGATTTTACAATTCTACATTTCGATCATAAAGTTCTCCTAATAAATCCTCCTCAGGTTCCTCTTCTTCCTCACTCTCAGCTGCTACCTCTACGACTAGCTCTGGTGCAACTATTAATTCTTCACTCATCGTATTAATATCTCTAATTTCTTCTTCGCCTGACATCACATTATCCTGGTTGGTGATTAAAGGTGTCTCCACAGTCTCATTCACTCTATTGTTAACATTTTCAGCTGCCATTCTCAAATACTGCCATAAAACAAGGGTTAACTAAGAAATTGATATACCACACATTATCGCTATATTATGACTAACCAATTAAATACCAAATAAGCTTAGGTTGGACACACTAACAAAGAATTTACTCGTCTCTCTCCCCTCCTAGTTCTATTCCCCGATCTCCACCAAAGACCATATCACTAAGCTCCGATACCAACTGTGACACCCCCAAAATAGGTATACATCACCCATTCTAAATCGCCAAATACATGGTACAGAAAATAACTACAACTTCATTATTACAATTGTCATGCAAAATCCGACAACACATATATTATGAGTTTAAATACAAATATTGTCTTCTAAACAGTATTCAAACTCAATAAAGTCCTCATTACAATTATTGAAACACTATTTTACAAAATAGTGAGGATTGTTAAAATAACTGACTAAAAATATCACTCCAAACCCCGACTAGTTCCCGCTATATTCTCACCTTTTGAGAAAAAAAATGGAACAAAAAAGAAAAAGGTGAGCTCAACTAGCCCAATAAAGAATATTATGACTAAGATAATATATAATAAATTATCGTTAGCTTTCAATAAATCAGATAAAATATAATGGATAATAAGTTTTAGATCAATATTCGCAGCGGAAATAACAATTCATTAGAAGAGTTAAGTAGAGAATGAAATCTACTATCATCTATGAATTTAAAAGTCCATCATCAATATTTTATCCCTGTAACATCAATCAATATACATCTTGAATCAAATATTCATCTTTGCACTACAGGCCAAAGATATTCATTTGTATCACCAATTGATCATGTTCATCTCAACACCTGTTCATCTTTACACTACGGCCAAAGATATTCATCAGATAATCATTCGTCTTTGTATTACAGGCCAAAGATATTTATTTATATCATCATTTAGGACTGAGGATGATGAAAAATATTTTAAAGAAACGAATCCAGTGAGATAAAAAAATAAAGATTAGGGATTCGTACTTTAGATAATCCAAGTTCAAAAATGCTCTATAATAAATCATAGTGGAGTAAAATTCACGAATGAAGATCAAAACATGGATACAATCAAAGATAGTAACCATAATAGACATCTTGGACAAAGAAGAAAAAATTTTATTTTTTTGTGAATAGTACCGTATTCGTGAATAATACCGTATACGTGAATAGTACCGTATACGTGAATAGTGCCGTATACGTGAATAGTAATCCCAACATAAAAAGATAAAAATTCTATAAGAAAAATCATACTTCGTGAATAGTACTCGTGAATAGTACCGTATTCGTGAATAGTACCATATACGTGAATAGTGTTATATACGTGAATAGTAACCTCGACATGAAAAGATAGAAATTTCAGAATAAAATTTACACCAATATTTCGACATAATGATATTGAAAGAAAAACATCATTTACGAAGAAAATAACATTCCTTACCTCAAAAGAACAGTACTTCCGGCTGAAATATCATGTATTAGGCTGAAGAAAACTTACACTGAATAGCAACTCTCAAATTATCTAAATACTCATAAAAATATGCTCGATAATATAGAGAGAGAAAGCTTATGATTCTGATGTGATTTTTAATTCTAACTAAGCACCCCATTTATAGGAAAATGCTAGAACGCCAAAGCAGACTAACCTGCTACCTGATGGCTTTACCTGCTACTATTCACGCACACCACTTTTGAAATAAAATTTTAGCACATTTCTCACCAACCAAAAGTGGGGCCCACTCATTCTAGAAAATTTTCAAAATATTTTAAATTTAAACAATAATCAGCAACTTTAATAATTCATAATAAATAGCCCTTTTATCAAAAAAATACGAATTTTAAGTCCATTCCATAGAAAATTTAATTCTCTACAACTTTGTAGAAGAAAATTTTTCTAAATTCTAAAACAGAAAATGCCCGAAATCCATATACGGACGAATTTTAATACCTCCATCCTGACAAAATACTGACAAAACACCTCAACATCAATTCCTTCATTTATATCCACATAAAAATAAATATTTCCTTATCATATAAATTAATAATTAATTATTCACAAATAATATTACATAATCATAATTATGACAACCAGGTCATTCACAGGAAAGATGGGGCTTTTCGATAAGGATTTCTCCTTATTAGCGCGTAATTAGGTGATCAAACCCATTTCCTAAACAGAACTTCCTTAGACATTGCCAATAATGTTATCTAATAATATTATTTAAATAATATGAATTATTGATCGAATAATGGGAAATATTGTGCAGTGATAATTATTGAAACAACAATAATATAAAATATCAACGTAGCAATTATTGAATCAATAAAATAAAATATTGAACATTAATTACTGTAACAATTATTGAGTAGTGCATTCTTACATAAGAATTAATAATCCAAAAATATTGTGTAATACAGTGTCCTACTGTTCAACCACGCGTATTACTGTATTTTAACCACCAGGTATTCCAAACAATGTTAACGGTAATAACTACGCCATTATTTGTAAAAACTCAAACTTGTCGTTTTCTTCATCCGACCGTTTTTCGTTATGGGGTCCACAAATGGCTGCGCCGTCATACGAATATTTCCCGACAACAAGAATATTCTACGACCAAACGAATATTCTCCGATAACAATGAATATTTTATAACCACTTACTTATTTTGCAAAATTTGCATATTTCACCCATAACCAAAGCAGTATATCAAATTAACACCGTATTATTCAAAATAATAATTAGGAGAAATTCAATTTTATTTATAAAAAGTTGGGGTCTTACAACAAAGATGGTAACTTATGACATTTGAATGTTATAAAGCCGGAATGAATGTTAAATAACTTAACGAATGTTATTAGTTAATTATTCAGATAAGCTATAAAGGAAGGAGAAGATAGTATAAACAATGTGTATAGATTGTTTGATAACTAATTGGTGTGCTATATGAATAAATCATATAAAAGGCCAAAGTAAAGTTGAATTAAAAGCTAGAAGACGCTTGAAGCAAGTTTTTTAAACTCTTGTCTATACTTTACATTGGACAAGTTTTCAAAATTCATGTTATTTTATGCATGAACTGTTAAGAAAGAGTCGATGCCATTTCATTTGTCTAGACAAAGATTTAAAGTATTTTATTTATTTCTTTACAAGTCTTTTAAAATATTATTGATGTTGTTATCCTATGCCAATTGCTTTGGTACGGATTTGAAGGTAACACTACAAAAAAATGATGATTTTGCAACAAACAGTTTTCATTGCAAAATGTGCAAAATTCCGTTGCCAAATATCATTTGTAACGATTTTTCGGACGTTGGACATTTCGTTGCGCAATGAGCGTTGCTAATTGTCTAGGAACGAATTTTTTTTTCGTTGCAGAAAGAAATATATTTCACAACAAAATTTTTCTTTCGTGTAAAATCATAAATCATTTAGCAACGAAATATTTTGTAGCAAATTTATTAAGAAATTGTTACTGAAAAACAAATTTTGTTGCAAAATACGCCTAATTGGTAACTGTAGACACTCGAAATTTTGCATTCCTGTTACTAATATTGCAGGAGGGCAGAATCGTCTTTCAGAGATAACCTTGGAGGACAGCTCAACTCAGTCCCAAAGACAACCCCGAGATACCCACTCTTTGCCTTCTCGGAGATAACCCCGAGATATTCCATCACAGTCCCGGAGACAACCCCGGGATCTTCAGTTTCAACCTCGGAGATAACCCCGAGGACTGCAGTCACAGTTCCTGAGATAACACCGAAGAAATTTGCCATCTCAGAGATAAACCCCGATATATTCAGTCCTAATCCCAAAGACAACCCCAGGATCCTCAATCCAACCTCGAAGACAACCCCGAGGAATGTAGTTGCAGTTCTAGAGATAACCCCAAAAATACACTTTTCTGCTCCAAGCAGTCAGCTTCAACACTCGGCAATAGCCCCGAGGCACTCATTCTAGAAGCCCGGAGATAACCCCAGGAGGACAGGCATACCTTAGAGATAACCCTGAGGACGGTCAACACTTACAGCAGTCCAAACTTAGAGATAACCCTGAGTAATGACCTCTAAATCAGCTCAAACCGGAGATAACCCCGGTGAGGGGCAAAATTATCATTTGGTCATCTCAATCCCACATTGCGTCGTCTCAGCAACGTACGAACATACATTCTACACAGTAATGTCCTACAAGAATTATAGAGTTTCAATCCCGAGTGACTACTACACAAGACAGCACACCGGATAGAATTTGAAGCCTGAATACCAAGGGCATGGTCCCATCTTCCTGACTTCGTACAACCTCTAATCACATGTCATTGTATAGCTCTCGACAATAGCATGCCAAAAAAGGTCATATACATACACCTCGATCGGATGCCTGAATTGAAGTTCTAAAAGTTTGACCAGACAACACGTTGCACGTGTGCACGTACTTTAAGACGATGGGACCCGCAGAGCTCGGGGCACATCGGGCAGCCGTAGGTACACCTGCATCTCTCCCCTCTATAAATAGAGGGCTTGGGGTAGCCATTTTGAAATAGGAAAAAGGTGAGGAAGCATATCATGTGAATTTATAGCTTTTATATATATATATATATATATATATATATATATATATATATATATATATATTTCTGTTTGGCCTGGAGTTTACTTCGTGGCTTTTATTGCTTTCTTTACATTTTGTCCCGCCTGGAGTTTACTTCGAGGCGGTTGATCGCTTTCTTGCTTTATTTATATTTTTGATCCCCCATGGAGGTGCTTCGTGGTGGTTGATCGTTTATATATATATATATATATATATATATATATATATATATATATATATATATATAACTGTTTACAGCTTTCATATAAATTACGGCATCATGTGAGCCTAGGAATCATGTGATCACAGATTCAGATTTTCTGAATCTAGATTCGGTTCCCGTGATGGACATTTTCAGTTAAAATCAGCTTGTAATTTATTCACGGTATTTGAATTTCCTTAGACGGCTCTCATGCATATAAGGAGTTTAGCACTACTATGTATATTATTTTCTCGAAGATGTTTCGCATCTTGAAAATAAAAGCAATCAAGCTGAACATTTAATAAAAAATAGAAGTATCAAAGGTCTCAATTACTATTGAGCATAAGGGTTTGAAAAGCCTCTCTTTACAAAACATCATTGCTATATCTTGTTAAAACTGAATTTTTATACAAAAAATTCAAACCCTTTGTATATAGGTGCGAACGAGGCAGATCACTACTTCCAGATAATTGCACATTGATCCATACACACACACACACATTTATATAATAGTTTAATTGAAAAGTGGCGGTCATCGTGGCAACACGGATGTCGGGGGGTGCCTAACACATTCTCTCCACATAACCAAGTCTCCGAACCCTAACGAATCTCGGTTTCACAGACCCGTTAAGCAGTGTCACATCACTGGGTCAATGTGAAAATCTTTTCTCGGTTGTGTTGGTACAACCATTTAAAAAACTAACTGGCAACTCTTATAGTCCGCTCGTCGACATATACATGTCGGACCTTTTCACAACTTATTTTTTCAAATAAATCTCACCTAACATGAGAACACCAAAAGACAAGAACAGAAAAGGGACAAATAAAAATCCCGACATCGACAGGTGGTGACTCTGCTAGGGAACTCTAGTAAGAGGACTTAAGCCGCTATTACAAGCTTTTCAAAACTGTTATATGCTTGTGTGTATGTTGCATTTACATTTGATGGAAGTGTAGCATCCCCAAATCCCGGTCCTAATCACCAAGGATCTAGTATACTATTTCTATAACTATTACGGAAGATATAAACATAAATTGTTTATACATTAAACATTACACATTATCCCAAGGTCGAGAACCTTCACGTAATACCTGAATCAATATCCTATCTAACATACAATGTTATTATTATATATTACTGTTACAAATTTAGCTGCACATATACTCCAAAGATGGACTTGTCTTTGACTTTATCTGTATCCGACGTATTTGTCCTAATTTGCAATGTTTATCATGATATAGCAATGGTGAGCAACAAGTTTGCCTAGCAAGTTAAGTTCAATAAATTAAGAATATATCATGATGGAAAGAATTGAACAATAAGCTGGCTAAAATTCTAAAATATAATTGTGAACTAGCATAACCAAATTTTCATAGCTGAACAAACATTAAACATGAGCAACTATATCTGAACCGAATGGTAATGAAGGTGATCAGCCTTTCATACCTGATGAACACATGCAATATGCACAGAGTACGATTCAACAAATCATAGACGTGATAATCAGCAATGATTAATCACAAGCATAATTGAAATAACAATTCGAGATCGAGTTAGAGAAAACTTGCATTTGTCGCCAACTACTGTTACGCAATTTATTTAGCTTTGTCTGAAGACCTAATATTGACAATATAGATCTCCCAATATTAGAATAATATCATCATATATAGTATAATACTGATATATATATATATATATATATATATATATATATATATATATATACAAAATAACCTAAACACATAACCATGTCAGTCTATAAAGCACATAAAACCTAGTATCAAGTCAAACAATTGCAGTCTGAGTTGAATCCGTCACAATTCTGACATCCCGATAGCCTAGTCGGATAAATATCGATCCTATTTTCATTAAGACTCTACTAAAACACTTAACAATTATACTAAATAATTAACTATTCAGTCAAAATAAATTTTCAATGACTTATAATAATTTTCAGATAATTATTATCATTTACTATAATTTTCAATCATTAATATCATATTTATATAATTTAAAGACCACTTAATTCCATTATCATTAATATTTATTTAATATTAAATATTATTGAAATACATGACATAATATTATAAATTATTTATAATATCTTAAAGTATTTTTAATACTTTATTATTACCTCTAAATGATTTTAAAGTAATTAAAACCATTATTAAATAAATGTCATTAATATTAAAATATTAATATTTTTCATGACAAAATATCAAAAGTTATATTTTTATAACTTAAAATATTTTTATAAGCTTTAAATCATTTTTATATGATTTTTAAATCATTAATTCTATTTTTCTATAATTTATTTAATATATTTATTAAATAAATTAATTATCATTAATAATAAATTATTAATGAAATTCATCACAAAATATTAAAAGTCGTTAAAAATAATCTAAAATATTTTCTTATACCATAATATAATTTTATAAGCAATTGTAGTTTTTATTTCACTTAAATATGTAATTTATATTTATTATAAATTTTTATTGCTTTTATTTATGCTTGAAAAGAAGTTTATCGGCATAAAATATCATTTATAGCCAAACTCGTCTCGTAGGACTTTATTAGATTTATTAATACTTATTATTTCGTCGGAACGCGATTCGAAACAGCGAACGTCAAAGTCGTTCGACGCGTCGACGCTCGGCGTTCGCTCAGTTACAAGTTCTAACATGCTCATTTGCTCATTTTTAACTTTCAAACCATAAGTCCCATAACAATAAATTTTTTGGCATGTTATAGATCTTATTTCATATTATTTTAGAAAAATTTCTAACCGCGAAAACCAATTACGAAAATCCATCAAAACATTGAGCAAAAAGCATGTCAGGCAGCTGTTCAGCAGCGCAGCGCCGCACGCCTAGCGCGCGCACGCTGCTGCCCAGCTGTGCTGCCGCTGCTCTGTTGCCCGCTTATCGAACTAGCTACTTCGCGAATTTCTTACGTATTGCTCGTTAATCAGATTAATTCCAATTTTGGATATGTTTTTCGTATCATATGAGACTATTTTTAAAAAATATGAAACCCCCATTTCGGGTTCTTTAAGCAGTCCAAATAATTCGCCAAAAATGGACGTTCATAACGATTTTAACATTTTTCCCAGATTTACCCTTTTTCGCTAAAACAGTCATAACTTTTTCATTTCAAAACATTTTTGAGTGATTTTTGAGCCCGCGCGAAGCTAACTTCCGGGACTACAACTCTTCCCTAAGGATGGTTTTCCAGATTCCGAACATATCAGACCAAAAATTCCGTTCAAGTGGACTGCACCGCACTTGTTGGACAGTTTTGACACTACTACTTTGAAATGTCATAACTCTCTCCTCCAAAGTCGGATTTAGTCCTTTCCGGATTCTATGGAAAGCTTATTCAGTGTACTATAACATACCAAAAGTCCAGAATTTTTAGGGCATTCTAGCTAACCCCAAATTTTCTATTTAGGGCAGCAGTCCACTAGTTCTTTTTTTTTTCTAAGTTTTAAAAACTGGTTTCATTTTTCTTCTTTGATCAAACTTTTAACACCTAAAATGGTTAGATCCACACATAACACATACCAATACATAAGTTAAAACCATTAAACTCTATATCTATCATTCTAGCATGCTTTTAACCATTTAAAACTTGAACTCCATGTATCTAACATAAAAATACACTAAGTATACAAGATTATGATTTTTCTTAAACTTTTGCACATAGTTTCTTTTCTTTCCTTTTTGATCAACTTTTAAACACCCAAAAATGTAAGATCCAAACATGATGCACTAAAAAGAAGTAAATCAAGAGTTTTGAAAGTTCATGAGCATAGGTTCTTTATTTTTGTAAAACCAACAAAATACATGAAATTAAAGCTTGAGATTTAATATTTTTACCTTGATCTAAAGGCACACCTTCTTGTTTTACCAAAGTATGAGATAAATTTTGAATGGATAAGGCTCAAACTCTTTCCCTTTCTCCCTCTAGGATGTCATGCCCTCTCTCTTCTCTTTGTTTTTTTTAGCAAACTTTGGAAGAATGAGAAGTAAAGAAGTAAAACTTATTTTTTTTTCTAAAGAGGAGTATTTATATTTGGGTAAAAGGTGTGTATATATATAACTTGTATGTATATATTTTCACCCAACTTACCTTCATCTCTTCTCTCTTATCTTGCCCATTAAAATAAAATAATTAAGCTAGGATAATAGGGTGCAAAGTTGGTAGTATTTGGTGAACCACTAAAGTAACTAAATAATTTACATCACATACTTCTCCCTCTCTCTATTAGACCGGATCCATGCTCCATCTTGGCCAATTTCATTTATTGATTTATTTGTTAATTAATCATCTAGAAGGTCCATATAAATTGGGCCATAACTTGGGCCATTTGATTTCTTGTTTGGGCTCTCTAATTAATTTGCTTGGTCCATGTCAAATATTATGAATCCATAACACTAATTTTACATTACCCTAATTATTTAATTAGGGTTTCTAATTCACTCATTATGAAATTTAAATACTTAGATAATATTATTATGCAACCCAATTAAGCTAGGTTTAAAATAATTAATAAATTGAGATAATAAAATTAATCTCTTAGGTTAGTATAAAATTTAAATAGTAGCACTTTACACTTGCTATAACACTTGGGTTATTTAATTCTCATTCCTAATATATAATATTAGGTTATATAACTTTCTCATTCATTCTATTTATATATTAAATAAATATATACATATTTATAATATATATTTATTTAATCACTCACATACTTCACATAAGTCACTATACACAAAACCACATAAGTCCTTTATAAAAATTTTAAATTCACAAAATTTCTTCTCAAAAATGTCAAATCCATTCACTTATTTTCTGTCTAAGTCTATTATTTAACATTTATTCAATCTTTTATTCAATCTTTTAAGATTTTAATAAATTGTTCAAATTCTCGGGTCGTCACAGGATGTGTACGAATGCATTTACTTACTGTACTTAATGCTTTACACTATATCTGCTCATGATATTAGTGCTTCACACATGCCATCATTTTCACACGGTGAGACAAGTTGTATTTGAATGTATGATGTGTGGTTCCTCCATCAAGAAGTTATCCTGTCGGTGTTTGATTACTGGACTCGTAGGGAGACTAATCCCAACGAGACTCAGGAAAGGCACCACCCAGATTCGCTCCAGTTGAAAGACCGAATTAACTTCCCGTCGAGAATATTGCGATGATCTGGGAACCTTCATGCCAAAAAGCCGCAAAAGTAGCCTAAGATAGATCAGCCTCTGATAAACCAAACGCGGAGGGAAGTTTCTTCATGCTTTCCCATTTCAAATTACTCATAAAATCAATTACTTGTAATTTCATTCCATATTGATCTCCATGTAATGGGAAATATGAGGAAATATGTGTGCATGCATATTTAAAAGTTTAACATGCTATCCTGTCACACCAATAACTAACATCCGTTTTGCAGGATAATATTCCTAAAATGGATATATCACATAGTATGTAAACATTTATACACTCCCTAAAATTAAACTATGTTAGTTTTTACAGGGAAACAATTGGACCTATTACCCGTTCAAAGTCCAAAAAGGCCACAAGCCTACAACCAATTATGTCTTCATCTGACCAGACTAATCCTAATTTTGTCTCTCGTGAAGAATTTGACTGATTAAGTAAACAAATTATAGATTTGGTTGTTCTGCTTAAAGAACTACACCAATCTACTTAGGGTACAAGGATACCCATATATACAAAATCCTCTGCACATGGAGGAACACAAGGTACGGACAAAGAAGCTCCTGTATCTGATTCTCAGTTGGATAAAACCAACAAAATCAATGATACCACCCATCTCAAAGAAGATCCAGACACTGGTGATATCAGAAAGAAAGTCCTTCAAATGGAAGAGACCATCCGTTCTATCAAAGGGATTGGAACACATGGGAGTGTTTCATATGCTGACCTTTGTATATTCCCTGGTGTGCATTATCCAGAGAAGTTCAAGACTCCTGACTTTGAAAAGTATGACGGGTTAGGAGATCCTTACACACATTTGAAGGTATTCATTGGAGAACTCAGATCTTATGCCGAGGATGAGAAGCTTAGAATGCAGTTGTTCCAGAAAAGTCCCGATCGTGGTATACCAGATTAGACAACTCCAAGATCCATAGCTGGGAGGAGCTAGCTCATGCCTTCCACAGTCAGTACAGCTTCCAGTCTCAGATGGCCCCTAACCGATACTAAATTACTAAAGTTAGGAAACAAACCAATGAATCTTTCAGAGAGTATGCTCAAAGGTGGAGGCGCCTTGCTGCTCAAGTTGTTCCCTCTATGAATGAGTCTGACATGGTGATGACCTTCATAGACATACAAGAAGCACCTTTCTATGAGAGAGTTTTAGCTGGTATTGGCAAACCATTCTCTAAAATAATTAAGCATGAGGAGATGGCTGAGATGGGATTG
This sequence comes from Panax notoginseng, assembly GCA_016801055.1. Classification (NCBI taxonomy): domain Eukaryota; kingdom Viridiplantae; phylum Streptophyta; class Magnoliopsida; order Apiales; family Araliaceae; genus Panax; species Panax notoginseng. The sequence goes on from CM029013.1 coordinate 188,183,104, forward strand.
AAGTTAAGAAAGATTCAAGACCTAGTTGCCCATAAAGCTATTGCTGAACACATCCAGTCCGAAAATTATGGAAACAACCCCCAAAGGGTCCATAAAAAGAACGAGAAGGATGTTTTCTTGATACTACAAGGTCAGAAAGGTAGTCAGAATATGCCTATCCAGAGGAGAAATTACTCCCCCTTTCAAGCACAATCTTCGAACCCTTCGTTGCCAAAGAGTGGAGAAGTCAGACGCACTCAAGTGTTCACACCCTTATGGGACTCACTCGAGAACATTCTCAATCTTCTGACCACTCAGAAGAAAATTACTCATCTTCTTCCACCAGCCAACCAGAATGGGAAGGGTTTCAATGCTAGTCGAAAATGTGCTTATCATGTTGGAGCTCCAGGACATGATACTCAAGATTGCTGGGCCTTGAAATACAAGATCCATGATTTGATTGATAATGGTGAGATTGTGGTAGCTACACCCGACCAACCCCATGTGCAAGACAACCCTCTTCCACAACACAAGGAAGAGGAGGTTAACATGATTAATTGGAGTAAGGGTCAGACTTTCCATTACAGTGGTGGATCCTCACAAACCAACAAGGATAGTGCTGATAAATGGGATTTTGCACAGTTCCAGTTTACGATGGAACAGAAAATAAAGACTCTTTATGAGCAAGTCGAATAATTGGCATAACTGGTGGTCCATCAACACTAAGTCACACGCCAATTATTCATCTAGTAGCATGCTAGTCTCCTTTCTATTGTTATGAATACTCCATCATTATCTCCAGAACATGAAACACTAGAGGATAAAATTACAAAAAGAGCAAATGCCAAGGCCCGCCGGGATTTTGCCAATAAGAGGGAATTTACGTACCTTAGCCAACCAATGGAGGAAATATTTCATATACTGATAAATGAAGGAAGAATCACAACACTGTTGCCTCCAATTAACCCTCATTCAGGATAGTTCAATTCTAATGGAGTATGTCAATATCACTCCCACTCTCGCGGTTACAGCACGGAAGAATGATGGGCACTCCGACACCTTATTCAGAACTTAATTGACAGCGGTATCCTACAAATGGCAGACGATGACACCGTGTTACTTAAGAGTGGGGACGCATTTCCTACAAAATGGAAGGAGGTCATAGCAGTTATATCCGTTGAGGATGATTTAGCTGTCAGACCACTCACAATACAAGCAATTCAACTCAAAGGTGTTGACAATCCTTTGCAAGTGGCTGCACCAAAGCCAATTATATTTCAATTCAGACCACAATATCTTATTGTCAGCCTACAAAAAGTGCCATGGAATTATGGAGAGGCTGAAGGATCTACATCCCGCATAACTGCTGTAGTGTCGAAGAATAATTCACTGTATCTTCCCTAACGGGTGATGAAGCCTACCATCAAGACAAAGGGGAAGATTCCCATGGAAAAAGTGGAAGAATTTCTCCGTACTATAGGCCATAATGAAGCCAAGGTGGTTTCAAGCTTAAGAGAAGCTCCATAAAAAATTTCTATACTGGACTTGGTTCTCTCTTCCGAAGATCACAGGAAGATCTTGTTAAGGGTTTTGAAAGAGGCCCATTTGCCGAAATCAGTGGATGTTGAAAAATTCTAGCATCTAGTTGATCACATTTTTAACAATAATGTAATATCTTTCACTGATGACGATGTCCCTCCCGAAGGGACCGATTATTGCAAGCTGTTGCACATAGCGGTTTTGTCTTTCGGATACATGGTGGGAGGAGTTTTGATAGGCGGAGGATCATCTTTAAATATCTGTCCTCATACCACTTTGGTGAAGATGCACATCAATCTCAATAGGATCCGGAGTAGCCATACGGTTATCAAAGCTTTTGATGGATCCCGACGAAATGTAATCGGAGAGATTGAACTGCCAGTGGAGATTGGTCCACATATATTCTGCATATCTTTTCACGTGCAAAGAATAAATACAGGATACAACATGATCTTGGGAAGACCGTGGATTCATATGGCCGGAGTCCTCCCCTCTACTCTTCACCAGCAGCTTAAATACATTATCAACAATAGCCTAGTCACTGTCGATGCTGAGCCGGAATGTCCTGAACAAGGTGACATACCACTCATCAGCTTTAATTTAGAAGTTGAGCCGGTCAGTTTTCATGCCCTGGAGGTGAGCAACACTCACTACCATCCTGTTGCGGCGCCACCTCTCAGACCCCAGATTTCTATCGAAGTAATGTCGGCCACTCAAGAAATGATGTCATTGGGTTATCAACGTGGACAAGGGTTGGGTAGAGATCATCAGGGCATTAAGTGCCCAATTTAAGTTCTCAATCAAACAGGTACAACCGGACTAGGTATACTACTAGTTCCTATTGTAGGAATCCTCATAAGCACAAACAGATTCCTTCAGCTTCAGCCACACGGCGATTATCTCCACCTACATCTCCTGAGCCTGTACGGTCTCTGGTAAAGGTGCCTGTCCATGTAATGGCCATGTTATTTCCTGAACCGATACCGGTCAAGGGGAAAGAAGTCCTGGTTCTAAATCCCGAAGTGGAAGAAGAGGAACGGAGATGTAAATAAGACATCGCCAGGATGATGTCAAATATATGCATCATTGTCCATGATGATCACACAAATAGAAACACCCCAGACAATGATTGCCCAGACATAATGGTCATCATTCGGGAGAAGGAGGAACATGACAGCCCCTCCATCATTGCAGTCCATCAGGACTTCACCCTTGACAATTGGAGCAGCACTCATTTCATTAGTCGACAAGGGTAAAACGGGTAGAAACTGCTTCTGCCTTGTAGATAACAATAACTGCTTACTTTTCTGTACAGTATTAGCAATTGTTTTGTCAGTACATGCTAACACTTTGTACGATTGAACAGTTTCATATATTAAGTGAAAACATATTTTGTTTTAGGACTCTGAATTTAGATGTGCCTATACTTGCTGATGAGGCGCCTTTTCCCCACAAGGATTATAATTTTGATGAAAAGTTGGACTCAGACTTGATGGAAATACAAGGGGACATTGAGATACCTCAGGAGATCAAAGAATGGGTCGAAGGAAAACCCAAACCAAACCTTGATCGAACCACCTCATTCAATCTTGGAACCTTAGAAAGCCCTACACTAATCTAGATTGGTACAGACCTCACTCCAAACCAAAGGAATGACATGGTTACACTATTAACCCAATTCCAGGATGTGTTTGCATGGTCTCATAAAGACATGATGGGTTTGTCCACTGACATTTTCATTCATCGCCTCCCCATCAAAGAAGGATTCAAGCCAGTCAGGCAGAAGCTTAAGCGATTAAAACCTGAATGGAGTTTAAAGGTTAAAGAAGAAACTGTGAAATAATTTCAAGCAAGTATCATCATGGTGTCTACATACCCTGAATGGTTATCAAACATAGTCCACGTACCTAAAACGAGAGGAAAGGTACGACTTTGCGTGGATTACCGGGATCTAAATAAAGCTTGCCTTAAAGATAGCTTTCCCATGCCATTTATCCATATTCTCATTAACAATACTGCTCAATACGACATGTACTCCTTTGCTGATTGCTTCGCGGGGTACCATCAAATTATGGTTGCTAAAGAGGATCGTGAGAAAACTGCATTCATCACTCCTTGGGGAACCTTCTGCTATAGACGGTTGTCTTTCGGCCTCATCAATGTCGGAGCTACCTACCAGCAGGCCATGATGGCTCTTTTCCACGATTTAATGCACAAGGAGATAGAGATCTACGTGGATGACATCATTGTCAAATTCCGAAGGGAGGAAGACCACTTAGACCATCTCAAAAAGCTCTTCAATAGGTTGCGTAAGTACAACTTGAAGTTGAATCCAACCAAGTGCGCCTTTGGCGTTAAATCAGGCAAGTTGCTAGGATTCCTAGTCAGCCACAAGGCGATTGAGCTGGATCCCACCAAAATCTAGGCTATCACGGAAATACCCATTCCTCAGATAGAGAAGGAAATACGGGAATTTTTTGAAAGAATCAATTTCATTAGCAGGTTCATTTCCCAACTCACAGCAACCTGTGAGCCTATTTTCAAGTTGTTAAGGAAAAACTCCTCTATAAAGTGGAATGATGAGTGCCAGAAGGCCTTCCTTACAATCAAAGAGCAGCTAGTCAAAGCCCCTATTTTGGTACCACCTAGGGATGATGTTCCCCTATTCATGTACCTATCCATAAGTGACAATGCCATGGGCTACATGCTGGGATAGAAAGACGATAGAGGCCAAGAGTGAGCTATCTACGACCTCAGGAAAAGATTCAGCAGCAGTGATGTGACGCCCCCGAAATAGGTATACATCACCCATTCTGAGTCGCTAAATATATGGTACTGAATACAAATATAAACTTAATTATACAACATGAGTTGTGAGTTTTAATACAAATATTATCTTCTAGACAGTATTCAAACTCAAAATAAGTCATCATTATATTTATTGTCACACTATTTCACAGAATAGTGAGGACTACTAATGCTACCATCTGGACCGTCACTCTGTTCCCCGACAAGTTCCAGCTATATTCTCATTTTTTGAAGAGAATAATGAAAGCAAAGGGTGAGCTCAACTAGCCCAGTAAGAAATATTATAACTAAGATAATGCAGAATAAATTATCGTTAGCCTTCAACAGTGTTAAACTGATAAAATATAATAAACATAAAGTTTGAATGCAGTGGAACAAGCAATCCATTAGAAGAGTCAAGTAGAGCATGATATCTACTATCTTCTATGATTTAAAAAGTTTATCAAAAGTTTTATCGCTGAGACTCAGCTTAATAAATAATCCACATCAACAAATCATCCCTGTATTACGGCCAAGGATATTCATTAGTATCATGACCACAAATTATCCATGCACTACGGGCCAAGGATATTCGTATTTTCATCAATGGTCATGATCATGCCAACAACTGTCCATCAATGCACTACGGGCCAATGAGGACTTTTACCACATTATTTGTAATATTACGGTCATGATTATACCGAATAATCTCTAATCATAATCATACCAAGTCCATCTATGCACTACGGGCCACAGATGACTTTCATAATAATAAAAGCATGAGGATGATGACAATAATATAAGAATTCAATTAAATGAAAGCAAAGGATAAATTTTAAAGATTTATAATTTAATTTATTCATAATTCAATAATATCCAAATTGTCAACATGATACTGCTTTGTGGAGTAAAATTCAAGAATAATATTATATCAAAAATGATTTGGACCGAAAAGAAATAAATTTTTTATCATGAATAGTACTCCGGGTGAATAGTAACTTAGTGAATAGTATCCCGTTAACAGTACTCCGGCATAAAAAGGTTATAACTTATAAAGAGTGCTCAGAATAATATTTTCATAAAAAGATACTGGATGAAGCGCAAATATCAAGGATATTCTACTAATTTCATAGAGTATAGAAGCCAAAACTTAACAAAATGAGTATAGAATTCGAAATCTGAAACGAAATAATATTACTTACATACTATAGAGTATGGAAAAAATATTATTTTATACGAATACTGAATAAAAATAATATCTCTTACCTTAAAAAGAACAGTATTCCAACTGGTATAGCGGGGATATTCTTGAAGAAAATTTGAACTATTTTCTACTCTCAAAGCTTTCTAAAACTCGAAAGAAATACGCTCAATATTATAGAAGAAGAATTCTCTAATTCTGGTGTGATTTTCAATTCAACTAAGCATCATATTTATAGGAGAATAGAAAGGATATTATTTCAAAAATCACGGATGCAACAGTAGGATTTCAGTCGGAAAAAACTCACGGATTCAAAATGCAAAGTCACAGACTTCATATGCACATTCGGTGATTGAATTTCTCAAATAAAATAAAACCAAAAAAATGGAAAAATGGGGGTCCATAAAATAAGCAAAATTTACATCAAATACTTCATAAAAAATTCCTTTAATATTTTTAACAATATTTATTCATAATTATTATTATTCGTAATATTTAACAATCAGATCATTCCCAAGAAAAGAGGGGACTTTCCAATAAGGATTTCTCCCTATTGGCGCACAATTAGGTGACCAAACCTCTCCTTGACCGAACTTTTTAGACATCGTCAATACTACAAATAATAATGTGAATAACTGTATCGTCTTAATTATTGATTTAATAATATATAAAATATCGATAATAATTTAATCAAATAACGTGAGATACTATGCAGCAATTACTGTAGCAATAATTGAACAAAACTGAGTGACTTCTCACGTAAGCATCAATAATCAATACCGTGTGCTACTATGCAGCCACGCGTATTACTGTACTTTTAACACCGGGTATTTCAACAGTTAACGATAAAATTTTTGCCATTATTTTTATAAAAAGATATTTTTGTCTTTTTCTCACTCCGACAATAATTTCTCTGTGGGGTCCACCAATGATTGTGTCGTCGTACGAATATTTCCTGTTAAAATGAATATTCTCCGACCAATCGAATATTTTATGACAACTTGCATACTTTGTAAAATTTGTAAATATTACCTACAACTATAACATTATATTAAATCCACACCATAATATTCAAAAACGATATTTATAGAAAAATTTATCTTTATTCATAAAAGTTGGGGTCGTACAACCTCCCCTTCTTATGAAATTTTACCCTCGAAATTAGGGTACGTACTTGGTATGTCGAAGAGGTGAGGATACCTTGATTTCATTTCAGATTCAAACTCCCAGGTCATTTTCTCAACATCGTAATTTCTCCACAAAACTTTGACTTGAGGTATAACCTTGGAGTGTAGAATATGTTCCTTCTTATCCAAGATTTTAATAAGAACATCTTCATACGTTAAATCTTTTGCTATTTCGTCCGGTTCTAACTCAATAATGTGGTTCGGGTCTTCCACATATTTACGTAACATAGATATGTGAAAATCGTTATGAACACGAGACATACTTAGCGGTAATGTGAGTCTATAAGCCATAGTTCCTTCTCGGTCAAGCATTTCAAATGGGCTAATAAATCGAGGATTGAGCTTTCCTCTCTTTCTAAATCTCGTAACTCCTTTCCATGGTGCCACACGTAACAACATATGCTCTCCAACATTGAATTCCATGCCTTTTCGATGAAGATCAGCATCACTCTTTTGTCGATCTTGTGAGGTCTTTATACGTTGCCGGATCATTTGAATCTTTTCTATAGTCATACATACCAATTTCGGTCCCAACAACGTTACTTCACCCACCTCGTCCCAACATACTGGAGAACGACACTTTCTTCCATACAATGCCTCAAATGGAACCATGCCGATACTTTCTTGATAACTGTTGTTGTAGGAGAATTCCACTAATGGCAAGAACTTGTCCCAATTTCCCTTGAAGTCAAGGACACAGAGTCTTAATAGATCCTTAAGAGTTTGAATAGTCCTCTCTGACTGCCCGTCCGTTTGAGGATGATATGCCGAACTAAATCGTAAATTCGTGCCCATAGCTTTTTACAAACTAACCAAAAATTATGAAGTGAATCTTGGGTCTCGATCAGAAACTATGGATACTGGTATACCATGCAGTCTTACAATCTCATTTATGTACATACAAGCAAGACGTTCAAGTGAATAAGTTTCTCGTATAGGTAAGAAATGAACAGACTTGGTCAATTTATCAACAATGACCCAAATTGCATCTATGCCTTGAAAAACCTTAGGAAGACCAGTAACGAAATCCATGGTAATGTGCTCCCACTTCCATTCTAAAATTTTAAGTGGTTGCAATGGACCTTTTGGCACTTGATGCTCTGCCTTGACTCATTGACAAGTTAAATACCTTGAGATAAACTCTGCTATCTCTCTCTCTCTTCATATTACTCCACCAAAATATATGTCAAAGATCACGATACATTTTGGTACTCCTAGGATGGATTGTAAATGGTGTGTTGTGCGCCTCCATCATGATTTTATACTTTAAATTAGGGTCATTAGGAACAAAAAGTCTAGAGTTGTCTATTATTATTCATTCTTCATCGATTCTTGCTTTCGAGATAGAACCTTCTTGTACTTTCTTCCTCATATGCATCAGCTCCAAGTCTTTAGCTTGAGCAGTTTTAACTTTATCGATTAAAGTCGGTTCTACTCGTATATTTGCTATCATCACGTGGGTCTCTGGAGTCTTTAACTTTGTCTCCATCCTTTGCAAATCATACAAAATGGGTCTTTGTGTTGACAATATCACACTCATACCCACATATGATCTTCTACTCAATGCGTTAACTACCACGTTCGCTTTACCAGGATGGTATTGAATGGTATGATCATAATTTTTCAACAGTTCAAGCCAACATCGTTGTCGCATGTTGAGTTCCTTTTAGGTGAAGAAATATTTGAGGCTTTTATAATCCATATAGATCTCCACATTTTCTCCATATAGGTAATGCCTCCAAATTTTAAGTGAAAAAACGACTGCTGCCAACTCTAGATCATGAGTAGGATAATTCCTCTCATACTCTTTGAGTTGTCGTGAGGCGTAGGCTATGACTTTCCCATGTTGCATGAGAACACATCCTAAACCTTTACCTGAAGCATCACTGTAGATGACAAATCCCTCTAAACCAGATGGTATTGTCAGAACAGGTGTTAAAATGAGTCTCCTCTTGAGTTTTTCAAAACTCTTCTCACATTTCTCGCTCCAACCGAATTTTGTATCTTTTTGAGTCAGCTGAGTTAATGGAGTAGTGATTCGTGAAAATCCTTCCACGAATCTCTGATAATAACCAGCTAAGCCCAGAAAGTTACGTACTTCGGTCACTGACTTAGGTTGCTCTCAGCTTTGTATTGCTTCAATCTTCGTTGGGTCAATAGATATTCCGTGATTTGATATCACGTGCCCAAGAAATGATACTTCCTCAAGCCAGAACTCACATTTCTTTAACTTAGCATAAAGCTTATTTTCACGAAGCTTTTGGAGTATCAGCCTCAAGTGTTGCTCATGATCTTCATGACTGTTGGAGTAAATGAGGATGTCATCAATAAAGACGACCACAAAGTGATCCAAATATTTCTTGAATACTCAATTCATCATATCCATGAAGGCAGCAGGAGCATTAGTCAATCCAAAAGACATGACTAGGAATTCATAATGCCCGTACCGAGTTCTGAAAGTCGTCTTTGGAATGTCATCAGTTTTAATCTTTAATTGGTGATATCCGGAACAAAGATCAATCTTTGAAAAGAATTTGGCACCTTGCAACTGGTCAAACAGGTCATCAATGCGAGGCAGCGGGTATCTATTTTTGACTGTGACATATGATTCAACTCCCGATAATCAATAAAAAGTCGTATACTCCCATCTTTCTTCTTCACGAATAGAGTAGGAGCACCCCAAGGGGACGTACTAGGATGAATGAAACCGATGTCTAACAATTCCTGTAGTTGGGTTTTTAACTCCTGAAGTTCAATAGGAGATATTCGATATAGGGCTTTGGAAATGGGTTTTGTACCGGGTTCAAGGTTGATACAAAATTCAATTTCACGCTTGATAAGTAGGTTTTATACCTACTTATCCGGTATCTGTTACTTGAATTAGTTGCTTAATCTCATGTTTCTTAGTTACTTTTCATGCATTCTATGTTCGTTTTGTAGATTATATGCTTGGGTATGAAAACGCAAGAAAAAGGCGACTATTGGCATGAAAAAGCAAGAGAAAGCAATTTGAAAATCATTTGGACCAAAAAATGCATGCAAATGCAAAAAAGGGAAGATTGCAGGGCTTTTAACACCAAGTTGGATGCATGTTCTTGGCTTGAAACTTAGATTTTATTGTAGATCTACTTCTTAGCTTTTTGAAACATCTTGAATCGTCCCAATCGGAGTTCGGATGCGAGAGTTATGGCCTTTTTATCAACAAAGATCAAAGCTAAGAGTCGTCATGCTTGTCATTTACATAGCATCTACTTCAAGCTTGATTTTCGCTTTCCTCCAGCCCGAATCTGTCAATTGTTAAAGAATGAAAGTTATAGATCTCGTCGATATCTTCGATTTGATAGGTGGCAGGCCCCGTAACTCCAAGCGAATCAAAAGTTATATATGTTTTACCAAAGGACGTCGCAACAGAAAATAGAGTAGCGCGGACAGCGCTAGGGGCACTCTAGGCCACCAGAAACACTGCTACAGTAGCGCGGGGTGCGCCCAAAATAGCCTAGGAAGAGCGCGGGGCGTGTTAGTCGGCGGGAAAACAGCTGTTTTGGGTTATTTGGCGTCCAATTTGAGCTAGAACAAGATTCTTAGTTGCCTAACTTGCTAGGGATTAGAACTATAAATACATGATGAGAGGCATAAAAGAGAGGATATATGGGCTAGTTTGGAGGATTCCATTAGATTATATTAGAGTAAATTAGATCAAAACCCTAGTTCTTATTAGATTTGGAGATTGAAGCAACTTGGAGACCATTGAAGATTCAAAGTAGGAGCAAGGAGAAAGCATCAAATCTGCAGACAACAGATTCTATATTCTTATCTTCTTCTATCTTTGTCTTTTAATGATTATTCAATTGTGGATTCTTAGTTTTAATTCAATAATCATGAACTAATTCTTTGTTTGAGATTACAATGGATCTTATTGTGTAGTTTATTTTAATATGATTCGCTATCAATTATTATGTTCTATTGTGAGGATTGTCTATTGTGATTCGGACTTAATTGCTTAATTGCCTAACTAACAATTACCGTGATAATCTATATGAACTCGAGAGATAAAGTTTAGATTTAAATCTGATTATGATAGCATATGTCTGTGATTTCTACATAGATGGAATTCATGATTCGTGTTTAGGATAGAGATATGTCTTTACGCCATATGTAATCTTATAGAGAACTTGTGGTTTAAATCCTTTTTAATTGTAATTCACATAAAAATATAGTGGATTGGTTAATTAGAGTGTCTTGCTTAATTCTATCATATGTGGATTTAAATGAGTATGGGCATTATGCATCAAGAGGTGGTTTTATCTGATTTAGTGTTCTTGATTAACAATTCAAGATAGAAAATAATTGATAAGAAGTGTGTTAACATAAATGAAGCAATAAGTGAAGTTGTGATCTTAAATCTCCGTAATCTAATTTTTAATTAGTGGTAATTAGAATTAGTGTAATTACATAATTTAATTTATATAATTTGAAATTCATTCGTTTAAATAAGATTGAGTTGGTTACGGGTTAGTACTTGGTGATTTTTATTAAATAATTCCTCGTGGGAACGATACTCTACTTACAATTTATTACTTGTTGACCACGTATACTTGCGTGTTGTGCGTAACTAGATTTTACCCAACAACACTCTAGGGGCAGGCCAGGAAGTTCTTCAGGGAATACGTCAAGAAAGTTATTAACAATAGAAATATCATTCAAAAATGATGTATTTTTGTTTAAATCTGTGACATGAGCTAAGAAAGCTTGACATCCATTTTTTAATAAACGAATAGCTTTATGGCTTGAGATGACAGTGATTGATTTTAATGGTTTAGTCGCTTGAATTCGCATAATAGGTTGGTTAGGAATATAAAAGCTAACAACCTTACGAAAATAATCAATTTTAGCATGATGAGTAGTTAACCAATCAATCCCTAGAATTACGTCAAATGTAAGTATTTTCAATGAAATAAGATCGACAGATAATGTGAGGGTACCGATTTCAACCAAACAAGACTTATAAACAGTGGATGTAATGAAGGTTTCTCCTAACGGAGTTTCAACAGATAAGTCAAAGTCTAATTTCTCTGAAGTCAAATTTAAACATTGAGCGCAAGTAGGAGAAATAAAAGAATGGGTAGAACCGGTATCAAATAAGGTATAGACTTCACTAGAGTTTATGATTAGCTTACCCGTGATCACCTCGTTTGGGTTCATTACTTTCTGGGAGGTCACGACAAACGCTCTCCCTTGAACTACTGGTTTTGACTTCTCTGGGACGGCCTTTGGTGCCTCCATCCCAGCTAAACTTGGCTTCACTGTACGATAAAATCAAGCTAGGTGACCTTCTCTTCCTTAATTATAACATGTTTTGGACTGCTGCGTACAGTTTGGACTGATGTGTCCCTCCCCTCCACATTTGTAGCATATAATCGTTGATCGTTCTCCTTCTTTAACAACGGGTGCTGATGCTGACGTCTTTCCATCATTATTGAATCTCCTCTTCATGAAATTTCCACTTTTATTATCTTGGTCATGATTACCACCGAATGGTTACCATTTCTGGCATGTTGACTTCCTCCAGGTTTGTTGTCACTGCTTCGATAACTACTTCCACTAGTAGTATCGCTTTACCGGCTGCTATCTCTTGATTGGGTTGACTCATTATCACGTTCCAATAACTGAGCCCTATTTACAACATCTAAATACAAACACAGTTTGTGAGAAATTAAGTATTGACGTATCTCGGGTTTCAAACCTCTTAGAAACATCTACATCATTCTCTCCTCATTATCAACCAAGTGGGATGCAAATCGAGATAACTCAGAAAACTTAGCTTCGTACTGCGACACGGTCATATTATTTTTCTCCAACTTGATGAACTCTACCTCCTTCATATAACGAATACTTTCGGAAAAGTAATTGTTGTTGAATAGTTCTTAGAACTTCTCCCAAGAAATCTTCAGTGCGGCAGGTTGATTACGCTTTACCGATTTCCACTAGTAATCTACCTCTCCTTGCAACATAAACGTGGCAAAGGGAACCTTTCGCTCCTCGGAGCATCCCAAGACATCAAATATCTTGGTGATCTACTTTATCCACGCCTCTGCCTTAAGTAGTTTTGGCTCTCCCAAAAGCTCCGGTGGTCCCTGCTCCTTGAACTGCTTAGCGGTGACCATCTGAGAGTTGCCAGTGTTTCCACCGGCATTTTGAACAAGAGTTACTCTCGCCTGATGTTGTATAAATTGCATAAAGCCTCTGAACATCCCATCATTCATCATTTGGTCAGTGTTGTTGTTTTCCAGATGATTATTGCCTTCCTCATGCACATTATCCTGGGTATTGATCGTTGGTGATTCAACGGTCTCATGTGCTCCATTGCTATTCTCAACATTCTCGGATGTCATTTTCAAATACTGCCACAAAATAAGGGTTAATTGACATGTAACATATTATCTCTATATTCTGACCGACCAATTAAATAACAAATAAACTTAGGTAGGTCATACTAGCGAAGGAATTACCCGCCTCTCCCCTCCTAGTTCTAGTCTCACATCTCAGCCAAGGATCATATTCTAAAGCTTTGATACTAACTGTGATGCTCCCAAAATAGGTATACATCACCAATTCTGATTCGCAAAATACAAATACAAACTTAATTATACAACATGAGCTGTGAGTTTTAATATAAATATTATCTTCTAGACAGTATTCAAACTCAAAATAAGTCCTCATTACATTTATTGTCATACTATTTCACAGAATAGTGAGGACTACTAATGCTATCATCTGGACCGTCACTCCGTTCCCCGACTAGTCCCATCTATATTCTCATTTCCTGAAGAGAACAATGAAAGCAAAGGGTGAGCTCAACTAGCCCAATAAGAAATATTATGACTAAGATAATGCAGAATAAATTATCGTTAGCCTTCAACAGTGTTAAACTGATAAAATATAATAAACATCAAGTTTAACTGCAGCGGAACAAGTAATCCATTAGAAGAGTCAAGTAGAGCATAATATCTACTATCTTCTATGATTTAAAAAGTTTATCAAAAGTTTATCGCTGAGACTCAGCTTAATAAATATTCCACATCATCGAATCATCCCTGCACTACGGCCAAGGATATTCATTAGTATCACGACCACAAATTATCAGTGCACTACGGGCCAAGGATATTTGTGTTTTCATCAATGGTCATGATCATGCCAACAACTGTCCATCAATGCACTACGGGCCAATGAGGACTTTTACCACATCATTTGTAACATTACGGTCATGATTATACCGAATAATCCCTAGTCATAATTATACCAAGTCCATCTATGCACTACGGTCTACAGATGACTTTCATAATAATATAAGAATGAGGATGATGACAATGATATAAGAATTCAATTAAATGAAAGCAAAGGATAAATTTTAAAGATTTATAATTTAATTTATCCAGAATTCAATGTCCAAATTGTCAATATGATCTGCTTTGTGGAGTAAAATTCAAGAATAATATTGTATCAAAAATTATTTGGACCAAAAAGAAATTAATTTTTTATCATGAAAAGTACCCCAGGTGAATAGTAACTTAGTGAATAGTATCTCGTAAATAGTACTTTGGGAATAATACCCCGTGAATAGTACTCCGGCATAAAAAGGTTAAAAGTTATCAAGAATGCTCAGAATAATATTTTCATGAAAAGATACTGGATGAAGCGCAAATATCAAGGATATTTTACTAATTTCATAGAGTATAGAAGCCAAAACTTAACAAAATGAGTATAGAATTCGAAATCTGAAACGAAATAATATTACTTACATACTACAAAGTATGGAAGAAAATATTATTTTGTACGAATACTGAATAAAAATAATATCCCTTACCTTGAAAAGAAGAGTATTCCAACTGATATAGCGGGGATATTCGTGAAGAAAACTTGAACTGTTTTCTACGCTCAAAGCTTTCTAAAATTCGAAAGAAATACGCTCAATATTATAGAAGAAGAATTATCTGATTCTGGTGTGATTTTCAATTCTAACTAAGCATCCTATTTATAGGAGAATAGAAAGGATACTATTTAGAAAATCACGGATGCAACAGTAGGATTTCAGTAGGAAAAAACTCACGGATTCAAAATGAAAAGTCACGGACTTCATACGCACATTCGGTGATTGAATTTCTCAAATAAAACAAAACCAAGAAAATATAATATATATATATATATATATATATATATATATATATATATATATATATATATATATATATAACACGTGCTTATTAGAAAAAAATCCACCTACCCGTGAACATTTTTTAGATTCCTCCCCCCCCCCCATTTTTTTCTTCCAACGTGGGCCCCACGTGTTTCCCTCCCACCAACATTTCACCATCACATGTGGGTACCATTATATATATACTGAATAACTTTCTATCAATTATTTTTAAAAAATGGGTAAATGAGGGTCCATAAAATAAGCAAAATTTACATCAAATACTTCATAAAAAATCCCTTCAATATCTTTAACAACATTTATTCACCATTATTATTATTTGCAATATTTAACAACCAGATCATTCCCAGAAAAGAGGGGGCTTTCCAATAAGAATTTTTCCCAATTAGCGCAAAATTAGGTGACTAAATCTCTCCTTGACAAAACTTTCTAGACATCGTCAATATTACAAATAATAATGTGAATAATTGTATCGTCTCAACTATTGATTTAATAATATATAAAATATCGATAATAATTTAATCAAATAACATGAGATACTATGCAGCAATTACTGTAGCAATAATTGAACAAAACTGAATGACTTCTCACGTAAGCATTAATAATCAATACCGTGTGCTACTATGCAACCACACGTATTACTGTACTTTTAACACCGAGTATTTTAACAGTTAACGATAAAACTTTCGCCGTTATTTTTATAAAAAGATATTTTTCTCGATTTCTCACTCCGACAATAATTCTGTTGTGGGGTCCACCAATGATTGTGCCGTCGTACGAATATTCCCTGTTACAACGAATATTCCCTGACCAATCGAATATTTTATGACAACTTGCATACTTTGCAAAATTTATAAATATTACCCATAACTATAACATTATATTAAATCCACACCATAATATTCAAAAACGATATTTATAGAAAAATTCATCTTTATTCATAAAAGTTGGGGTCTTATAAGTGAACACAAGTACACTTTGATTGAGAAGACTTGTTGTGCTTTAGCATGGGCTTCCATGAGGTTACAACATTACCTCCATGGTCACACAATCCATCTCATATCCCGCGTGGATCCTCTCAAGTGCGTGTTCAGTAAATCCATGTTGAATTGTAGGCTGTCCAGATGGCAGTCGATCCTACAGCAGTTTGACATCGTCTACGTGACGCAAAAGTCCATTAGAGGTCAAGGAATTGCAAATCAACTGGCCGCCGCACCTTTAGGGGATTTCAAACCCTTGGAAACATACTTCCCCGATGAAGGGGTAATGGCAATTCAGTAACACCATCATTACGATGCACACCAAACATGGAAGATGTATTTCGATAGAGTTATAAATATGGAAGGTTCTGGGGCTGGAGCAGTTCTAGTATCCCTTATGAGGGAGCAGTATCCCGTCGCCGTCAAATTATAGTTTGCCAACACCAACAATACAGCTTAGTATGAAGGTTGTATCATGGGGCTAAAACTTGCTCTATCAATGGGCATCAGACGGTTAACTATCTTTGGAGATTCAGAGTTGGTAATCAGACAAACCACAGGAATCTATCACACCAAAGTTCTACACTTGCTGCCTTACCATCGGCAGGTTCTACAGATGACCTCGGAGTTTGAAGAAATATCTTTCCTCCACATTCCTCGGGAATGATTTTGCGGATGCGCTAGCAACCTTGGCCTCCTTGATCAAAATACTTGACAAGGAAAACATGCCAACCCTCACATTTGCTCAACAAAAGGCTCCAGTCTATGGGAATTACATTGGAGAAGTATCGGATGAGCTGCCTCCCATCCAACACCCTTGGTATCAGCATATCAAGGAGTACTTACAAGATGGATCTACACCCGCTGAGGCGAGCCTGACCGAAAAAAGGCGGATTCATCGACTGGCTATGAAGTTCTACCTAAGCGGAGATGCACTCTACAAAAGAGATGCAGGACTAGGTCTTCTCAAATGTCTAGACAAGGACCAAGCTTAGAGGCTCATGGATGAAATCCATGGTGGAGTATATGGCCCACACATGAGCGGCCCTCTACTTGTAAAGAAAATCCTTAGAACAGGACATTATTGGCTCTCTCTCAAAGCTGACTGTGAGGATCACGTCAAGAGATGTTATCAGTTCCAAATTCATGAGAATGCTATCAACGCCCCTCTGAGGGAGCTCCACAATATGAGTTCGCCTTGGCCCTTCTCAATGTGGGGAATGGACATGATCGGGCCCATCGAGCCCAAAGCTAGTAATGGGCATCAGTTTATCTTCACCATGATCGACAATTTTACCAAATGGGTAGAAACAGCCTCCTTCCCTAGGGTCACAAAAGAAGTCATCATTGCTTTCATTAGAAACAATGTCATTTGTCGATATGGACAACCAGAGGTAATTGTATCCGACAATGCTAAGAACCTCAACAACAGAATGATGGAGGAGTTGTGCAGTAAATTCCGCATCAAACATCTTAACTCCATCATCTACCATCCAAAGATGAATGGTGATGTTGAAGCAGCTAACAAAAACATCAAGAAGATCATGCAAAATATGTCTGCCAACCACAAACGATGGCCTGACTTATTGTCTCTGACTCTGTTAGCCTACAGAACATCAATGCGCAATTCCACTGGGGCAACCCCCTACGCATTAACCTATGGGATGGAAGCGGTGCTCCCCATAGAAAAAATGGAATCCCTCAGAGTATTGATAGACGCTAAGATGGATGAAGACCAATGGGTACAAGATAGGTATCACCAATTGCCTTTAATAGACGAAAGGCGAAGTGATGTTATTTTCTATGGTCAGTTATACTAACAGAGGATTGCCAGATCCTACAATAGAAAAGTCCAGCTACGGCAATTCAAACAACATAACTTGGTTTTGAAGGAGATCATTGACAACAAAGATCAGTCCAAGGGAAAATTCGCTCTGAACTGGGAAGGCCCGTTTATTGTCAAGGAGGTATTGACTGGAGGTGCTCTCAGATTACAGGAAATGGATGGCGATGAATTTCCATAGCTTATCAACTTAGACACTGTGAAACGGTACTATGTCTAAGTTCACCATCAAGCGAACATCCTAAAGTTGGATCATCAGATCCCCAGTCATTTCAGGTTTTCTAACCCTTCACTACGTACAACTTCTCTTCACACTCATCTGCCCCATCAGGGACAAACACACTTTTTTAACCAGCAGCCTGGTTTCGGATCGTCAGATCCTTCTTCCAACTTGGTTTTGAACCCTTGCTCAACTCTAGTTATCCCACCAGGGATTGAACCTTTCACACCCTCAGTTTTACCCCACTAGGGATAAGACTTTTCACACCCGCAGTTTGTCCTGTACATGGGATTAAACTTTCTCCCCCGTAGTTTGTCCTGAACATGGGATCAAACTTTTCATTGACTGCAAACCATCCTGAACATGGGGCAAACTACGCCAACCTGATCTCCTTGATACACGGGAGTACGTAGGCATCCATATTTTATATGGTCCGGTCGAAATAAAATTAAAAAAAATAACAAAAACATTTCTACACCCTTCTCACTACAAAAACAAAAATAAACACATCTCTACACCCCTTTGCCACCATACAGCATTGAACCTCTTACACCAGGTTCGAACTATGGAGACTTGATCTCCTCTTCAATAAGAGTACATAGGCAACCATTCATGGTTCGGTCTAACCCCCTACTAAAACATAAAAACTTGTCAACGGTACTTGGATCTACCTTCAATCCACCACATTGCATTAGCTTCAGACCAAAGGGATGGAACTACCTGACCTCCCCATGTAAACGGGAGAATCAACGACCATCTAAGCTGTGGTTGACTCCTCACAGAGAAACACTAATCCATAAGAGATGGAACTAAATGGGCTCCTCCATACAAAGGAGTATTGGCGACCATCTGTGGTGCGGTCAACCTCAGAGAGGAAAGCCACATTCCTTTCCACATCTACATACAAAAATCAGTCCCAAGACACCAAAGAAGGTAGGGGATACACATAGATCAACGATCCATTCTGAAAGATCCTAAGACATTTCAATGTCCATCCATCAAGGAGGAGTTCAGAATACATCAAGATCACAAGCCCTGAAGAAACAGGAAAATATCAAGCAAGCAACAAAGCGCAACTAAAAGGGAAGTGAATCAAAAAATATTTCCCTGCCATATATAACGATGTTTGATATATACAATATGAATAGTACATGACAAAATGGCTAAGCTAGTCTGTGTAGGAAAATACAAGCCCATCTACAAGTCAGTGTATATGCGAGCTATCAAGTCTAACATGACATCCCTCTCAGAAGGAGGTAGCGTTGTGATCTTCTGTACAAGGGTCTCTGTGCGAGCTAACAGATCTACAGCCATTTACATGGTGACACTGTGCTCATCATCTACGTACATCATCTCTGTACAGCTAAAAATACAGGAAAATGGGGCACAGACGCCCTACTACTAACAGAGGCCTATCAAAAGATATAGCGAGAATGGGGCACAGCACGCAATATCTAAAGGAGGCCTACCAAAAGAGATAATGAGAATACACATCAGAAGAAGATAATGGTGTCAATATCTACATCATCAATCCTGTCCACCTGATGTAACTCCTCCTGAGTCACTGGATCTCTATCAATAGGGATGTCAGACCTATATAGTGGAGGATCTGCACCGATAAAACCATATGGGTCACCTGAGGGGCCAGCGCCTGAGCTGGAAGGATCAAAAGTATCTGCCTCTGAAGGATCTCTGCCCAAGTGCCGGATGAAAAAATGTGCCCGGTCCAACTGTCGGGTCAAACTGTCAATCTGTGTCAAATGAGTCGGATATCGGACACAGGCCAACCAATCCGTCATCATCACGGATCCAGGAACCATATCCCCCATAAACTGAGTGGCGCGGGTCTGGGCTCCAATGGTACGAGGGGACCACCAGTGATAGAATGTATCCTGAGTATGTGAACCCTCTGATAAAGTGTATCTGTCAATACCCATCAATGGAATGTCATCAACGGGTGACTGCAACACATGCCAATAACGCCTGGCAAGAGGCAAGATCGGTACACGAATCTCTCATGTGGTGCTCCTAATAGAACGCTCTCCTAAATAGAGCTCCCATCCTCCATCTGTGAAGAGAGGAATCCTACGAGTGGATATCACGTGCTCGACACCAATTGGGAATCCATCCTCAATTTCGATGGTCAAATGTTCCCCAGAGTAGGGAACCCAAGTGATGACATCAGCTGTCAACAAATCCAACTGTAAGCGACAATACCCTCAGCTACAGGAACCTCCGCCAATATGGAGTGATGTCATCGTCGTCCTCGTGGATAGGTATCTAAACCTAACACACTCATAGGATGCAAACATGGAAGCCTCTTATAGGCCCAAAACTACCAACACAAAGGCGAACATCTGCTGTTAGTGAACACTCTTAACCTGTACATGGGAAATCAAAAGAGAAATACTCACCAGCAGAAATGGATAAAATCCTAGTTAAGCCTCTGTCAAGCCTTGCGAACGTATGCGCATTCCCCTAAGGAAGTAGGCAAAGGTGTAGGAGCCCCAATCATACTCTCCAATACGGTCCACCTCCTGAGTGGCGCTAATCAAAGCGAATGACACCGTAGAAGAGTTATCAGCTATGAAACAACCCCTGATAATCATCAAGAACAATCGTCGAAGAATGCGATCCCTGACTCTCACATCAGCGGGCATGGGCTCACTCAATAGCCCACTCATAGCATCTACGCTCAAAGGACCTGTACAAACGGTCCTACCCTTGAGCGCCTCAGCCAGAACTCCTAGCAAGGATCTGACGGAAGTCGAGGTAATATTCGTCGTACATGGCACTAGCGCCCCTCCAAACTCCATACCGATGATAAACTGCCAATCCATCGGCGTCATCATCACCTCACAGTTCAACAAATGAAGAGATTGAATCTGGTGAAACCAGCCTTCAGATAATGCCCTAAGGTAACCCCAGGGAAGAATGGAAAAAAATGCCCCAAAGCCCCAACCATGCACAATACCTCGGTAATCTGGATGCAGATTCTAATACAGGGAGTGTATGTTGAACCAGTTCCCTCTAGGCTGGGTAAAGCCGGGAACCTACATCACATGCAAATCAATGTCAAAATCCTTGCTCCTCCTCAATAGGAAAAAGGAAGATCAAACCCAACTTGTACCTCATTTGCATGCAAGTAGACTGAGGGGTGGCGACTCAAATCACCTAGAAGCTCTGGAATAATGCCTAGAAAATCCCTACGGGGAGCATTAGCAGCAGGAGCCTCAACTGGAACATCCTCCTCCTCATCCTCGACATCCGGTACATCAACCCAGATAGGACGTATCACCGCCTCTTCCAGACGACGAGGTTGTCTAACTGAACGGGGTCGAGGCACTTCAGAAGCCCTCCTCCGCACACCTGAAGTGATCCTGCGGGAACTACTCAGCTGATCCGGATCCATAATATTTGGACACAAGTCTCCAAATCACCTCAGAAAGAGTGTGGTAAATTCTAACCTGGAGCATTTTTATGCATTTAATGACTATATGCATGCATGCATTACTTTAACATATGCCTACAGTAGAGTTAAAAATGCATGTCTACCTAATGCCTAGACTTTTGGAAAAAATTTCACCAGTCTCCTTTGTAAAAAAGACTATCCACATGCACATAGGCATAACTAGGTGGCCATTCAGTAGCCCACCTACCCACAGTCATAAACATCCTACATGCATACAAATATCAAAGTCCCAATCCATGACGGTAGATTAAATACCAGGATTGCTTTACTACCTTAGCTCATTTGTCTTCAAATAGGATAAGAAATAGCAGAAAAAAGGTACCAATTTTATTGTTTCAAAAGTCAAATTTTTTCACATCATTGTGTTCGGCATGGTTAAATACAAACATTTTCTATGTTGAATATTGTTTTATCAAGACATATGAGCATGCATATTCACTACTATGTGTTTAGACGCATTTCATATAAAAAGTTATTTTCCAACGGATAGAAACTAGAAAAGAAGACATGCATACATTACTAGGACAGTGTATAACACTTGTACGGTGTCAGAATTTGCAGAAAGACGCTCGAACTCAGCAGACCTGAAGAAGAGCTCTCGAATTTCCTGTGCGGCGCAACTTGAAAATGACTTGTGAAAGCCACAATTGCCTTAAAGGCCACCCACGACTGGCTGCAGATATGCCTGCAGCTCCCCTGGGTGGGGCCCACCCCTCCGGCTCGGGCCAGTTCGAGTTGTAAAGGAGTTCTCACAAGCTAAAAAAGTCAAATCGGGAAAAAAGATGCTACGCAATTGAGCGTACTAGCCTGAAATCCTGGTTTTCAGAGACCAAACTGCGGGTCTACATGGCACTCATTGATATTTGCCCAAACACAGGCTTACTATACCAATGATCACAACTATTGCAAAATACAATCGGCAATACCTCACGAAGGTCCGATGCCGTCAGTTTGGGATCGCAACTCCAAAGCACTCCACCCCCAGCGGGAACTTCATACAATTTAGTCGTTGATGCACATGTCAACGAAGGTCAAACAACCTTGACAACACTCAGCCGATGGCAAGTAAATCCATCGAAGCATTGGAAGCCATCCAATGATTTTAGCCATTGATGCACACGTCAACGAAGGTTAAGCAGCCTTGACATTATCCCCACCAGGGATTTCATCCGTTGATGTACATTTCAGCGAGGGTCAGGCAACCCCGACAAACACAAACTGTTGGCAGTAACTCCAACAGAACACTGGAAAGACTTGGCGATACAAACCAGGGAAGAACATCCTCATTGGGGAGGACCGATGATGGAATATGTTATACACATCCTCAAAAAACAAAATAAATCCCCACAGAGTCTCTTGCACATGAGAGGAACATCTATGGTGGAAAATATGTATCAAGGATTAAGGACTTTGGTGATAACCCCAACGTCAACATCCTTTAAGTTCCTGAGAACTTTGGAGCACACATTCAAGCAGTTCGTCAGAGTTATCAATGATAACTCCAGTCCCCATCACAAGTTATGGGGGTAACGATCATCACATCCCGTTAGAAAATGGTTCAACAAACCACATACATTTGCATCATGCTGCAGTACATTGCATCATGAATATCTTGTTACATTTCAAGTGTCTAGTATTCTATATCCTATCCATGATGTTACACTGCATGAATATGATAAAGAGGGGCATATGTAGACAATTGAAATTTTGCATTCCTGTTACTAACATTGCAGGAGGGCAGAATCGTCTTTTAGAGATAACCCTAGAGGACAGCTCAACTCAGTCCCAGAGACAACCCCGGGAAATCCACTCTTTGCCTTCTCGGAGACAACCCCGAGATATTCCATCATAGTCCCGGAGACAACCCCAGGATCTTTAGTTTCAACCTCAGAGACAACCCCGAGGACTGCAGTCATAGTTCCGGAGATAACACCGGAGAAATTTGCCATCTCGGAGACAAATCCCGAGATATTCAGTCCCAATCCTGAAGACAACCCAAAGATCCTCAATCCAACCTCGGAGACAACCCCGAGGAATGCAGTTGCAGTTCCGGAGATAACTCCAGAAATGCTCTTTTCCACTCCCGGCAGTCAGCTTCAACACTCGGCGATAGCCCCAAGGCACTCATTCTACAAGCCCGGAGATAACCCCGGGAGGTCAGGCACACCTCAAAGACAACCCTGAGGACGGTCAACACTTGCATCAGTCCAATCTCAGAGATAACCCTGAGCAACGATCGCTAAATCAGCTCAAATCGGAGATAACCCCGGTGAGGGAAAAAATCGTCATTTAGCCATCTCAATCCCACATTGCGCCGTCTCAACAACATGCGAACATACATTCTACACAGTAATGTCCTACAAGAATCAAAGAGCTCTAATCCCGAGTGACTACTACACAAGACAGCACACCGGACAGAATTTGAAGCCTGAAGACTAAGAGCATGGTTCCATCTTCCTGACTTCGTACAACCTCTAATCACATGCTATTGTGTAGATCTCGACAACAGCATAACGAAAAAGGTCTTATACACCTCGATCGGATGTCCGAATTGAAGTTATAAAAGTTCGAGCGGACAGCACGTTGCACACGTGCACGTACTTCGAGATGGCTGGACCCGCGGAGCCCGGGGCACCCCGGGCAGCCATAGGTGCATCTGCGGCTGCTGCAGGTACACCTGCGGCTCCCCCCTCTATAAATAGAGGGCTTGGGGCAGCCATTTTTAAAAAAAAAGCGAGGAAGCCCTGTCCAATTTGCTCTATACACACTATAAACTGAGTGTTTTCTCATTTCTACACACTTGTGAGCTTATACAGTGATATATTTTACCGGCGGGAGCCAAGTGTTCATCCATTTAAAGCTATTGAAGTCTTCTTTGACAATCCACTGTAAGCCTTCTTACTTCTCTTAAGCCTTTCTTCACTACAGTGCACACACTGTTCTTCACATTGAGAGTCGTGTCGCGTGTGTATGTCCGAACTTCGGTCCGTGACTTTTTATTTCTTTTGTATATATATATTTATATATTATATATATATACTAACATTATCGAGTTATGCCTCGATTGAGCTTGAATTTTACATCCAGAGCGTTTATTGCTTATATATATATATATATATATATATACACTTATATATAAACTGTTGTCGAACTTTGTTCGATGAGCCTGGATTTTATATCTGGAGCGTTTATTCGATGAGCCTGGATTTTATATCTAGAGCGTTTACTGCTTTTACGCTCTAGATATAAAATCCAGGCTCATCGAATAAACGCTCCAGATATAAAATTCAGGCTCATCGAACAAAGTTCGACAACAGTTTATATATAAGTGTGTGTGTGTGTGTGTATATATATATATATATATATATATATATATATATATATATAAATTGTTGTCGAACTCTGTTTGATGAGCCTGAATTTTACATCCGGTGCGTTTACCGCTTTTTTATATATATATATATATATATATATATTTTTATCAGGCCTGGAGTTTACTTCGAGGCGGTTGATCGCTTTCTTGCTTTATTTACATTTTCGATCCCCCATGGAGGTGCTTCGTGGTGGTTGATCATTTATATATATATTTACAGCTTTTTATATATATATATATATATATATATATATATATATATATATATATATATATATATATATATATAACTGTTTACAGCTTTTATATAAATTGCGGCATCATGTGAGTCTAGGAATCATGTGATCACATATTCAGGTTTTTAGAATCTAGATTCGGTTCCCGTGATGGATATTTTCAGCTGTAACTACCTTGTAATTTATTTACGGTATTTGAATTTTCTTAGACAGCTCTCATGCCCATAAGTAGTTTGACACTGCTATGTATATTATTTTCTCGAAGATGTTTCGCATCTCGAAAATAAAAGCAATCAAGCCGAACATTTAATAAAAAATAGAAGTATCAAAGGCCTCAATTACTATTGAGCATAGGGGTTTGAAAAACCTCTCTTTACAAAATATCATTTCTATATCTTGTTAAAACTGAATTTTTATACAAGAAATTCAAACACTTTGTATATAGGTGCAAACGAGGCATAACACTACTTTCAGATAATTGCACATTGATCCACACACACACACACATGCATATAATAGTTTAATTTAAAAGTGGTGGTCACCGTGGCAACACGGATGTCGGGGGGTGCCTAACACCTTCCCTCCGCATAACCAAGTCCCCGGACCCTAACGAATCTCGGTTTCACAGACCCGTTAAGTAGTGTCACATCACTGGGTCAATATGCAAATCTTTTCTGGGTTGTGTCGGTACAACCATTTAAAAAGTCAACTGGCGACTCTTATAGTCCACTCGTCGGCATATACATGTCGGACCTTTTCACAACTTATTTTTTCAAATAAATCTCACCTAACATGAGAACACCAAAAGACAAAAACAGAAAAGGGACAAATAAAAATCCCGACGTCGACAGTAACGAAAAGAATATTTTTATTTTCCAACGAAGATAAAATTTGTTGCATTTGATACACATTTGCTAACGAAGTTTGCCGTTACTGAACAATATAAAATTGTTGCCTTAATTGGTTTACGATGCTAATTGTGTACTTTTTGATAACGATGTTTGTTGCTAAATATACAAAATAAATCAGTTATATATTAATTTGCAATGAAATTTTGTGTTGCCATTGGTTTTTAATGGATAATTATGATGAATTAGCAACGATACTATTTGAAGGTGATTGTTTTTAGAGAGCAACAAAAATCATTGTCAATTAACGACACTATACATTATCGTTTACTTTTCATGTGCAACGAAATTTATTATGATTTGCAACGATATTAATATTACCTTTTCTTTTGTTATGTAACAAATGTCAAAATTATTTTATAAAAAAAATTATGTCTCAATAACCCCATAACAAATTATGACAGAAATACAAAAAAACTAAAATATTATTAATTAAATAAAATCATCTTATACATTATCATTCATTATCTTTACAATCAAACTTCGTACGACTGAAAACTACAAAGCCCGTCTTAGTTGACACTACCTGCCATCAAGAGGTTAACACCATACACTAAAGACATAATTAAGAAATTTACAAACCTTTGAAAATCTCTTCCTCTCACAATCAAGTCCTGGAGGTGCATTTTGTAAGGTCATCAGCATCACCTATAAAAGTAGTACAAAATGAAAAATAGTTGAATAATCTTGTGCAAAAAGCAATATTATGTTTACTTCTAAAATAAATTTAGATAGTTCACAATGATGAATCTATGATTAACCTTCATTGGAGAATACTTGGAGAATGGTGCATTACAATGAGCAAGTTCTAGTGTTTTCCAAATGACCAGATGTCTACTCTGTTTACAAAAAACATATCATCTAAGAATGCAATATTATATATACACAATAATATAATATATATTCATACACCCACGAAATAACAAGAAAAAAATAGAGAATCAGAGAAACATTGATCATAAAAGGCACCCACTCACTTGAAGTCATATCCATGCAATTGTTACATAACTTTAGGAACCATACTGAAAAAAAAACATTGTAACATTCGCGAACATCATCTTCAAGTCAACAACCAAATCCATTTATTACAAATAGTGACATATTAGGATCTCAAATATGCAAATAGCTGCAGAGGAATGCATATATGGTCAATGTTGTAGGAGTTGCCTTCCTCTTAATTGCTTGTGAACTGTGATTTGGTCCTTGCATGTGGGATGATGTGTTGAAGATTTTCAGTTATGATCACAAGGACTTTTCATACGTGAGAGTTGTGTAAATAACATAATCTTTTGTATAGCAGTTAAATTGACTCGACTCCCTTTAGTAGTATACTTCCTTTAGTAGTAGTATACATATAGTGGGTTCAGTGGAACATATAATATTAAAAAGTATATTCAAATAAATAAATGCATATATACATAGAAACAAATATGAATTAGAATTAAAGGCTTAATTTTACTTTTTAATTGTTTTTCATGTATTATTGTTCATCTAGGACACATGCACTTTAAAATATTTTCTTTATAATAATTCTTACACTAAAAGAAATAATACGAAAAGAATCTTGAAATGGGTTTAATTAGAAAGGGTTTATAATTACACGATTTCACTATATTTCACTACTTTTTATTTAAAATACGTGAAAGTCAAATATATAAAATAGAACAAATAGTATGTTTTCAACCGAAAATAAGAAAAAGAATACTCCCTCCGTCCTTAATATAAGTCGTTTTGTCCACTATTGAGCGAGCATCCAAAGTTGGTCATGCTTACTGAATTCAAATATTGGAGGTAGTGATATGGCATCAATCAAGTCATTCCATATAAGAGTTTTAAAAACATTTTTGTTTATCAAAAGAAAATAGTAAGTTGTGTTCCTCCAAGTTGGTCATTCTACAAATGCAAGTAAAATTACTTTATACATGATGACAGGAGAAGTCATGTGTTCCTCAAAGTTAGTCATTCTACGAACTTTGAGAACCAAACCAAAAAAAAACTAAGGCAATAGAAAAAACTGAAATTAAAATTAATTTTCAATTTTCTAATTAAGCTTTAGTACGTACCTGTGATATTTCTACAAAAACATACTGCTGAGAGGCCTCATGAGCCAAGAGAAGTCCAACATAGTAAGCTGACACATAATTAAGTTACATATCAATTAACAGTGTGGAAGAGATAATAAGCAATGGAATGGAGGCACATACACAGAGATTATGGTTAGGTTTTAAATACTTGCTGAATAATTTGAAGGCCTACTTTAACTCCATATTGAGGCAGCTCATGCGAATATGCTGCTGCAAGTACCATATCTCCAGCAATGCTAGCAGATACAATTTGAGCAGTAATATCCTTGTTCATCTATAACAAATTTAAGGTTGAACTTGTACAATAAAGAGTTAATTGTTCTCACAACCTCAAAAGAATAAAACTTCAATGCGCAAAGCAATGTACATATACAAATTTAAAATTAAAATATCTAAGAATGGAATTTCTCATGCCTAGAAATCAACAGATTCTCGAGAAAGACGAAAGCAAACAAAATTTTTTTTTATTGTGATGCATTGTTTAAGTGGCATCTGAACAAGTCCCAAATATTCTCGAGTAAACTATTCAGAGTGGAGCCACTTAATAGTAAGAGAACGATAAATAGACTCGACTTAAAACACATAATTTCATATAAACAGACTAGTGGATACAAATCGCACAACAAACCGATACTTGGGGGTGTTATACTTGTTCTTATCCTGATTGATCAAACGAATCCTTGCACGATAATCGGTCTTACCCTCTGTAGAGATTTTAACCAAAAATACAATCAGTAATAGTCTAATAAAGTCTACGTGTAATACTGCACTAATAAACTATAAACAACGAAAATTTAGCTACAATATATCAAAACTTACCTCTCCTTCTCTTAAACTTAACCTGGTACCGCTTAAAGTATGCCCTTAGCTTTACAGCTTTGGCAAAGACCTGAAGAAGAATAGTAGTTGACGTGTCCTGCCATATGAAAATCCTTATGCTTACTTCCATAATTTCACTATGAGTTGGAGAAATGCTGCTATATAATCTAAAACTATTTGCATACATGTGAAAGACACTTTTTAAAATAATGCAATCAATATCAAAATTGGGCCCAACTTAATTTGCCTTCCGTTTTTCATAATGAGCATATGCAATGCATGCCTTGTCATAAAAAATTGAGCATATGTAATGCATGCCTTGTTCATAAAAAATTGAAATAACACCATATAACTCTCTGGACTATAAAAAGCAGATGGGATGTAAATGTCAGGTTCAATTGTTATTACCTGCAATACATTTTTGCAAGAAAAGTTAACCAATAGCAAAGAACATAAAATGTGTTGCAGAGGTTTAACAGAACTTTAGTACTTCCACAACCATATTTTTTGAGATTATGGTGTTTAAATCTCAATGTTCCCCTCCAGCGAAGTGTTAAAATTCTTCACACTAACAACTTTAGGAGTTTGTACTTTGTAGAATCCCAAAAATTTATTATTACCTATCCAATGTCAGCTAGAATGCGGATTATTTTTGTTCACATAACTGGGAAATTGTATGTGAGTGTTGGTTTCTTAAAATATTTAGTCCAAAAACTTTGGGCAAACTTAAAGTTATCCCCTCAAGTATATACCCATCATGTTTCAATTTTTTGCACCCGCCTTCCTCCTTATCTTCGTATCTTGTAATGTTGTTCCTATTTGGAATTAATTGGGATAAAATGAACCATGTGTCGTCCGCGTGACTTTTTTCAAGACCTTTTATTTGGAATTAAGAGGTCTTGTAAAACAGTCACACGGTTAACTCATCGGGGTAGTATTTTCCCAATTTTTTTTAATCGGAACTATGCAAAACAGGGAAATACATAGGAGTGGGATTGAAAAATTAGAATATGTAGCTAACACTGGAAATGGATGTGTATATTCCTAATTTTGAGATTTTCCCTATAACCTTATGAGTTGTTTCTAGATGGTCTCTTGGAATGTAAATTATAGTAAATAAAATATCCAATTTCTTGGAAACATATGTATTAAGGAATAGTAGCATCTTACATTAAATTAATCTACAAATGTGAGCTATTTTATTTCAATGTTCATGTAGGAAAAATTGTTTTCCAACTTTTTGTTCACCAAAATTTACATATAATCATGTAAAGATGCAAGAAATAAAATTAAAAAAAAGATGTATTTCGAAATATAAGTATCCCATGTTTAGGAACGTAACAACAAGCAATTAGCTACCACATTAGTGTTTCTTGGTAACACTGCAATTACCAAATAAAGAAGACTTAGATACATATAAACTCTCCATCCCACTTTTAAAAAGGGCTTTAATAGCAGTACCTCCCAGTTTTCCCAATTTTAAAACTTCCAAAGAGTGACCATCCAGAAGAATTTATGCAATCAATGAAAAAAATATAAAAAAGAATAAACTAGAAAGATTTGGGAGATAGGTGAAACATATCAACATCACAGTTACCAAGTTGAATCGAGATGTGCATCAGTCAGTTAGATAACTTACAACACCTAGCTTCAGAATGTGGTCACAAGTGATCATAGAGCAATCATGAACATCCATTCCTAGATAGTGACCAATACATAACAGAGAACAATACAAAGATGATTCAGGGCCAAGATTAGTAATAGATTTTATATTGTGAACTAACACACTTAAACAACTATAGGCTGAGCTTGTTATTGTGGATGCTGAAATTCTAAAATAAAGAATTATAGATCATAGAATTGTATTAATTACCTATACTCAGATGCACGGAAATTATCATTGGTCAACCAAGAAATCATGAAAGAATAAAAAAATTATTGCAACAACTAACATGGGTCATTTGTACAAATGAGAACTTATCATATATGGACAACAAAGGATAATTCATGTGCACAGAGCCTGCACTCCCTTTACTAATTGTTCCAACAACTGACCATATCTACATATCCTAGTTGTATATCAAATCCTTTGTAATGTCATATGCAACATCAAAGATATTGATTCAGATAAAAATTATTAGACAACATCTGAATAATGGAGCCTAAACTCCAATATATAAAGGCAATAATTCTGAAGAAAAGCTGAAACATGAGAAGGATAATGATGAACTTTGATTATATGTAATTTCCATATTCCATAAAGTGAAACTGGATTGTACAAATAGGATGAAATTCATCATAGAAACAACGTGAAGTTTTATATATTGTCACTGATTACAAACCTAGTAATTTTCAAGAGCTTGATTATAAATAATATTGTCACTTTTCGTAAATTTCAGATGTGCTAATAGTTCCTTGAACCACTTTCAATTTATGTTTATCTTCATACATCTAATATAACATTATAAATGACGATTTGGAAGCCCATTGCATGTATTATGCTTTCCCACAATGTTTGAAGAATGAGATTTAATTATGTATGACTCAAAAATTCGACAATTATCTCTCTTTTTCCCCCTGTTCATATCCAAAGCCAACAACAAAGAACACAGACATGTAAGAAATTAAAGTACACAAACATGCAAAAGATGGACCATGACATCAACATTGGCCCTGTACATGTAAGAATCTGTCTAAGCGACTTTGTGGGTGGAGAGTAAAAGGTAGTAAACACACTCAAACATAAAAAATAATTAAATAAAATGTAAAAAACATATAGGAGCAAATACATCCGAGCATGGCTAAAAGTGTCATATGGCATATTCATTTAGGTCTATATCAAGTTGTGTTGTTTATCTTTGATTTGATCTTTATGAAAAGGGTTATGAAGTTATAGCACATTACTGTTAACCTTTTCTATCATTTATAGTCATGATCAGAAGTGGTAGAATACATATGTATAGGCCATAGCTACATAATACAAAATTATAGCAAAACAAATGCTATGTAAAATTCGTCAAAACAGTATCTCCTAAGCAAAATGGTACTTCTATATAGCAATTAATATCGTTAAAAATCAAAACACTCTTCACTCCAAAACCAATAAGCTAGAAACTTACCTCCATCAGCAGCCAAAGTACCATTCACATAACCACTACTTTCGTTTTCTGGTCTAAAGAAGAATAAAGCACAAAAATTTAGTCCAGTACATCTTAAATATTAAAAATGCAAACAAACCACAAGAATGTTTACATATTCAATCATATTCCCTTACTGCTCTTCAAACTCTTATCATATTCCAGATTAAAAACATATGAATGGCACCAAAATAAGTAAATAAACTATTAAAAACCATAGTCAGCAAAGTATTTAGTCATTTAGATAGACAGAGTCAAGTCATTGGGACGGTATAGCTAGCCAGTTTGTGGTTCAGAAAAACAAATGAAGCAAAACTAGTGAAAAGTTAATTCCTTAAGTTTCTACTCCAACAGAACGCTTAAAAGAATCACTACCAATCACATTCAACCCCAGAGAAGATAAATATGATATTTTTGAGTTTGGTTGATCATTAGCAGGGTCAAGTGAAAAATTATTATTCTTTTCCATAAATTAACTATATGACTCGAGCCATCTTATAATTCTAATTCATATATACATACCACTTGGTTCCAATCATAAGCAAATTTTCAGGTTTTTAAACATCATAACCTCTTTGAGGTATTTTACTAAACACCATTTATGCATAGTCCAAAACTCAGAATTTACATGGATTTGAACATGGTTTAGCCATAAATTTTCATCTTTACTCCACATATCATCTAATTTCTTCACCATATGATTTTCACAACAAAGCATAGCAAATATTACGATAATCATATATTTTATTTACTCAACTCCTATAAATATAACAAAAACACATACCTTACCTCTTAGTTAATAAATTGTAGTTATGTTTTTGTTTCAATTCTTGTTTTTGACTCAAGCATTCAGTCCAAAGAATCAATCAATAATTTCAGTTCCTTCGAAAAATTAGCGAGGATCGATTAAAACTGGTGAAAAAAGAAGAAGCAAAAATAATAAATCCTTACGTACAATCAAAACCAGTGCGCAAGCTTAGATCTAAAGTAGTTTCTCCTAATCTTTTTCTGAGCAGCCATTAGCTCCTACGACAGTGATGAGCGAAACTTCAGGTCGTCACAAGAGAGAATTTGGCGATCGACTCAGAGATCTTTGAAGACGAAGTGGGTAATTGTAGTTGCTGAGGTTCTGAAGCCCAATGTGAACCATAGCAATCTTGTTCTCATCATTATATATTCTTTCTTTTGAAATCCTGTTCTAAGAGAATTCAATATGAAGAATTTCCTCTAGCTCTCCTCTCCTAGCGGAAACCCTTCTAATTTGGGGGCAAATTAGGAAGTGGCACTATGGTGAAAGCTATTTACTTTATAATTTATTAAAAGAAATAGTGGATATCGTAAGTTATTTAAAAGTGTTATTAAAAATAAATTTACTATTATAAAAAATTTAATATATTTATATTATAATTTATATTTAATATAATTAATTCTAAAAAAATTATTTAGAATAAAAGAGTGACCAATTTTATCTCTGGTAAAAAACTTATGAACAATAATATATAATGAGTAATAATTTCTTCATTAATAATTTTTTTTCCTCGCAAATTATCATCGTAAATAGGCGCCAAATATCCTTCTACCAACTAAATTTTGCGAAAGAAAAAATATAAATTATAAAGGATGTTTCTTTCGCTAATAAATATATTGTCGTCACTATATTTTTTTCCTTCACGGTTCCTTCGCTAATAAATTCCTCATGTGAATGAATAAATTCCTTCACAAAATTTCTTTCGCTACATTCCTAATTTCTTGTAGTGACGTATAAGTCATTTTTAAATAACTTTATTCTGTTTTAGTTCATAAAACATAATAAATTTTTCTTCATCTTTTATGTTTTCTCTTAGAACTGATAGTATTATAATTTAATTTTATAATATATTTGGAAAAAAGGTAAAAGGAGAACTAGGAATAGGTAAGGGTATACCATTACTATTCTTCTTTTTATATTTTATTTTTGGACTTAAAAATATGTTCATGATTTAAGTTACTCCCTCCGTCTAAGAATAAAAGTTATTATTATTTTATGTAATCTCAAATTAAATATGTACTTATATTAAATAATCTATTTTTTTTATACTAATTTGTGCGTAATATCTGTAAGACCCCAACTTTTATGAATAAAAATTAATTTTTTTCGTAATATATTTTTTAATATTATGGTGTGGATTTGATATAATGTTATAGTTGTGGGTAATATTTATAAATTTTGCATAGTAAGCAAATTGTTATAAAATATTCGATTAGTCATGGAATATTCGTTTTATTAGGGAATATTCGTACGACAGCACAATCATTGGTGGATCCCATAACGGAATTACTGTCGGAGTTAGAAAACGACAAAAATATCTTTTTATAAAAATAACGGCGAAAGTTTTACCATTAACTGTTGAAATACCCGGTGATAAAAAGTACAGTAATACGCGTGGTTGCATAGTATCACAAGGTATTGATTATTGATGCTTACGTGAGAAGTCACTCAGTGATGCTTACGTGAGAAGTCACTCAGTTATACTCAATTATTGCTATATTAATTGTTGCATAGTATCTCACGTTATTGATTCAATTATTGTCACATATTTTATATTATTAAATCAATAATTGAGACAACAAAGTTATTCATATTATTATTTACATTATTGACAATGTCTAGAAAGTTCTGTCGAGGAAAGAGGTTTGGTCACCTAATTGCACGCCAATAGGGAGAAATCCTTATCGGAAAACCCCCTCTTTCCTGGAAATGATCTAGTTGTTAATATTACACGTTATAATATTAATGATGAATGTTATTAAAAATATGTTTTGTGAAGTCAAGTGAATTGAGATAAATAGAGAAAATTTTTATGAAGTATTTGTTATAAATTTGGTTTATTATATGGACCCCCCACTTACCAATTTTTTAAAATTATCGGTAGAAAGTTATCTCAATTTTGTTATATATATATATATATATATATATATATATATATATATATATATTTAATATAGTAATTGGGGAGGGGGGGAAACCTTGTCAGGAGTTATCTTCATTAATACTGTCGTTATTTTCAATTCTCATTAACTCAAGTAATTGCTCAGTGTCTTCGGCTGAGATGTACAACTGACTTAATTTTTGCTTAACTCTACACTCATTTTTAAAATGTCCTTTCTGCCCACAATTGTGACAGATAATTTTACTTTTATCAAAATTTTTTGATTTTTTGGTTAATTTTTTGTGTGTTGACTGAGGTTTCTTATAATAAGAATCTTTATTAATAATTTTCTTATCTTGATTATATCGTTTTTTACGATGTTTGTGATTTCTTTGTGACTCAATATGTTTATGGGGATGCCAGTGCTTTCTTCTAGAGGGAGCAACATGCGGTAAACCATATTGTTCACAGAAGGTGCCCAACTCATATTTAGCTTTCTTTTTATCTTTATTAGCTTGTTTCTAAATGCTCACAGCTTAATCCTTTATTACTGGTAGTGAATGGATACAATAAATATATAAATGGTAATCCTAAAATAATTTTGTCTGTAAGATTACGGATTAAAACAAAAGAGGTTTTAAAACACATATCATCTTGACAGATATGGACTTTAGGTAACTTATATTTTATTTCCATATTACTACCATTAGCTGAATTAAGCTTTTCACTAGTCTTTCTGTAATATCTAGTGGGAATAAGTCCTTCTTGAATACAGTACTTGTAACGATGAATCAAATACTGACAATGAAGTTACCGTCTGTACGGAAAACTATAGTAACAATTGTTGTAAGAGAATTAATGTAATTACTAAAGAAGACGAAGAGTGTTCGTTATTAGTTGATTTAATTAGCAAAATCACAGACCCATGATTAAAGACTCAGTATCTAAATCAATTAAAAGATTTATTAAACAAAGATAAGAAAGTTAATGACAAAGTTCTTAAAGCCAAAGAAAAACTAGTATTTAGTCTTAATAAAACACTTGAGAGATTTAAATTGTAAGACCCCAATTTTTTATAAATAAAGATGAATTTTCTATAAATATCATTTTTGAATATTATGGAGTTAATTTGATATAATGTTATAGTTGTGGGTAATATTTATAAATTTTGCAAAGTAAGCAAGTTGTTATAAAGTATTCGTTTGGTCGGAGAATATTCTTTTTGTCGAGGAATATTCGTACGACGGCACAATCATTGGTGGACCCCACAACGAAATTATTGTCGGATTGAGAAAACGACAGAATTATCTTTCTATAAAAATAACGGCTGAGGTGTTACCGTTAAAACTGTTGAACTACTCGGTAGTAAAAGTACAGTAATACGCGTGGTTGCATAGTAGCACACGGTATTGATTATTGATGCATACGTGAGAAGTCACTCAGCTATACTCAATTATTGCTACAGTAATTGCTGCATCATATCTCTTAAATTATTGTCATAGTATCATCTGTATAATATGTTATATTATTAAATCAATAATTGAGACGTTGTGGTAAGTTTGGTTATTTTATGGGGGGCCATATGTCATCATCTAAGAGTCTCTTCGTCAATAGTAATTACCGTCGTCAATAGTAATTACCGTCGTCAATAGTATTTACCTTGGTCAATAGTAATTACCTTCGTCAATAGTATTTACCTTGGTCAATAGTAATTACCTTCGTCAATAGTATTTACCTTGGTCAATAGTAATTACTTTCGTCAATAGTAGTTGTCCCTTCAATATTACCAAGAGTCATTTGACCCTTCGTTAAGACCAAGAGTCATTTGACCCTTCGTTAAGACCAAGAGCCACCCTCGGTTTTTCTATAAATAGAGGCCTAGGGCTTCATTATTTTTCACGAATTCATCAAGCTATAGAGAGAGAAAGTATAGAGAGAATAAGAGAGAGAGAATAAAAGTATTCTGCTACATCACTTTTCCAATATCCAGTTCTTTTAAGGTAGGGAATATTATTTCTTTTATATTCATGAAGAGAACTTCTGTTATTCCATTTGTTATTATTCTGTTGGAATAACCAGTATACGCGGTCTACCCTATACTTGGTGACATTCTTCTATTATTCTGTTGGAACATCCTGTCTGTGTGTTTTACACCGGACCTGGTTCCGTTTATTATTCTGTTGGAACATTCTGTCTGTGTGTTTTACACCGGACCTGGTTCCGTTTTATTATTATTCTGTTGGAATATCCTGTCTGTGTGTTTTACACCGGACCTGGTTCCATTATTTATTATTCTGTCGGAATATCCTGTCTGTGCGTTTACGCCGGACCTGGTTCCATTATTTATTATTCTATTGGAATAACCTGTCTGTGCGGTCTATCGCATGCATGGTGATTTCTTTTGTTATTCCATTCTTTATTGTACTCAGTTGGTTAAGTTTTGACTTCTATACTCCATGAAAGTTGTGGAATATCCTTGATAGTTGCGTTTCATCCAGTATCTTTTCAAGAAAATATTCTTCTAAGCATTCTTGAATTTTACTCCACAATGCAGTATCATGTTGACAATTTGGACGTTGTTAATTCCTGGATAAATTAATTCTTGAACTTGTTTTATTGAATTCTTATATCATTGTCATCATCCTCATGTTTATAAAATATTGAAAGTCATCTGTGGCATGTAGTGCATAGATGGACTTGGTATGATTATGACCAGGGATTATTCGGTATAATCATGACCGTAATGTTACAAATGATGTGGTAAAAGTCCTCATTGGCCCGTAGTACATTGATGGACAGTTGTTGGCATGATCATGACCATTAATGAATATACGAACCTTGGCCGTAGTGCAGGGGTGATTCGATGATGTGGATTATTTTATTAAGCTGAGTCCCAGCGATCACAGTGTTGAAAAACTTTTTAAATCATAAAAGATAGTAGAGTTTATTTTCTACTTGACTCTTTTAATGGATTGCTTATTCCGCTACAGTTAAACTTGATGTCTATTATATTTTATCAGTTTAACATTGTTGAAGGCTAATGATAATTTATTCTGCATTATCTTAGTCATAATATTTCTTACTGGGCTAGTTGAGCTCACCCTTTCTTTCACTGTTCTCTTCAGGAAATGAGAACGTAGCTGGGGCAAGTCGGGGAACGGAGTGATGGTCCGAAGAATAGTATTAGTTAGTAGTCCTCACTATTCTATGTAATGGTGTGTTAATAAATGTAATGAGGACTCCTTTTGAGTATGAATACTCTCTAGAAGATAATATTTGTATTCAAACTCACAGTTTATGTTTTGTCGTATTGTACACGACAGTTGTATTATTAAGTTGTATTTGTATTCTGTACTATGTATCTGACGACCCAAGATGGGTGATGTATACCTAATTTTGGGGGCGTCACAGTTGGTATCAGAGCTTAGGGATATGATCCCTGGCTAAGATGTGAGAATAGAACTAGGAGGGGAGAGACGGGGAATTCCTTCGCTAGTATGACATACCTAAGTTTATTTGCATGGTATTTAATTGGTCGGTCATAATATAAGGATAATATATGACATATCAATTAATTTTTATTTTGTGGCAGTATCTGAAAATGGCATCTGAGAACGTTGAGAATAGCAATGGAGCACAGACGACTGTTGATTCACCACATATCAATAATCAGGATAATGTGCATCAGGAAGGTGTCAATCCTCATGCAAACAACAACACTGACCAAATGATGAATGATCAAATGTTCAGAGGCTTTATGCAATTCATGCAACAACAGGTGAAAGCGGCTCCTGTCCACAACGTAGGTGGAAATACTGGAAACTCTCTGGCGGTCACCGCTAAACAGTTTAAGGAGCTGGGACCACCGGAGTTTAAGGGAGAACCCAAACCACTTGTAGCTGAAACATGGATAAAGCAGATCACCAAGATATTTGATGTCTTGGGTTGCTCCGAGGAGCAAAAGGTTCCCTTTGCCGCCTTTATGTTGCGAGGAGAGGCAGATTACTGGTGGGAATCGATAAAGCGTACTCAACCTGCCGCACTGAAGATGTCCTGGGAGAAGTTCCAAGAGCTGTTTAACGACAAATACTTTCCCGAGAGTATTCGTCACATGAAGGAGGTGGAGTTCATCAAATTGGAGCAGAATAATATGACCGTGTCGCAGTACGAGGCAAAATTTGCGGAGTTATCCCGGTTTGCGTCCCACCTGGTGGATAATGAAGAAAGAATGACGCGGATGTTTTTAAGAGGTTTGAAGCCGGAGATACGTCAACATCTTGTTTCTCATAAACTATGTTTGTATTCAGATGTTGTAAATAGGGCTCAGTTGGTGGAGCGCGATAACGAGACAAC
This sequence comes from Panax notoginseng, assembly GCA_016801055.1. Classification (NCBI taxonomy): domain Eukaryota; kingdom Viridiplantae; phylum Streptophyta; class Magnoliopsida; order Apiales; family Araliaceae; genus Panax; species Panax notoginseng. The sequence continues at coordinate 188,222,343 of CM029013.1, forward strand.
GCAACCAAAAGAGAGCAGCCGGCAAAATGATAATACCAGTGAGAGCAGTCATCGAAGCGGTGACAACAAGCGTGGAGGGAATCAACAGGCCAGAAATGGTAACCACTTCGGTGGTAATCAGGGCCAAAACAATAAGAATGGACATTTCAAGAAGAGGAGATTCAACAATGATGGAAAGACGTCAGCACCAGCACCTGTCGTTAAGGAAGGAGAACGACCACCTATCATATGTTTCAAATGCGGAGGGGAGGGGCACATCAGTCCAAACTGCGCGATGCCGTCCAAAGCATGTTATAATTGTGGAAGAGAAGGTCATTTAGCCCGATTTTGTCGTTTACCGAAGACAAATTCAGCTAGGATGGAGGCACCAAAAGCCGTCCCAGAAAAGTCAAAACCGGTTGTGCAAGGGAGAGCGTTTGTTGTGAACTCCCAGAGAGCAAGGAACCCGAATGAGGTCATCACGGGTAAGCTTATTATAAACTCTAAAGAAGTTTATACTTTATTTGATACCGGTTCAACCCATTCTTTTATTTCTCCTACTTGCGCTCATCGATTAAATTTGATTCGGAGAAATTAGACTTTGACTTATCTGTGGAAACTCCGTTGGGAGAAACCTTCATTACCTCCACTGTTTATAAGTCTTGTTTGGTTCAAGTTGGTACCCACACATTACCTATCGATCTGATTTCATTAAAAATACTTGCATTTGACGTGATTCTAGGGATTGATTGGTTAACTACTCATTATGCAAAAATTGATTGTTTTCGTAAGGTTGTTAGTTTTCATATTCCTAATCGACCTATTATGCGAATTCAAGCAACCAAACCATTAAAATCAATCGCTGTCATCTCAAGCCATAAAACTATTCGTTTATTGAAAAACGGATGTCAAGCTTTCTTAGCTCATGTCACAGATCTAAACAAAAATACGTCAGTTTTGAATGATATTTCTATTGTTAATAAATTCCCTGACGTATTCCCTGAAGAACTTCCTGGCCTACCCCCAGAGCGTGAAATTGAATTTTGTATCGATCTTGAACCCGGTACAAAACCCATTTCCAAAGCCCCATATCGAATGGCTCCTATTGAACTTCAGGAGTTAAAGATCCAACTGCAGGAATTGTTAGACATTGGCTTTATTCGTCCTAGTACTTCTCCTTGGGGAGCTCCTGTTCTATTCGTGAAGAAGAAAGATGGAAGTATGCGACTTTGTATTGATTATCGGGAGTTGAATCATGTCACCATCAAAAACAGGTACCCATTGCCACGTATTGATGACCTGTTTGACCAGTTGCAAGGAGCACAATTCTTTTCAAAGATCGATCTTCGTTCTGGATATCATCAGCTGAAGGTTAGAACTGAGGATATTCCAAAGACGGCTTTTAGAACTCGGTACGGGCATTATGAATTCCTAGTCATGTCCTTTGGATTGACTAATGCTCCTGCTGCCTTCATGGATATGATGAACCGGGTATTCAAGGAATATTTGGATCACTTTGTGGTCGTCTTTATTGATGACATCCTTATTTATTCCAAAAGCCGTGAAGATCATGAGCAACACTTGAGGCTGGTACTCCAAAAGCTTCGTGAATACAAGCTTTATGCCAAGTTGAAGAAATGCGAGTTCTGGCTGGAGGAGGTAGCATTCCTTGGGCACGTAGTATCAAGTCGTGGAATATCGGTTGACCCGGCAAAGATTGAAGCTATTCAAAGCTGGGAGCAACCTAAATCAGTGACCGAGGTACGTAGCTTTCTTGGTTTAGCTGGTTATTATCGGAGATTCGTGGAAGGATTTTCTCGAATCGCTACTCCATTAACTCAGCTGACTCGGAAAGATACAAAGTTTGGTTGGAGCGAAGAATGTGAGCAGAGTTTTCAAGAACTCAAGAGGAGACTCATTTCAGCACCTGTTCTAACAATACCATCTGGCTCGGAGGGATTTGTCATCTACAGTGATGCTTCGAGCAAAGGGTTGGGATGCGTTCTCATGCAACATGGAAAAGTCATAGCCTATGCATCAAGACAACTCAAGGAATATGAGAGGAATTATCCTACTCATGATCTAGAGTTGGCAGCTGTTGTCTTTGCACTTAAAATTTGGAGGCATTACTTGTATGGGGAGAAAGTGGAGATCTTTACGGATCATAAAAGCCTCAAATATTTCTTCACTCAAAAGGAACTCAACATGCGACAACGACGTTGGCTTGAACTGTTGAAAGATTATGATCATACCATTCAATACCATCCTGGAAAAGCGAACGTGGTAGCTGACGCATTGAGTAGAAGATCATATGCGGGTACAAGTGCAATATTAACAACGCAAAGGCCCATTTTGTGTGACTTGCAAAGGATGGAGATAGAGTTGAAGACTCCAGGGACCCATGTGATGATGGCGAATATACGAGTAGAACCGACTTTAATCGATAAAGTTAAAGCTGCTCAAGCTACAGACCTGGAGCTGATGCGTATGAGGAAGAAAGTGCAAGAAGGTGTTATGCCGGAAGCAAGAATCGATGAGGAAGGAATACTTCGAGTCAACTCCAGACTTTGTGTTCCTAACAACCCTGATTTAAAGTATGAAATCATGATGGAGGCGCACAACACACCGTTTGCAATCCATCCTGGAAGTACCAAAATGTATCATGATCTTCGTCATACATTTTGGTGGAGCAATATGAAGAGAGAGATAGCGTTGTTTATCTCAAGGTGTCTAACTTGTCAACGAGTCAAAGCGGAGCATCAAGTACCAAAAGGTCCATTGCAACCACTTGAAATTCCAGAATGGAAGTGGGAGCACATTACCATGGATTTCGTTACCGGTCTTCCCAGGGTTTCTCAAGGTATTGATGCGATTTGGGTCATTGTTGATAGATTGACCAAGTCTGCTCATTTCTTACCGATACGAGAAACTTATACACTTGAACGTCTTGCTCGTATGTACATAAACGAGATTGTAAGACTGCATGGTATGCCAGTATCCATAATTTCTGATCGAGACCCAAGATTCACTTCACGATTTTGGGTTAGTTTACAAAAAGCTATGGGCACGGAGTTACGATTTAGTTCAGCATATCATCCTCAGACGGACGGACAATCAGAGAGGACTATTCAAACTCTTGAAGATCTATTAAGACTCTGTGTCTTTGACTTCAAGGGAAGTTGGGACAAGTTCTTACCATTGGTGGAGTTTTCCTACAACAACAGTTATCAAGCAAGTATTGGCATGGCTCCATTCGAAGCATTGTATGGAAGAAAATGTCGTTCTCCAGTATGCTGGGATGAGGTGGGCGAAGCAACGTTGTTGGGACCGGAGTTGGTACGTATGACTACAGAAAAGATTCAAACGATCCGACAACGTATAAAAACCTCACAAGATCGACAAAAGAGTTATGCTGATCTTCATCGAAAGGACGTGGAATTTGATGTAGGAGATCATGTGTTCTTACGTGTTGCTCCATGGAAAGGAGTTACGAGATTTGGAAAGAGAGGAAAGCTAAATCCTCGATTCATCGGTCCATTTTTAATCCTCGATCGAGTAGGAACTGTGGCTTATAGACTCGCTTTACCGCCAAGTATGTCTCGTGTTCATAACGTTTTCCACATATCCATGTTACGCAAATATGTGGAAGACCCGAACCACATTATTGAGTTAGAACCGGACGAAATAGCGGAGGATTTGACGTATGAAGAAGTTCCTGTTCAAATCTTGGATAAGAAGGAACATATTCTACGCTCCAAGGTTATACCTCAAGTCAAAGTTTTGTGGAGAAACCACGATGTTGAGGAAATGACTTGGGAGTTAGAATCAGAAATGAAATCAAGGTATCCTTACCTCTTCGACATACCAGGTACGTACCCTAATTTCGAGGGCGAAATTTCATAAGAAGGGGAGGTTGTAAGACCCCAATTTTTATAAATAAAGATGAATTTTCTATAAATATCATTTTTGAATATTATGGAGTTAATTTGATATAATGTTATAGTTGTGGGTAATATTTATAAATTTTGCAAAGTAAGCAAGTTGTTATAAAGTATTCGTTTGGTCGGAGAATATTCTTTTTGTCGGGGAATATTCGTACGACGGCACAATCATTGGTGGACCCCACAACGAAATTATTGTCGGATTGAGAAAACGACAGAATTATCTTTCTATAAAAATAACGGCTGAGGTGTTACCGTTAAAACTGTTGAACTACTCGGTAGTAAAAGTACAGTAATACGCGTGGTTGCATAGTAGCACACGGTATTGATTATTGATGCTTACGTGAGAAGTCACTCAGCTATACTCAATTATTGCTACAGTAATTGCTGCATCATATCTCTTAAATTATTGTCATAGTATCATCTGTATAATATGTTATATTATTAAATCAATAATTGAGACGTTGTGGTAAGTTTGGTTATTTTATGGGGGGCCATATGTCATCATCTAAGAGTCTCTTCGTCAATAGTAATTACCGTCGTCAATAGTAATTACCGTCGTCAATAGTATTTACCTTGGTCAATAGTAATTACCTTCGTCAATAGTATTTACCTTGGTCAATAGTAATTACCTTCGTCAATAGTATTTACCTTGGTCAATAGTAATTACCTTCGTCAATAGTATTTACCTTGGTCAATAGTAATTACTTTCGTCAATAGTAGTTGTCCCTTCAATATTACCAAGAGTCATTTGACCCTTCGTTAAGACCAAGAGTCATTTGACCCTTCGTTAAGACCAAGAGCCACCCTCGGTTTTTCTATAAATAGAGGCCTAGGGCTTCATTATTTTTCACGAATTCATTCAAGCTATAGAGAGAGAAAGTATAGAGAGAATAAGAGAGAGAGAATAAAAGTATTCTGCTACATCACTTTTCCAATATCCAGTTCTTTTAAGGTAGGGAATATTATTTCTTTTATATTCATGAAGAGAACTTCTGTTATTCCATTTGTTATTATTCTGTTGGAATAACCAGTATACGCGGTCTACCCTATACTTGGTGACATTCTTCTATTATTCTGTTGGAACATCCTGTCTGTGTGTTTTACACCGGACCTGGTTCCGTTTATTATTCTGTTGGAACATCCTGTCTGTGTGTTTTACACCGGACCTGGTTCCGTTTTATTATTATTCTGTTGGAATATCCTGTCTGTGTGTTTTACACCGGACCTGGTTCCATTATTTATTATTCTGTCGGAATATCCTGTCTGTGCGTTTACGCCGGACCTGGTTCCATTATTTATTATTCTATTGGAATAACCTGTCTGTGCGGTCTATCGCATGCATGGTGATTTCTTTTGTTATTCCATTCTTTATTGTACTCAGTTGGTTAAGTTTTGACTTCTATACTCCATGAAAGTTGTGGAATATCCTTGATAGTTGCGTTTCATCCAGTATCTTTTCAAGAAAATATTCTTCTAAGCATTCTTGAATTTTACTCCACAATGCAGTATCATGTTGACAATTTGGACGTTGTTAATTCCTGGATAAATTAATTCTTGAACTTGTTTTATTGAATTCTTATATCATTGTCATCATCCTCATGTTTATAAAATGTTGAAAGTCATCTGTGGCATGTAGTGCATAGATGGACTTGGTATGATTATGACCAGGGATTATTCGGTATAATCATGACCGTAATGTTACAAATGATGTGGTAAAAGTCCTCATTGGCCCGTAGTGCATTGATGGTCAGTTGTTGGCATGATCATGACCATTAATGAATATACGAATATCCTTGGCCGTAGTGCAGGGGTGATTCGATGATGTGGATTATTTTATTAAGCTGAGTCCCAGCGATCACAGTGTTGAAAAACTTTTTAAATCATAAAAGATAGTAGAGTTTATTTTCTACTTGACTCTTTTAATGGATTGCTTGTTCCGCTACAGTTAAACTTGATGTCTATTATATTTTATCAGTTTAACATTGTTGAAGGCTAATGATAATTTATTCTGCATTATCTTAGTCATAATATTTCTTACTGGGCTAGTTGAGCTCACCCTTTCTTTCACTGTTCTCTTCAGGAAATGAGAACGTAGCTGGGGCAAGTCGGGGAACGGAGTGATGGTCCGAAGAATAGTATTAGTTAGTAGTCCTCACTATTCTATGTAATGGTGTGTTAATAAATGTAATGAGGACTCCTTTTGAGTATGAATACTCTCTAGAAGATAATATTTGTATTCAAACTCACAGTTTATGTTTTGTCGTATTGTACACGACAGTTGTATTATTAAGTTGTATTTGTATTCTGTACTATGTATCTGACGACCCAAGATGGGTGATGTATACCTAATTTTGGGGGCGTCACATAAATCACCAGCTAGAGAAATTTCTCTCCCTGAATTAAATCATGAAGTTAATAAATTAAAGAAAGAAATTGTTAATCTAAAATTAGATATTTCTAATCTCAGAAAAGAAATTGATGATAAAAAGTCAGATCTTCAAATACACGATTCTTCTTCCAGTGATGAAAGTCATGAAGAACCAGAATCATCTGGTGCTAAAGATGAACATGATCTTTTTATTCAAGGTCTTTCACTTAAAAGAATTAAAGATATTACCATTCAACAATGGTACATTTCTATTAAGTTAGTTATTGATAAATCCTTCTCTATTCAGCTCCCTGCCTTAGTCGATACTGGTGCAGATCTGAACTGTATTCAAGAAGGACTTATTCCCACTAGATATTACAGAAAGACTAGTGAAAAGCTTAATTCAGCTAATGGTAGTAATATGGAAATAAAATATAAGTTATCTAAAGTCCATATCTGTCAAGATGATATGTGTTTTAAAACCTCTTTTGTTTTAATCCGTAATCTTACAGACAAAATTATTTTAGGATTACCATTTATATATTTATTGTATCCATTCACTACCAGTAATAAAGGATTAAGCTGTGAGCATTTAGGAAAGAAAATTACATTTAAATTCCTAATCAAACCTAAAGAAAGAGATTTAAAATTTATTCAAGAAGAATCAATTTCTAAATCAGTGAATCTGTTAAACTGTAAAGTTACCCACTTAAGTTTCCTCAAAGAAGAAGTTAGATATCAACAAGTTGAAGAACAACTTAAAAGCAACAGAGTTCAAGAAAAAATTAGTGAATTAAAAGATTATTTAACAAAGAATCTATGTTCCGACTCTCCCAATGCTTTTTGGCATAGGAAGAAGCACACAGTTAGATTACCGTATGCAAAAGAATTTAAAGATTTTCTTCCTCTCGCTCCTTATAAATCTTTGGTCTTTTATAAGGATATTCTTATTGAAACTGAGTCAGTATTTATCAAGCCTATTTATGCCAACGATGATAATTCTAAGCTTCTTTATCATTCGTTGTATATTAAACAAATTCTCAATCTTTCTGATTGGGGTAGTCATCCTTCCGATCTCAAGTCACTCTCTAATCATTCTAGCCCCTACTGCTATTATGACTATATTGAGGCTTGGTTCAAAATCATGCTTCACCAGAATGATGATCATAGTCATTCTTGGTTTTTCTAATTTGATCAAAAGTTTAAGAGTCAGTTTCCCAAGTGGTTCATTCTCTGGTGGACTAGGCATGGTCTTGATCATGCAATTTTCCCAGAACCACTTATGGTTCAGTTAGAGCATTTTTGTCATCATAGTAACTACCTCCCGAAATATGAGGAAATTCCTGCATTCCTTATATTTTGTAGTAAATATAAAATCCCTTGGATCCTTAAATGGCAATATGTCGTTACGGCCACCCAAGAAGTCACAGTATTCCAGCCTCCTTCTTCCATAGGAATTAGGTCAGCCCAAACAGTTATCTCTGCAATTTCTCAGGTCTCTCGCCGTTTTTATATTAAATGGTGGGATAAATTCGGTGTCGATAGGATAATTGGTCAAGTTCAGAAGGAATTTTCACCTTCTCCACCATCTCCCTTGACCTCCCCAGTTACCAAGACTCCAGCCATTGAGTCTTCCAGTAAATCTTCAGTTAAAGCATCTGAAAAATTAAAGTCAGTTGCTCCGTCGAGCCCTCGAAAGGTCACGGATGTTTCCGGTTATTCTAGTTCTCAGTTAAAAGTTCTCACAGATGCCATCCAGGCACGATTAGACCAGTTAGATGAAAAATCAGATGCAGTTTCTTCTCATTCTAGAGGAGAAAATGATAGTCAAAATCTAGAGGATGATGATTGTGACACCCCCAAATCCGGGTACTTCGATTCCACGGGATTTGGTGCTCACTGTACAAACATCATCTATCTATCTACCCATAAATAATATCAAACCATACAATAGATAGAAATCATAATAAAATCTCTTCCCTTAAGGGTTACATCAACTGATTCATAAATAAATCCTAGGTTACTCTAACCTTAAAACATCTGTGCGGAATTCTAAACAAATAAGTCTTAAACAACATCATAAGTCTTAAACATAAATACATCATCAATTAAAATAACAAGTCTTCATCACTTGCTAACTTTGCCCTTGCCTTTACTAGTGGAGGGTTCATCGCTTCTTTCATTCTTAACTGCAATGTTATTATTAAGCAAGAGTGAGCACAAATGCCCACAAGTATAAAAAATGAAACAACAGTATAATAACATGCGAATAATCAACGACATCTGAATAAAGCTCAACTTTTAAATTAAGAATAAATAACATGAATCAAAAGAATTCTGAGGGTCATAAGACCTTGAACTATGTCCTAGGTTAACAAGAAATATACTTGAAACCTTTAACAGTCATAAGACTATGGACCTTCTTCTCGTACTTAGGGGGATCAGCCCTTAGTACCATACTGTGCACAATATCTTAACGCTAAAGCGTAATTAATCCCCTATACAGGGTTGTTCATCTCAGTTTGACATTCGAGTCCGCACCAAAGGAAGTTTGGTTTGGATAAATTCATCAAGGGTTCTGAAATTTAGAACGCTCATCAACTAAGGACTAGTTGAATCAATAAGGTTCACTAGTCTAATAAAGTTGAACAATAATTGATATTCGATTTGAATAACAACCTCAAAAGTATACAATAGGACAATTATTGTATAACTGAATCATGCTTTGAAAAGATAATTAATCTTTAATATCATGCTTGAACTTGAATAATAACAAGGATAATTTATTCAAGGTAAATAATAAACTTGAACAATAATGACAAGTAGGGTTAGGGAAACTTGCTCAACATAAAAGTAACGTTTAAGTTTAAATAAACTTGCTCAATAGAATGGAGTTAGGGATAGGATACTTACCTCGTGCGTAGATTACACTTTAACTAAGCACGTTCTTTGAATTAAATCCTACATACCATTCATATACACAATACCAGTTAATTATAAATTAACTAATCATTATAAACTCTTTCTCTTTGACTACTTTAATTATTCGACTAAACTTAGTCAAATTTTCACTTTGTCACATCATTTGTACTTCGTGAATTACCAAACTAATTATGTAATTTAATAATTCAAATCACATGTAATTATGCTATTTACATGTTAAACATCTATTTTAATATCACATTATACCTATAACATGTTTACATGTTCATTACATTAATCCACTAACACATTGTTAGACTTAAACATTTTAAAAATACATTTCTGAATTTTCTGGGGAGTGGCGCTGCGGCGCCACTAATGTGCTAAGGAGTCGCGCTGCGGCGCGGTGGCGCTGTGGCCGGGCCCTTGGCGCTGCGACGCTATGGCGCCGTGGCTTGGGTCTTGGCGCTGCGGCGCAGTGGCGCTGCGGCGCGGGACTTCAGTTCTGGAGTTGGCACTGCGACGCGAGACTCCAGAAACTGATTCTCAGTTCGCGAAGAACACAGAGTTCAGCGAAAACAACACATTTTATCACTAATTTCACCAAATCACATATACCCACATGTTATAATTCATGTATAATCATAACCCAACATTTGTAGAGTAGTTTTAACCAATTAAAACACATAATCACATAATTAAAATATGTGAATTCAATGACTTTGATGTTCATGAAATTTTAGAAAACTTTATGTGAAAATTCTCCTCACGAATTCGTTATAACACCGAATTTGTTCGTTTAAGGCTTAAACTCTTCGTATTAACATGCATAACAACATACAAGTCTAAAATTTAGGGATAATATATGATCAATACATAAATTTTCACGTATATGGCCATATGGCCATATCACGTACTCTGTTTATTTTGAAATAACATATGTACGACATGTTTTCACAATACTGATGTTATGGTTTGTGAAATATATACATAATTAAACACAATTTGATATAACATAACACAATTTCTCACTTCACAGAGATTAACAGAATATAAGAAGCCATAATCATAAAACTTAAAAAGACGTGAAATAAGAATTTGGGTTTGGAGAAAAATTACCCAGAGTATAACCAATGGAAGAGATGATCAGTGGTGATTGTTTCACAATTAATTGATCATTATACACTCAAACTTTCTCTGTGATGTTTATCAGACTAAAGCAATAATGAAAATGAAAAGAATAAAAAGACGTATGAATAAATAAAAGATCAAACTGACGCGCATCATGGTCAGTTGCCCATAATGGGTTAACTGGCCATAACTCCTCTAAGGCCACGTTTGGCTAGCAACAAGGCTCTAAAACTCTTTATTTTAATAATCCTCTTATTATATAGTTTAATAAATGTCACACTCTTATAAGATAAATCTAATATTTTATTTAATTTACTTTAAATAAAATATAATAATTTCTCATAAATTCACGTAGTCACAATATTAATTATCTCTTTAATAAATAATAATAATTTATTAAATCTCTAATTAATAATTAAATTAATTAAAATAACATCATGCTTAATTAAATAATTCATTTAATTCAATAAGCTCACATACTTTGAATATTAAAAATTCTCTACATTAATTTAATAAATGTAACACATATAATTAAATTAATCTACCACAATTGCATCAATTAATTATTAAATCTAATAATTAAATCATTGAAAAATATTTATTTAATTCAATAAATATTTAAAATAATTACAAAATTCTCGTTCGTCACAATGATGATGATGATTGTGACCCCTATGGCACGATCAATCTTCAAGATGCTCAGGATCCTTTTGCCTGAACGTCTCAGTCAGCACCTGCTCCGGCAGCCTAGTCAAACTCAGTCAACCAGCACCAGCTCCTGTAACCTCGTCAGCAGCATCTTTTGCTCCAACAGCCTCGCCAGCAGCATCTTCTGCTTTTCAGCCAAAAGCAGCACTCAGTCAGACATCTGGCCCCACGGCCCCTTTAGTCAAAAGAAGACGTCTGCTTTTCACCGAAAGCAGATTCTTTTCCTTTTACTTTACTTTAGTAAATAAGTAATATGTTTTTTACTTTTACTTTACCCCAGTCATTGTAATAGTAATGTTGTAATAGTTCGTTTCCTTATTCTATAAAAGGAAATCGAATTCAGTTGTATGAGGCAGACTTAGAAAGACTCAGAGTTCCTTCTCTGACTAATCTTTAGCCTCCACCGCTGTTAAGCCTACTTAGCCCCTCTTCTTCTTATGTTCTTCTTCTTTTAGTTATCTTATAAGTTAAATTTTATTCCTGCACTTGTAAATAGTTTCAATCAATAAAAACTTATTTTTATTTTAGTAATTTAACTTGTGTTTGTATGCGCATCTATCTGTTCTTCTTCTATTCCTGCTTCCAGTCTAAATATAAATATATATATATATATATATATATATATATATATATATATATATTATAATAAGTTTTATTTTTTATGTAAAATAGAATATATTATATTTTATTATGCATAGTATTTGTATAGTGTCTGCATAGTATTTGCATAGTAAAATTAAAAAATTTCAGTCGATTTCCCGTGACCATTATTGTGCAGTCCTTGACTTTTCCTTACTGTGCATCCAAATAGTATCATGTCGTTCTCCTATAAATAGGATGCTTAGTTTAGAATTAAAAATCACACCAGAATCAGAGAATTCTTCTTCTATAATATTAAACGTATTTCTTTAGAGTTTAAGGAAGTTTTGAGCGTAGAAAACAGTATAAGCTTTCTTCAAGAATATCACCGCTATACCAGTCAAAAATACTCTTCTTTTAAGGTAAGTGATATTATTTTTGTTCAATATTCGTAAGAAATAATATTTTCTTTCATACTCTGTAGTATGTAAGTAATATTATTTCGTTTCAGATTCCGAATTCTACACTCATTTTGTCAAGTATTGCTTCTATACTCCGTGAAATTAGTAGAATATATTTGAAATTTGTGCTTCATCTAGTATATTTTCACAAAAATATTATTCTGAGCATTCTTGATAATTTTTAATCTTTTCATGCCGGAGTACTATTCACGGGATACTATTCACGAAGTACTATTCATGGGATACTATTCACTCGGGTACTATTTACCCGGGGTACTATTCATGATAAAAATTAATTCTTTTTCTGTCCAAATAATTTTTGATATAATATCATTCTTGAATTTTACTCCACAAAGCAGTATCATGTTGACAATTTGGACATTATTGAATTCTGGATAAATTAAATTATAAATCTTTAAAATTTATCATTACTCTCATTTAATTGAATTCTTATATCATTGTCATCATCCTCATGCTTATATTGTGATGAAAGTCATCTTTGGCCCGTAGTGCATAGATGGACTATTGATTGGTAGGATTATGACTTGGGATTATTCAGTATAATCATGACCTGTAATGTTACAAATGATGTGATAATAGTTATCATTGGCCCGTAGCGCATGGATAATTCGTGGATGTGATACTAATGAATATCCTTGTCCCGTAGTGCATGGATAATTCAGTGATGTGGATTTTTAATTGAGCTGAGTCTTAGCAATAAAATTGATGATAAACTTTTTAAATCATAGAAGATAGTGGATATCATGCCCTACTTGACTCTTCTAATGGATTACTTATTCTGCTACAGTTAAACTTGTTGTTTATTGTATTCTATCAGTTTAACACTATTGAAGGCTAACGATAATTTATTCTGCATTATCTTAGTCATAATATTTCTTACTGGGCTAGTTGAGCTCACCCTTTTGCTTTCATTGTTCTCTTCAGGAAATGAGAACGTAGTCAGGACTAGTTGAGGAAAGGAGTGATGGTCCAGGATGGTGGCTATAGTAGTCCTCACTATTCTATGAAATAGTGTGATAATAAATGTAATGAGGACTCCATTTGAGTTAAGATATTGTCTATGAGACAATATTCATGTAAAAACTCTCATCTACGCCTTTGTCGTATTGTATAAATAAAGTTTGTATTTAAATTCTTTACCATGTATTTGATGACTCAGAATGGGCGATGTATACCTATTTTGGGGGCGTCACAGTTGGTATCAAAGTTTAGGGATATTATCCCTGGCTGAGATGTGAGACTAGAACTAGGAGGGGAGAGGTGGGTAAATCCTTCGCTAGTATGATCTACCTAAACTTATTTGTTATTTAATTGGTCGGTCAGAATATAGGGATAATATGTGGCATGTCAATTAACCCTTGTTTTGTGGCAGTGTTTAAAAATGGCATCTGAAAATGTTGAGATAGCAATGGAGCATAGGAGACTGTTAAGTCACCAAAGATCAATAACCAGGATAATGTGCATCAGAAAGGCAGCAATCCTCATGTAAACAACAACACCAACCAAATGATGAACGATGGGATGTTCAGAGGCTTTCTGCAATTCATGCAATATCAGGCGAGAGAGACTCCTGTGAAAAATATAGGTGGAAATACTGACAACTCACGGATGGTCACCGCTAAGCAGTTCAAGGAGCTGGGACCACCGAAGTTTTTGGAAAAGCCAAAACCACTTAAGGCAAAGACGTGGATAAAGTAGATCACCAAGATATTTGATGTTGTGACGCCCCTAAATTCGGGTATCTTTCAACCTGACAGATGGTGCTACACGGTGCTACAGTTCACACATACATTTAATTGAAATACCTCAAAAAAGTGAATATGTCTTCTATATATTCCAAAATAATATTACCATTCTCAGGTTCTTTATAACCATTACATAGGTTATTGGTCATAATATCAAATAATTACAACATTAATACTATACTATTACAAAGGTAACTATTTGTCTGCCTTAGCCTTTCCTTTATCTTTACCGGATCCTTCAGTCCGTTCGGTCTTGGCTGTATTCATATGGTTCAAGTAAGAGTGAGCATAACTAGCTCAGCAAGTATGACAATTTCACTTAAACAATAGGTTTGAATCATATGAATTGTATATCTTATATAACTGAATCAATAGTTATGAAGTACTATAGATAATTCAAAATAGCACCTCTCTTTTCTTTAAAACGTTTAACAATGAACAACATAAGTTAAACATTAATTTCGGTCCAAGACCTTGAGCATTTCATTCTTTCTTTGAAAAGGACAACCCGGCACCAAGTCCGTAAGTCCGATATATCTTACGAGCACGTCTAGGTGATCAGCCTATAGTACTCTATGTTGTACAACACTACTTCTTTAAACGTATCTACGTTTAAGTTTTGGCAACCTCACGTACCTGTCGTTTGACGACAAAACGTTTGTTTATCATACTCTGTCTTTCTTTGAAATCAATACCAAAACAGTTTGGCAAAAGGTAGCAACATTGACAATATTTTGATAGATTATCAATAAATCCACAAAACATATTAAGTCTAGCCGAAGGAATTGGCTTCGACTTCATTATACATCAATTCATGTGTAAGGTACATGAATTACAAAGCTTGTCTAAAAGAATATAGACAAGGGTCGAATCCGTTAACACGGAATTCACTGATTAAGTTCTTTATTGAGCGTTCATGAACGTTCAAAGCTCGTTTTTTCGTTCTAAGTCGGAATTTGACCATTTTAGAGTCTACAACTCTAAAATGTAAACTTAGACTATTCTCCATCGAAAACCAATGTTTTCAAGTTAAACAGTGACTTTCGACTTTCATTCCGAGAATTTCACGATTTCGACGATTATCGTCTAATCTCGTAAATTTTGCCATAACTTCGTTACTTGAAATTTTTACACCGTTCAAAATGGACTCATTCCATATATCTATCATCCTAACCAAACATATTTCATTCAATCTTATACATGTGGTTTTCAATTTGTCCATTAACAACAAAATTACAATTCTTCAACATTCTTCATTAGTTCATAACTTCTATGATTATGATTTTCTTACAACATGGTTTATTAAGGTTTAAGTCCTCTAATAACCATCCTTTTCACTCCTTATCATACATGCTCCACCAATATTCACTTCTCTATCAAGCTACAATTGAAGAGATGTAGAATAATGGTTAAAGGTTCATTTCCTTTGATGATCTAGCTTTCCTTTCTTCTTCTTCTTGAATTATCAAAGACTAGCTCTCACTTTTCTCTCTATGATATTAGCTCTAGGATGTTGGTGATTTGATCAAGGCAACAAATGACCAACAACCTCTTCTATTTATAGGATTTACAAGGTTAGGGCATTAAGGTCATTAAACCATCTCACCTCCTTTCTTCCACCTCCTTACTATTCATTCCTTGGGCACCACACATCTTATTCCTTGCTTGGCCACCAAGATGGCTAGCCATGACTCACCTATGGGGCCCACATGGGTTGCCCCATGGGTTTTGCTAACCCGGTTACCCATCGGTTCGATCCACGGGTCCGGTTCTTGGTTTGGGCTTTAGGTTTAATTACTTTGGGCCTAACGTTGGGCTTGCATTAATAATCTTTTGGGCCTTAACATAATTCCAATTGGGCTTGGACAATACCTACACAAATCCTACAAGTCCATTATAATTGGCTTAATATTTATAACACATAATCTTCATATTTTTCTCATATTCTAATTCGTATAATCATTCATCATATACATTATACTATCTTTCATTTATACTTGTACGATACTTCATATCATACTCGTATTCATTGCTTCGTATAATACTTGATTATTATACGATCGTCATTTATTCAATCTTCACTTTCCTTAACATTCTCAAACTTAGTACGCAGGCGAAAAATTGCGTTTGTCATAACTGAATTATTATTACATAATCCATCCTCCCTTATTATTCTATCGTTATGTATTTCTCGGAAGTTCAAAAATAATTTCCGAGCAGAAATTGATGAACAGTGTTTTTCAGAGAATTTCTCAGAAAGCTTTTATTTTCGTCTTGGAAATTCAAACACCTTAATTCTACCACGTAGCCAGGATACTACGATATTTCAATACTTTTAGGTTATAGAACAACCTTTATCTTGCTTACTCAATATAATAACATATATAATAACTTTATTCATTATTTAATCAATTAAAATTATTTTACAAATAATCCGATTTTCTCGGTCATTACATCCTTCCCCCCTTATAAGGATTTTGTCCCTAGAATCTCGTTATACATTAAATAAATAACTGAGGGTAATTCTTTCTCATCTTTTCTCCAAGTTCCCACGTTGCTTCTTCGGCATCGTGGTTCTTCCATAACACCTTTACTGAAGGTATAACTTTGTTTCTCAGAACTTGTTCTTTTCTATAAATGATTTGAATATGCATTTCTTTATATGTCAAGTTCTTCTCAATATGAATAGGCTCAAATTCTATTACGTGCTTATAATCTGGCTTATAAGGACGTAACACAGATACATGAAATATATTATGTATTTTTTCTAATTCCGGAGGTAATGCTACCACGTAAGCTACCTCTCATACCCTTTTTAATATCTTAAAAGGTCCTATAAACCTTGGACTTTACTTTCCCTTCTTTCCAAAGCGTATCTTTCCTTTCCAGGGAAATACCTTTGGAAATATGTACGAGCCTACTTCAAACTCTCTATTCATTCGATGTGAATCTGCATACTTCTTTTGTCTGTCTTGAGATGCTACCAGACGCATTCGTATCAGCTTAACTATATCCGTTGTCTACTGCACCAATTCAGGTCCTAGCATTCGGCGTTCTCCCACTTCGTCCCAACACAATGGTGTTCAACACTTCCTTCCGTATAAAGCTTCGTAAGGTGGCATACCTATGCTCGCATGATAACTGTTGTTATACGCAAACTCTACTAACGTAGATGATCATCCCAACTACCTTTGAAATCCATGACGCAGGATCTCAGTATATCTTCCAGCGTCTGAATTGTCCTTTCGCTTTGCCCATCAGTTTGTGGATGATAAGCCGTACTTAACTTTAGCTGTGTTCCCATTTGTTCTTGCAGACTCTTCCAAAAGTTTGATGTGAATCGTGGATCACGATCTGACACTATCGAAACTGGTACTCCATGTCTGGAAATGATTTCCTTAACATAAAGTTTAGCTAACTGATCTAAGTTATACTTAACTCTTATTGGCAAAAAGTGAGCTGACTTCGTCAACCGGTCCATTATTACGCAAATCACGTCATACCCCTTCTGAGTAATTGGAAGTCCCACCACAAAGTCCATCGTGATATGCTCCCACTTCCACCCCAGAATCTCTAAGGACTGTAATAAGCCACTGGGTCGTTGATGTTCGACCTTAACCTTTTGACAAGTTAAGCACCTACTCACATATTCTGATATCTCCCTCTTCATGTTCGGCCACCAAAAACTCTATTCAAGGTCTTGATACATCTTAGTACTACAAGGTTGAATCGAGTAGCTCGAACTATGAGCCTCTTATAACACTTCCTCCTTTAATTCCGTCTCATTCGGAACCCAAATTTTTTATTTAAATCTTAATAATCCTTCACTATCAGGACTGTACTTTAATTCTTTTTCATCGGCTAGCCTCTTCTTCATCTGGTCACACTCATCGTTTCTGAGTCGTACCTCCTTGACTCTCTCTACAATGGTAGATCGAATCTCTGTTGTAAATAGTCTCTGACCCAACTCACTCGATAACCTTACTTCTAACTCCATTTTAGTCATCTATGTTATTAACTCAGTTTGAGCTGTTAACATAGATAACTTTTCCCGACCCTTCCTACTTAAGGCGTCAGCCACTACATTGGCTTTTCCTGGGTGATACAGGATTTCAAATCGCAATCCTTTATCAACTTCAGACATCTCCTTTGTCTCATATTTAAATCCTTTTGTGTGAAGATATATTTTAGATTCTTATGGTCCGTGCATATCTCACATTTCTCTCCGTATAAATAATGCTTCCATATCTTCAAGGCAAACACTACCGCGGCCAGTTCTAGATCATGAGTAGGATAAACTTTCTTATAATCTTTTAACTGTCGTGATGCATACGCAATGACTTTGCCATACTGCATGAGCACGCAACCAAGTCCTCTATGTGAAGCATCGCTATACACTACAAAATTTCCTGTATCATCGGGTAAGGACAACACATGTACTTCACTCAACCTTTTCTTCAACTCCTAAAAATTATCTTCACACTTCTCCGTCTACACGTACTTCACTGTCTTCCTTGTTAAGTTAGTCAACGGAGTAGCTATCTTGGAAAAATCTTAGATAAATCATCGATAGTATCCCGCTAACCCTAGAAAACGCTGCACCTTAGTCGCTGTTTTTGACTGTTCCCAATTCATCACTGCTTCCACCTTCGCTGGGTCCACTAAAATTCCATCTCGGTCGATAACATGACCCAAAAAATGTACCCTTTCTAGCCAAAATTCACACTTAGTGAATTTCGCATATAACTTCTCCTTCCTTAGTGTCTGCAACACTAATCTTAAGTGTTCAGCGTGATCTTCTGGCATCTTAGAATATACTAGAATATCATCAATAAACACTACGACGAACTTGTCTAAATATTGTTTGAACACTCTGTTCATCATATCCATAAATGCAGCTGGTGCATTCGCCAACCCAAATGACATCACCAAAAACTCGTAATGGCCGTAACGAGTTCTGAATACTGTCTTAGGTACATCCTCCTTTCTAACCTTCAACTGATGATACCCCGTCCACAAATCTATCTTAGAAAAATACTTTGCCCCTTTCAACTGATCAAAGAGATCATCGATCCTGGGCAATGGGTATTTATTCTTTATCGTTAACTTGTTCAACTCTCGATAGTCGATACAAAGTCTCAACGATCTGTCCTTCTTCTTCACAAACAGTACCGGTGCTCCCCACGGCGAAACACTTAGTTGAATGTACTTTCTGTCCAACAGTTCTTGTAACTGAACCATCAACACCTTCATTTCTACTGGCGCCATACGATACGGTGCCCTTAAAACTGGTGCTGCTCCTATCACAATATCTATTATGAATTTGATCTCCCTATCTGGTGGAAGACCCGACAATTCTCTTGGAAATATATCCACGAATTCTTTAACTATGGGTATTTGTTCCATCGTTGCTCCCACTCTCTGGGTATCAACAACATGACACAAATAGCCTACATATCCTTTCCTCAACAATTTTCTCGTTTGTGTCATGGTAAGACAACGCAAACGTCCCGACGATTTATTACCGTAAAACACTACATGAGGTTGTTTCATCGTTCTAATATTTACACATTTCTTTTGACAATCTATAATTGTGCCATAGTTGAACAACCAATCCATCCCGTGAATTACATCGAATTCTCCCAACTTTATCGGTATCAAATCTACTGATAATTTATAACCTCTTATTTCTACGCAACAACTCCTATGAATATTTTCAACATGAATTATTTCTTCGTTAGCTACCTTGATATTCAAAGGTACATGCAATCTTTCGAAAAGTAATAATAATCGTCTAGCAAAATCACATGCTATGAAAGAACAAGTAGCACCCGAATCAAATAACACCTAAGCATTTATATCGTTGATCGGGATAATACCTGTAACTACATCCCCTGATGCAACTGTATCTTGGATCGTCATGTTAAAGGTGCGGGCCATCAGCCTACCCGTTTGCGCTGGACCACCAATAGCCAATTTACAGCTATTAGTGCCCATGGTTCTTCTTTGGGCTTGGACAGTTAGGTGAAATATGCCCCTCCTGTCCACAATTGTAGCATACTGCTTTTCCCATGAGACAGATTCCTAAGTGAGTCTTTCCATAGTTCTTGCATGCCTCCATCCTCTTCGTAGGATCTCCTTGCTTCACTCCAGTATTCCCAGAGTTAAAACCCTTCCTCTTCTGGCCATTGCCACTTCCACTGGCTTCCTCGATTTTTACTCCCCCATCTACTTTTCCCTTGTTCTTCTTCTCTCTGTGGTATTGGCTTAGAGCCTCATTACCACCTTCGACAATTATTGCCTTTTCCAGAATGGTTACAAAAGAATTACTTTAGAATACAGATATTCGGCTATAGAGCCAGGGTTTTATGCCCTGCTCAAATCTCCTCGCCTTCCTCACCTCGGTGTTAACCTGATGTGGAGTAAACCTCGCCAATTCATTGAACTTGGCAGCATATTAGGGAACTGTCATTTCCCCTTGTTTCAGTTCTAAGAACCGCATCTCCATCCTCCCCTGCATACTCGTGGAAAAGTAGTTCTCGAAGAAAATCTCCTTGAACCTTGTCCACGTCAGGTTTTCTATCCCAACCCTAGCCTGGTTTGCCTCCCACCAGAAGTTAGCCTCTGCTTTCATCATATAGGTAGCAAAAGCAACCTTTTGCCCCTCTTCGATATTTGCAATAACAAATGCCTTCTCTATTTCTTTCACCCAAGTTTGGGCTTCTATGGGGTCTGTAGTTCCTTTGAACTCCGACGGACTGACACTTTTAAAATCCTTAAACGTAGTAGCCCGTACTACCGCAGGATTTACGAATATATTCGCCCCATTTCTATTAAAAGCATCCGTTATTAAATTAACGAACTCTTGCATTGGATTAACCGGTCCTCCCTCTGGTTGATTCACGTTGGCTTCTTGATTTCGTTGTCTTCTTCTTGGCGGCATTTTTCTGTTAAGATAAATAACACGTCATTATTACTTTCTTCTTGTTAATTAGTTATTATTCATTATTAAACAATAATTTCAAACTCATTGCACAATATGTTCCATAAAAGGCTTATATTGATTTGCTTGCTTGTAGTATAATATTACATCATTCGTCATTACATAGCCTTAGCTGTTTACATTACTTTCCAAAAATTGGGATTTACAAAAGACTACCCTTTGATATACAAAAGAGGGTTTTACGTCACTACTAGATACATCATATTTACATATCTAACTCTACTCTTGCTACTATCTAGGTTACATTTTCCTTATGGCATTCTCATAATCCACGTTGGCAAGACTGGCTATAATATCTCGGCTGATAGTATTCCGAGTCTGCCCTACCTCTATCGGATACTCAGCCACTTGCCGCTGAAAATCCGCATGAGTTGTAAGACCCCAACTTTTACGAATAAAGATGAATTTTCTATAAATATCATTTTTAAAAATTATGGAGTGAATTTGATATAATGTTATAGTTGTGGGTAATATTTATAAATTTTGCAAAGTACACAAGTTGTTATATAATATTCAATTGGTCGGGGAATATTCGTTTTAACAGGGAATATTCATACGATGACACAATCATTGGTGGACCCCACAACGGAATTATTGTCGAATTGAGAAAACGACAAAAATATCTTTTTATAAAATAACGGCGAAAGTTTTACCGTTAACTGCTAGAATACCCGGTGGTTAAAATACAGTAATATGCGTTGTTGCACAGTAGCACACGGTATTGCACAGTATTTTTGAATTATTGATTCTTACGTAAGAAGGCACTACCCAATAATTGTTACAGTAATTACTGTTCAATATTTTATTTTATTGATTCAATAATTGATGCGTTGACGTTTTATATTATTGTTGTTTCAATAATTGTCACTGCACAATATTTCTCATTATCAAATCAATAATTAATATTATTTGAATAATATTATTAGATAGCATTATTGGCAATATCTAGAAAGTTCTGTCAAGGAGAGGTTTGGTCACCTAATTGAACGCCAATAAGGAGAAATCCTTATTGGAAAGCCCCCTCTTTCCTAGGAATAGCCTGGTTGTCATAATTATGATTCTGTAATATTATTTGTGAATAATTAATTATTGATTTGTATTATAAGGAAATATTAATTTTTATGTAGATATAAATAAAGGAATTAATATTGAGGTGTTTTGTCGGAATGAAGGTATTAAAAATCAAATCAGTGTTCTTAAAGCTCTATTGTGTGAGTTAAAATTTTGATCCGACCGTTGGATCTTTGTGATTTTTGAATATGTTATACATATATAAGTTGAGTATATGTCCACAAATTTTGAACCGTTAAAAATTAGCGTATGATTTGTTATGAATTTTAAGAGGTGTTGAAAATCATCCGTTTGTGGAATGCGGATTTTTTTTTTGGAATTTGAAAAAACTTTCTTCTTCAAAGTTGTAGAGAATTCAATTTCGTGTGGAATGGACATAAAATTCGTATTTTTCTGATAAAAAGGGCTATTTATTATGAATTACTGAAGTTTCGAAAAATAAAATATTTTTTATTAAAATTGGGTGGGACCCACTTTTGTTTTTCAAACTTGTGGGCTGAAATTTTTTTCCAAGTTGGCTACTCATTTGGTGGGTGGACGTAAAGATTGAAAAGTAATAATAATAATAATTTTATTTTATTATTTAGTCTCCTATAGCTTTCTAGCATTTTTTTATAAATAGGCGCTTAAGTTAGAATTGAAAATCACGCCAGAATCAGAGAATTCTTCTTCTATAATCTTGAGCGTATTTCTTTAGAGTTTTAGAAAGCTTTGAGCGTAGAAAACAGTGAAAGTTTTTTTCAAGAATATCCCCGCTATACCAGTTAGAATACTCTTCTTTTTAAGGTAAGGGATGTTATTTTTGTTCAATATTCGCTTGAAATAATATTTTCTTCCATAATCTGTCGTATGTAACTAATATTATTTCGTTTTAGATTTCGATTTCTATACTCGTTTTGTTAAAATTTTAGCTTCTATACTTCATGAAATTAGTAGAATATCCTTGATATTTGCGCTTCATCTAGTATCTTTTCATTGAAATATTATTCTGAGCATTCTTGATAAGTTTTTAACTTTTTCATTCCGGAGTACTATTCACAAGGTTACTATTCCCAAAGTACTATTCACGGGGTACTATTTATTTAAGTACTATTTATCCGGGGTACTACTATTCATGATAAAAATTAATTCGTTTTCGGTCCAAATTATTTTTAGTACAATATTATTCTTGAATTTTACTCCACAAAGCAGTATCATGTTGACAATTTGGACGTTATTGATTTCTGGATAAATTAAATTATAAATCTTTAAAAATTTATCCTTGAACTTGTTTTATTGAATTCTTATATCATTGTCATCATCCTCATGTTTATATTCTGTTGAAAGTCATATGTGGCCTGTAGTGCATAGATGAACTTTGTATGATTATGACCAAGGATTATTCGGTATAATCATGACCGTAATGTTACAAATGATGTGGTAAAAGTCTTCATTAGCCCGTAGTGCCTTGGTGGACAGTTGTTGGCATGATCATGACCATTGATGAATATACGAATATCTTTGGCCCGTAATGCATGGATAATTTGTGGTCGTGATACTAATGAATATCCTTGGCCGTAGTGCAGGGATGACATGGATTATTTATTAAGCTGAGTCTCAGCGATAAAAGTGATGAAAAACCTTTTAAATCATAGAAGATAGTAGATTTTATTCTCTACTTGACTCTTCTAATTGATTGCTTGTTCCGCTACAGTTAAACTTGATGTTTGTTATATTTTATCAGTTTAACACTGCTGAAGGCTAATGATAAATTATTCTGCATTATCTTAGTCATAATATTTCTTACTGGGCTAGTTGAGCTCACCCTTTGACTTTCATTGTCCTCTTCAGGAAATGAGAATGTAGCCGAGACTAGTCGGGGAATGGAGTGACGGTCCAGATGATAGCATTAGTAGTCCTCACTATTCTATGAAATAGTGTGATAATAATTATATTGAGGACACCATTTGAGTTGAATACTGTCTAGAAGACAATATTCGTTTTAAAACTCTCAGTTTATGTTTTGTCGTATTTTACACGACAGTTGCATTATTAAGTTGTATTTGAATTTTGTACCATGTATTTGGCGACTCAAGATGGGTGATGTATACCTATTTTGGGGGCATCACAATTGATATCAAAGATTAGGGATATGATCCCTGGCTGAGATGTGAGACAAGAACTAGGAGGGGAGAGACGGGAAATTCCTTCGCTAGTATGACCTATGTAGACACTCGAAATTTTTTGCATATCTGAAATCACAGGAGCGCAGATTCGTCTTTCAAGAGAAAACCCTGGAAGACGGTTCATATCCATTCCGGATACCACCGGGAGGAATAGCTCAACCCCAGAACACACATTGGGAGTAACAGCTCAACCCCGGACCACACACCGGGAGTAACAATTCCAACCTCGGAGATAACCCCGAGGCATGCAGATCCAATACCGGAACACATACCGGAGAAGACCGATTTCATCCAGGAGATAACCCCGAGAAGTTCCGTCTTAGTCCCAACACTGGGAATAGAAGATTCCAACCTTGGAGATAACCCCAAGGAAGGCAGTGGCAGTTCAGGAGATAACCCCGAAAATGCTTGTTTCAAATGCATGCCATCAGCTTCAACCTTGGCGCTCACACCGAAGCACTTAGTACAAGACAGGCACACCTCAGAGATGACACTGAGGACCTTCAACATTTGCAGCAGTCCAATCTCAGCGATAACCCTGAGCAACATTTGCTTTATCACCCCAAATCGAAGATAACCCCGGTGAGGGGCAAAGTCGTCATCTTGCCAACTTGATGCCACATCACGCCGTCTCAACATTTCAGACATACATTTCTACACAACAATGTCCCACAAGAGCCAAGGAAAACCAATCCCGAGTGACTATTACGCAGGATAACGGATAGAATTTGAAGCTGAAGACCGGAGGGCATCGTCCCGTCTTCATGACTTTGTACAACCTCTAATCCCATGTCACTGCGTAACTCTCGACAACGGCGGTCCGAAATAGGTCCTATATACCTCAATCGGATGCCCGGATTGCAATTCTAAAAGTTCGAGCGGACATCACGTTACCTACGTGCACGTACTTTAAGACAGCGGGACCCGCGAAGCCCACGGCACCCTCCACCCTCTATAAATAGAGGGCTTGGGGTGGCCATTTTTCAAGGAGAAAAGACGAGGAAGCCTTGTCCAATTTGCTCCATATACACGCCAAACTGAGTGCTTTCTCATTTTAAACACTTGTGAGCTCACATATAGCTACTTCTGTACCGGTGGAAGCTAGTGTTTATCTACTTTAAAGTTATTGAAGTCTTCTTTGGCAGCCCACTGTAAGCCTTCTTATACATTTTCAAGCCTTTCTCTCCACACTTGTACACACCCTTCTTTACGTTGAGAGTCGTGTTGCGTGTGTTTGCCCGGACTTCGGTCCGTGATTTTATTTCAGTATGTATATATGTATATATATTTATATATATATTTATATATATGGACTAATATTATCGAGTTATTCCTCGATTGAGCCTAGACTTCGGTTTGGAGCGTTTACTTGCTTTTGTATATATATATATATATATATACATTTATATATATGAACCGCATGTCTAACTCTGTTCGATGAGCCTAGACTTCGATCTGGAGCGTTTACTGCTTTAATATATATATATATATATATATATATATATATATATATATATATATTTATATATATATTAATTGTTGTCGGACTTTGTTCAATGAGCCTGAATTTTATATCCGGAGCGTTTGTTTGTTTATATATATATATATATATATATATATATATATATATATATATATATATATATATATATATATATATATATATGAACTGTGTGTCGAACTTTATTCGATGAGCCTAGATTTACATCCGGTGCGTTTACTACTTTAATATATATATACTTATATATATATTAACTGTTGTTGGACTTTGTCCGATGAGCCTGAATTTTATATCCGGTGCGTTTATCGCTTTATATATATATATATTTACATTTCGTCCCAGCTGGAGTTTACTTCGTGGTGGTTGACCGCTTTTACTGCTTTCTGTACATTTCGTCCCGCCTGGAGTTTCCTTCGTGGCGGTTGATTGCTTTTACAACTTTATTTATATTTCTGATCCCCCATAGAGGTGCTTCGTGGTTGGTGATCATGTCTATATATATATATATATATATATAATATATATATATATATATATATATATATATATATATATATTTACAGCTTTTATATATATACATGCTTACTGCGTTTATACCAACTGCGGCATCATGTGAGCCTAGGAATCATGTGATCACAGATTTAGTCCACTGAATCTAGATTCGGTTCCCGTGATAGACCTTTTCAGCTATAAGTAGCTTGTAAATTTACCTGTGATGTTTGGATCTCCTCAGATGGTTTTCATACCCATGAGGAATTCAGCACCTTTTTGTACATTATTTTCATACAGATGCCTCGCATCTGTAAAATAAAATCAACAAAGCCGAATAATGAATAAAATTGGAGTGTAAAAGGTCTCAATTACTATTGAGCACTGGGTTTGAAAAATCTCTTTTAAAACATCACTGCCATATCTTGTTAAAACTGAATTTTTATATAAATTCAAACCCTGTATATATAGGTGCGAATGAGGCCTCGCAGTACTTCCAAATAAAAGCACATTGACCCACACACACAAACATTCATATAACAGTTTCTTGAAAAGTGGTGGTCACCGTGGCAACACGGATGTCGGGGGGTGCCTAACACCTTCCCTCCGCATAAGCAAGTCCCCGGACCCTAAATGAATCTCGATTTCACAGACCTGTTTAGCAGTGTCACATGACTGGGTTAATGTGCAAACCTTTTCTCGGTTGTGTTGGTACAACCAGTTAAAAAACCAACTGGCGACTCTTATAGTCGAATCGTCGACATTACACATGTCGGACCTTTTTCACTTATTTTTTCAAACAAATCTCACCTAAAATGAGAACACAAAAAAACAGGTAACGAAAAGGGACAAATAAAAATCCCGACGTCGACAGGTGGAGACTCTGCTGGGGACTCCAGTAAGAGGACTTAAGCCGCTATTACAAGCTTTTCAAAACTGTTGTATGCTTGTGTGTGGATGTTGCATTTACATTTATGATGAATGTGTACGAATTCATATCTTTACTGCGATTAATGCTTTACACTATATCTGCCTGTGATATTAGTGTTTCGAACATGTCATCATTTTCATAAACGGTGAGACACGTTGTATGTGAATGCATGTTGTGTGGCCCCTCCACCAGGAGGCTATCCTGTCGGTGTTTGATTACTGGACTCGTGGGAAGACTAATTCTCCGAGGCTCAGGAAAGGCACCACCCAAATTCGCTCCAGTTGAAAGACCGAATTAATTTCCCGTTGAGTAAATTGCGATGATTTGGGATTCATGCTGAAAAACCGCGAGAGTAACCTAAGATAGGTCAGCCTCCGATAAACCAAACGCGGAGGAAAGTCTTCATGCTTTCTCATTTTATCTTGTAATTATTTAAAAACAATTACTTGTGATTTACATTCCATATTCATCTCCATGTAATGAGAAATATGTGCATGTACATATTTACATTAACATGCTATCCTGTATTACAAACAGCTAACATCCGTTTTGCAGGACAAAATTCCTAAAATGGACACACCATATAGCATGTTAACATTTACACCCTCCCTAAAACTAAAATATGCCAGTTTTGTTATAGGGAAGCATTTGTACCTATTACCCGGTCAAAGTCCAAAAAGGCCGCAGGCCTACAGCCAATCATGTCTTCATCTGACCAATCTAATTCAGTGTCTCGCGAAGAATTTGATGGATTAAGTAAACAAATTACAGACTTGGCTGTTCTGCTTAAAGAACTACATCAATCTACGCAGGGTCCAAAAATATCCGTACATGCTGAATCCTCTACACAAGGAGGAACACAAGGTCCTGAGAAAGCCATTACAGTACCTGAACTGCAGTTGGATACAACCAACAAACGTCATGATGCCGCTCATCTCACAGGAGATCCAGACACCGGTGACATCAGAAAGAAAGTTCTTCAAATGGAAGAGACCTTTTGCGCTATCAAAGGAATTGGAGCACAC